>JACSYO010000753.1:0-27500 GCA_016806645.1 Ophiodon elongatus
TGGTGATGGTGATGGTGGTGATGGTGATGGTGGTGATGAGTCGTGACTGAGTCGTGACTCAGAGTCATAACTGTTAATTCTCTGGAGGTGTTTTCAAAGAAGGAGCTTCTTCTTCTCAGCTTTCGTATGTTTCCGTGTGAAACGAGGAGAAAGCATTCGACCTGTGTTTCCTTCCTCTGAACGTCCTGAGGACTAAACCTTCGTGTCCAACAAACATCTGCTCCTCCAGGAAAACATGGAACATTAAAACCTGATGTTCGTCTGGCAGGGAGACGACATCGTGGGTCACGTGAACCCTGTGGTTTGACTTCCAGGAGGTCCACATGTCCAACCTTTCATCTGGATCAGAACTGAGTCTCACTGTAATCTCCTTTAATGCTTGAAGAAACTAAATGAAGCATGAAGTGAAACATATTTTATATTCTGACCTTCAGACAGCCTCCTCTTCCTCCTCCTCTTCCTCCTCCTCCTCCTCCTCCTCCTCCTCCCTGCTGCTGTCAATCATCCCGTCTGTCGCCCCCTCACCGCGTCAGCCACCAATCAGGAGCCAGGAGGAGAACCGGTTCCTCCCGCTGAGCTTCTCTGGAGGCAGAAACCAAAATAATCTCATTGGTCCGTTAGTGTGAAAACTAAGGACTCTAGATGCTGCCTTGCTCCAGGGCACTTAGAACACTGCATACATGTACCACAGGAATACCACAGGAATACTACAGGAATACTACATAGATATACAAAACATACTATCAGTGTGTGGAATATTATTTAATCTGCATTTAATCTGTAAAATCCTGTTTTTCTTTTTTTAAATCATCAATTTTAATGAGAACATTGTATAATACTTTTACACAAGCTGGGTCCAGGTCTGAGGACTGGGGGGCAGCTGGGTCCAGGTCTGAGGACTGGGGGGCAGCTGGGTCCAGGTCTGAGGACTGGGGGGGGCAGCTGGGTCCAGGTCTGAGGACTGGGGGGGTAGCTGGGTCCAGGTCTGAGGACTGGGGGGGGCAGCTGGGTCCAGGTCTGAGGACTGGGGGGGTAGCTGGGTCCAGGTCTGAGGACTGGGGGGGCAGCTGGGTCCAGGTCTGAGGACTGGGGGGGCAGCTGGGTCCAGGTCTGAGGACTGGGGGCGATGACAGCTGTGTCTCCAGATGTTGGTCCTCAGGGACGGCGGCCATGTTGGATGTCTTCAGGGAGCAGACTCAGCGTCGGACTTCTCACCGCTGGTTTCATCCCCTCGGGGGTCGTATCATCTTTGGTTGATTAGACAATTTTTTAAACATGTTTTCCAACAATTTCTTTCCCCACAAATGTAAATATCTTTAAATAAACATCAACGTGAATCCAACATATTGTAGCAGATGTTATCTTTCAGTAAATACAAATATATATAAAAATAAAAATAAAAAGGTCAGTTTGAATAGCGTGTAACATGATTATCATGCAGTAGACAAACATATATATATATGTTCATAAACTTGTAAAAATAAAAATACATATTTACAGAAATAAATAAAAACATATATATAAAATAAATATTTACAGAAAAAAAAAATATATATATACATTTTATTATTTGTCTTTTTATCCACAGTTATTTTATTAATTCCTCTTTTTTCACATTTATTGAATTCACAGTTAATTTACTGAACTTCCACCTGATCTGTCCGGATGGGGTCACGTGCTCGGCCGCTCGGGGTACTTAAACAGGAGCGCGCGGCGCGGAGCGTCAGTTCGGCGGCGCGCGGACCGACAGAAAGTTCCGCTCTCTCAGGTGAAGGAGAGAAGAAGGAGAAGAAGGAGAAGGAGAAGGAGAAGAAGGAGGAGAAGGAGGAGAAGGAGAAGAAGAAGGAGGAGAAGGAGAAGAAGGAGAAGGAGGAGAAGGAGAAGAAGGAGAAGAAGGAGGAGAAGAAGAAGGAGGAGAAGGAGAAGGAGGAGAAGGAGAAGGAGGAGAAGGAGAAGGAGGAGAAGGAGAAGGAGGAGAAGAAGGAGAAGGAGGAGAAGGAGAAGGAGAAGGAGAAGGAGAAGTTCGTGAGCGGATTATTGGTCCTCGTGTTGATTGACTCACATCTCCTCTGGCCGCCGGTCCCCGCGGCGCGGTGCCGCTGCTGCGGCGGAGGATGGCGCGGACAGCGGCGGCGGCGCGTCGGTGCGGGACGCCTCGCCTCCAGTAGCGCGGCTCCGCTTCAGAATGTGAATCCAACGAGCTGCTGCTCGCTTTTTTATTTTACTCTCAGAGGAGCCGCTGCGCTCCCTCCGCTCCTCCGCTCCTCCGCTCCTCGCGCGTAAAACCGAGCGCTCACCTTTACGCGCGGTCCCCTTTACGCGCAGACGAGGACGAGCGGCGTCATGTTCCCCGAGGTGAGCGACGCCAACCTGACGTCCAACCTGAGCGCGCCGCCCTCCTCTCTGGAGCACGACTGGAGCGACACGCCGCACGAGCGGCTGTCGCGCGGCGGCCACCGCGTGGTGTCGGTGTTCCTGGGCTCCATCATGGTGTTCGGCTTCCTCAACAACCTGCTGGTCCTGGTTCTGTTCTGCCGCTTCAAGACCCTGCGGACCCCCGTCAACATGCTGCTGCTCAACATCAGCGTGAGCGACATGCTGGTGTGCGTGTGCGGCACGACGCTCAGCTTCGCGTCCAGCCTGCGCTGCCGCTGGCTGTACGGCCGCCACGGCTGCATGTGGTACGGCTTCGTCAACTCCTGCTTCGGTGAGTACAAGTACACGTGACGTCACAGGAAGCGCTAATTATCAACAATAGTATTTAATTATACAAATGTCTGAATCCAGCTTTAGTCAGAGTGACACCTCCTCTGATCCTATCTTTGATCTCAGGGTCACATGACCTGTGTGTTGTATAAACAAGGAGGACTCCACCATTCCTACTGTCAGGACACCCAGCTTCCAGACTGGACCCGGGGCCCCCCCGGACCCAGGGCCCCCCCAGACCCTCAGGGGCCCTTAAACCCTCAGGGGCCCCTAACCCCCCCCCCCCCTCTGAACCCCTCAGGGGCCCCTAACCCCCCCCCTAACCCCCCACCTCCCTAAACTGGGGCCCCTCCCACCCCAAACTCAGGGGCCTAACCCCTAAACCCCTCAGGGGCCCCTACCCCCCCCCCCTAAACCCCTCAGAGGCCCTTAAACCCCTTTTTTCTCATCATTCTGAGATTTTCCTTGAAATATTACGACCTTTTGTCTAAAAAAGTCTTGATTTCTTCTTCCATAATAATAATAATAATAATAATAATAATCAGTAGTTTCTTTCTTTTAGCCGTCAGATAAACAAACAATATTAACAAGTGGAGAAAGTTTTCTCAAGTACCTGAAGTACAGGATTTAAGTATTTAAGTACATGAACTTGGTTACATTCCACTATACTCGATTAGAAGTATTTTACGAGTATTTTGTCTTTAATGTGGACAGAAATATAAACGTGTCAAACTTCAAACTCCATTTCTGTTAAAGAAGAGTTCACATTAAATACAGATATTAGGAATAAAGTATTTCATCCTCCAGATAAAAAGTACTTTGTGTTCTCACTAAACACTGAGGACTCTGGACTTGATTCCTGGGACCCGATGAGGCGGATCAGAGCCTCGTGGGGACGGTTCAGGACTTAATCGCCCTGTGAGGACGGAATTAGTGAGATTTGGGTCAGAAGAGATCAGTCTGCTGGAAAAGGTTCCTCAGAGCAGCTATTAGTCCTTATTAATGTGGAGGCATGGTGTGATACACGGGATTATTACTCCTGAGCAGCTCCTGTTTATTATTAATATCATGATTACTATCTTTATGATTATTATCTTTATGATTGTTATCTTTATGATTATTATCTTTATTATTATTATCTTTATTATTATTATTATCTTTATTATGATTATCTTTATTATTGCTATCTTTGATTATTAGTATCTTTATTATTATTATTATGATTATTATCTTTATTATGATTATTATCTTGATTATGATTATTATCTTTATGATTATGATTATATTTATTATTATTATTATCGACCACGTCCCCTGGTCGTGGTCTACGTCCCTGGTCGTAGTCTACGTCCCTGGTCGTAGTCTACGTCCCCTGGTCCTGGTCTACGTCCCTGGTCCTGGTCCACGTCCCCTGGTCCTGGTCTACGTCCCTGGTCGTGGTCTACGTCCCTGGTCCTGGTCTACGTCCCTGGTCCTGGTCTACGTCCCTGGTCGTGGTCTACGTCCCTGGTCCTGGTCTTTGCATGAGCTAATGTCTCAGGGGTCTGAATCCAACATGTCCTCATTGTCTCCATCAGGCATCGTGTCTCTGGTCTCGCTGGCCGGTCTGTCCTACGAGCGCTACAGCACCCTGCTGGTCTACAACAAGCAGGTGTCGGACTACAGGAAGCCCCTGCTGGCGGTGGGGGGCTCCTGGCTGTACTCGGTGGTCTGGACGGTGCCCCCCCTGCTGGGCTGGAGCAGCTACGGTCTGGAGGGAGCCGGGACCAGCTGCTCGGTGACGTGGACGGAGAGGTCGTCCGGCTCCCACTCGTACATCATCTGTCTGTTCGTGTTCTGTCTGGGCGTCCCCGTCCTCGTCATGGTGTACTGCTACGCTCGGCTGCTGTACGCCGTCAAACAGGTTGTTTGTTTACTTCTTTTGTTTGTGTTCTGTTGGGCGACCCCGTCCTCGTCATGGTGTACTGCTACGCTCGGCTGCTGTACGCCGTCAAACAGGTTGTTTGTTTACTTCTTTTGTTTGTGTTTGTTTACTTTTGTTTGTGTTCTGTTGGGCGACCCCGTCCTCGTCATGGTGTACTGCTACGCTCGGCTGCTGTACGCCGTCAAACAGGTTGTTTGTTTACTTCTTTTGTTTGTGTTTGTTAACTTCTTTTGTTTGTGTTTGTTTACTTCTTTTGTTTGTTTACTTTTTTTGTTTGTGTTTGTTTACTTCTTTTGTTTGTGTTTGTTTACTTCTTTTGTTTGTTTACTTCTTTTGTTTGTGTTTGTTTACTTCTTTTGTTTGTGTTTGTTTACTTCTTTTGTTTGTTTACTTCTTTTGTTTGTGTTTGTTTACTTCTTTTGTTTGTGTTTGTTTACTTCTTTTGTTTGTGTTCTGTTGGGCGTCCCCGTCCTCGTCATGGTGTACTGCTACGCTCGGCTGCTGTACGCCGTCAAACAGGTTGTTTGTTTACTTCTTTTGTTTGTGTTTGTTTACTTTTGTTTGTGTTCTGTTGGGCGACCCCGTCCTCGTCATGGTGTACTGCTACGCTCGGCTGCTGTACGCCGTCAAACAGGTTGTTTGTTTACTTCTTTTGTTTGTGTTTGTTTACTTCTTTTGTTTGTGTTTGTTTACTTCTTTTGTTTGTTTACTTCTTTTGTTTGTGTTTGTTTACTTCTTTTGTTTGTGTTTGTTTACTTCTTTTGTTTGTGTTCTGTTGGGCGACCCCGTCCTCGTCATGGTGTACTGCTACTCTCGGCTGCTGTACGCTGTCAAACAGGTTGTTTGTTTACTTCTTTTGTTTGTGTTTGTGTTCTGTTGGGCGTCCCCGTCCTTGTCATGGTTCTAATGCTTCCTCACCTGGGTTTTGTCTGTCAGGTGCTTTTAATTATTTATGACCATCGTTTTGTCTGTTAGGTGGTTCCAATGCTTTTTCACCTGCGTTTTGTCTGTCAGGTGGTTCTAAAGCTTTCTAACCATCGTTTTGTCTGTCAGGTGGTTCTAAAGCTTTCTGACCATCGTTTTGTCTGTCAGGTGGTTCCTATGTTTTCTAACCTGTGTTTTGTCTGTCAGGTGGGTCGTATCAGGCGGACAGTGGCTCGTCGCAGAGAGTTCCACATCCTGTTCATGGTCATCACTACGGTGGTTTGTTACCTGCTCTGCTGGATGCCATACGGTATCATCGCCATGATGGCCACCTTCGGACGGCCGGGAGTCGTCAGCCCCATCACCGCCGTTGTCCCTTCCATCCTCGCCAAGAGCAGCACCGTCATTAACCCCGTCATCTACATCCTCATGAACAAACAGGTGAGTGTTTAACAGCAGACAGGTGAGGAGCACCTGTTGTCAGATCTGAGTTACAGAGATCAACTTATTTTGTGGTGAGTACAACTTTTTATGAAAAAGACAAAATAAATAAAAACAATGACAAAATTGAGATAGAAAATGTAAAATTTAAATTAATAGGAATAAAGTCATCAGAAAAATAAACATGAGAAAAGATGTATTTTTATATAAATTTCAGATCAAACAAAGAAACATTTAATTTACTTTTTGTGTTACCTGTAACTGAAATAAAGTATAAAACAACTGTATAAAATGAGTTTTTGTCATACTTATTTACTTTTACTTTCTTGAAGAGCAAATACACCAAAAAAGCAGTAAACTATTACTTGTCTATGGCAGCTAACGTAGATGCTAAGCTAGATGCTAACGTAAACAATGAAAAGTGGTGGACACACAGGTGTTACAAGCTAGTTTTATTTTGTTTAGGTACAAAAGATTAACTTTTATCCAAACATGAAAACACATGAACCTACAGCAAAATAGAAAGTTATTATTATTATTCATAGTAAACACATTTTTACAACAAACAGACTTTTATAAACCGGGTTTTGGATCTTTTAAAAAAAAAAAAAAAACTTATTATCTGGTTCAGGACATATTCTGGCAGAGTTTCAAATCTTTTATGATGCATTGAGGCCCCTCGGGTCTATTTATAACGTTTCACGGCTGACTGGCTCCACAGAGACACAAAACACATCATTTAATCTGAAACAACAACAAACAACACCAGGATCAGGACCCACACCGGACCCTGAACCCCCTCAGGGTGCTAAACCAGGATCAGGACCCACACCGGACCCTGAACCCCCTGGGCTAAACCAGGATCAGGACCCACACCGGACCCTGACCTCAGCGTGTAACCAGGATCAGGACCCACACCGGACCCTGACCCTCGTGTTAACAGGATCAGGCCCACACCGGCTGAACCTCAGCGTGTTAAACCAGGATCAGGACCCACACCGGACCCTGAACCCCTCAGCGTGTTAAACCAGGATCAGGACCCACACCGGACCCTGAACCCCTCAGCGTGTTAAACCAGGATCAGGACCCACACCGGACCCTGAACCCCTCAGCGTGTTAAACCAGGATCAGGACCCACACCGGACCCTGAACCCCTCAGCGTGTTAAACCAGGATCAGGACCCACACCGGACCCTGAACCCCTCAGCGTGTTAAACCAGGATCAGGACCCACACCGGACCGTCCTGAGCCCCCTCAGCGTGACCTTGCCCCGCCCCCTCAGCTGGTCCTGGTCCCCCTGGTTGATCCTCTGGACCAGCAGCTTCTCGTACATCAGGGGGTGGTAGGCCCCCAGCGTGCAGGCCTCGTCCCGGTAGCGCTCGTAGTAGTGACACCGGTCGGTGAGGCGGGCGGACGGCAGGAACTCGTACACGCTGACCTCATCGCACAGTGACATCATCACCAGGGTGCCTGGAACAGACGAGTGACATCATCACACAGTGACCTCATCGCACAGTGACCTCATCACCAGGGTGCCTGGAACAGACGAGTGACATCATCACACAGTGACCTCATCGCACAGTGACCTCATCACACAGTGACATCATCACCAGGGTGCCTGGAACAGACGAGTGACATCATCACACAGTGACCTCATCGCACAGTGACCTCATCGCACAGTGACATCATCACCAGGATCCTGGAACAGACGAGTGACCTCATCACACAGTGACCTCATCGCACAGTGACATCATCGCACAGTGACATCATCGCACAGTGACCTCATCGCACAGTGACATCATCGCACAGTGACCTCATCGCACAGTGACATCTTCGCACAGTGACCTCATCGCACAGTGACATCATCACACAGTGACCTCATCACACAGTGACCTCATCACACAGTGACCTCATCGCACAGTGACATCATCACACAGTGACCTCATCACACAGTGACATCATCACACAGTGACATCATCACAGTGACGTCAACAAACAAGAAATCAAACTACAAAAAAATTCTATTTTTATTATTATAAAATCTAATGAAAAAATAATATTAATAAAAAAATAAAGAAATATTATAAATATAATTTTTATTAATTTTAAGTCCTACAAGATAACTAAATAAAAGTGTAAATCATAAACAGCGGAGGAAGGTCATGTGATGTGATAGAAACTACATATTTTAATATTATAAAATCTAATAATAAAAAAATATTTATAATAAAGTATATTAATTAAAATGAACAGACTTATATTCATAATAAATTATTATAATATTTATATTAAAATATTATTATATTTATAATAAAACATTATAAAAGTATATATTATAAACAGCGGCGGAAGATCATGTGATAGAAACTACTATTTTAATCACCTTAATAATCCAGTTATTAGTTTGGTCGTGGGTTCGAGTCCCTGACTTGTTATTATTATGAATATATTGTTGACTGATGGTTTCATATCTCCTCAGTTCTACCGCTGCTTCCTGATCCTGTTCCACTGTGAGCACCAGCTGACGGAGAACCTGCAGTCCTCCATGCCCTCCAAGACCACCGTGGTGCAGCTCCAGCGGCGGGTCGGTGACAGCGGCCCCCGAGGCCCCGGCCCCGGCCCCCGAGGCCCCACCCCCCCCAGCCCTGGCCCCCGAGGCCCCGGCGACCCGGCACCGCCCCCCCGCCCTGGCCCGGTCCACGTGGAGGGGTCAGACAAAACGCTCGCCGCTGAGCCGCCGGACCTCAGCGTGATGTCGGAAACACTTTGACCTCCAGCGACATCATTAATAATTATTATTATTATAATTATAACTAAGGTACAACTGGAAAAGATATATATCTATATCGATATGTTTATATCTAGATATCTATATAGATATAGATATCTAGATATAGATATAGAGATATCTATATATCTTCATCATAGTGTTTATTAGCCAGCTGGAGGTTAAGACAATAAAAGTTTATCAGATAAAAACTCGTCTGAATAAATGTGAATATTTTTCTATCGTCTCTGTTGGTTGAACGTCGTTGTAAAAATATTCTGTCGAATAAAACTTGAAATACATAAAGTTCAGTGAGTTCTCTTCTTCACGGATATTATTATTTATTTATTTATATATATATCTATATATATAGATATATATATATATATAAATATATATATATCTATATATATAAATGTATAAAAATATGTAACCCAGAGAAGGGGGGGTTGGCTGTGTGTACTCTGTGTACTGTGTGTACTAGTACCTGTGAACCCAGAGGAGGGGGGGGTTGGCTGTGTGTACTCTATGTACTGTGTGTACTAGTACCTGTGAACCCGGAGGAGGGGGGTCGGGCTGGATGGGGGCCTGGCTGTGTGTACTCTGTGTACTGTGTGTACTAGTACCTGTGAACCCGGAGGAGGGGGGTCGGGCTGGATGGGGGCCTGGCTGTGTGTACTCTGTGTACTGTGTGTACTAGTACCTGTGAACCCGGAGGAGGGGGGTCGGGCTGGATGGGGGCCTGGCTGTGTGTACTCTGTGTACTGTGTGTACTAGTACCTGTGAACCCGGAGGAGGGGGGGTTGGGCTGGATGGGGGCCTGGCTGTGGTCCTGGATCAGGTCCCACAGGCTCCAGATGAACTCGGGGTGCAGGATGTAGAACGGCTGCTCGGGTCGGAGGCGGCGCCGCTCGGCGTACGCCGGGAACAGATCGAAGTCCGGCTTCTGGAACCACTGAGGACCAAACAACAACAACAACAACAACAACAATAACAACAACAGCTGACGTGCCCGTTGGAGGCTGAACACACAGGAGGACTCACCTGGGTCAGGTTGGAGGAGTACTGAGCCGGATCCCAGACCAGCAGGGTGACGTCCTCGTACAGAGGGCTGCTGGAGAACCGGTGCCTGGGCTGGGCCACGATCTACATTAACATATACATATATTTATATATATTTACATAAAACAATACAGTATTTACATCTCATTATATTACATTTATTCAAGAAATATAACGTAAAATATATTTATAAGATATTTACAAGATATTTATAATATAATACAATATTTTACATCTTATATTATATTTCTTCAATAAATATAATATATGATATAAAATATATATTATATATATATATTTTATATCATTATATTTTATTTATTGAAGAAATATAATGTAAAATATATTTATAAGATTTCTATAAGACATTTATAATATAATACTATATTTTATATCATTATATTTAATTTATTTAAGAAATATATGATATAAAATATTTGTATTATATTATATATGATATAAAATCATATGATATATCATATAATATTACTGTTATTTAGTTAATAAATATAATAAAATATATCTATGATATCACTATATAGTAAATGTTTATTAAAGCAACAGGTGAGGAAAGTGGGCGGAGTCAGTACCTGGGAGTTGATGATGCGGATCGTGGTCTTGGTCCCCACGTCCCTCTCAAAGCCTCTGGTGGGGGCGGCGTTGAAGCGAAGCACTGCATCATGGGAGTCTGAGTCCAAGGGGAGAGGAAGAGGTTAAACACTGAGGGCAGGGAGCACCTGAACTCACCTGGGGGAGTCATTAAAGGTCAGGACCCATGTGAGGTCGTGGTCTTCTAGTCCAGACCCTCAGGTGGACCCCCCCCGGGGTCCCGGACTCACCGATCTCCCCCCCCAGCGAGGAGTTGAGGACGGCTCCGGATGACATCACCACGGCACAGCTCCGGTACCGGGAGGTCCGGAGCTCCTGTGAAGGCACCAGCCGGTCCCAGCCCAGACCGGAGAACGGCTCCTCGGTCCCGTCCACGGTCCGGATCCTGGTCCTCCTCTTCAGCTCGCAGTACAGCTGGGGGCCGGACCTGCGGGGGCCCCCAGGCCCCCGGCGGACCACCTGGTGCACGTTGGAGCTCAGGTAGACCTTCAGGACCTTCTGGAGACGAGGACTCAGCATCTCCGCCGTCAGGTTCCCGCTCCAGAGTCTCTGCAGGACCTCCAGAGACCTGGACCTGTGGTAGTCCTTAGACCTGGACCTGAGGTAGTCCTGAGACCTGGACCTGAGGTCAGTCCTCCTCCTCCTCCTCCAGTCCAGTCCAGCAGGTCTCAGGGTCCTGGTCCCGGTCCTGGTCCCGGTTAGGCCACAGTCCGTGGCAGACCTGGATCGAGGCAGCAAGGAGGGTCTGAGGTCCAGGAAGTGAAGCAGCAGGGACAGGAAGAGGAGGAGCCAGAGCAGCAGGACCAGCAGCAGCCACTTCCTGTACCGCTTCATTCTGAGGAAGTACAGGTACAAGTACAATAAGTACCTCTGAGAGGTAGTACAGGGAGAAGTACAATAAGTACCTCTGAGAGGTAGTACAGGGAGAAGTACAATAAGTACCTCTAAGAGGTAGTACAGTATAAAGTACTATATGTACCTCTGAGAGGTAGTACAGTATAAAGTACTGAATAAGTACCTCTTCTTGTACTTCAGTGCAGAACTTTGGAGAAAGTCTCGGGGTGCTCTTGAATATTCATGAGCCTCATTAACAGTCCGCACGAGTTCCGGTCGGATTCAGGTAACCACGGCAACAACAACACGGAGCCTGAAAACAACTCCAGCCGTTTAACTCCAACCTCCTTATTACCATTATTATTATTATTATTATTAATATTATTATTATTAATATTATTCACTTGTTTTTAAGGAAATATGAAGTATCAAGTTTCAGAATAAAACATTTTCTACCACATAAAATAAATAATTTAAGACATTTATTTCATTAATAATCGATCTCTGTGATTACCTTCGTCATCGGCGGGAAACACGAGCCGCCGGAGAAACCCGAGTGAAGCCGAATGAAGCCGAAGAGCCCGTAGCCGTGAGCCGGCCGCTGCTGCTGCTGCTGGCCGCGCAGAGAGCGAGGAGGGCGGCCTGGCAGCGCGACGAGCCTCGGTCCTCAGCACCGGAACCAGAACCAGAACTTAAACACGTGACTCTCTTTTTTTGTTTAATTATTAGACTAAAATATAGTCATTTATTTAGTTAGAGCGGTTTTAACCACACAAATAAAATGTCAAACTTATTACAATTAAATACAGGAAATAATATTTGATTAAATATTATAATAAAATTACAATATTAATTAAAATATAGTAATTTCTTTAGTTAGTTGTTTTGAACACAAAAATAAATTGTGAAAAATATTAAAATGAAAGAAGAAATAATTCATTAAATATATTAATAAAATAAGAATATTAATTACAATATATTAATTTCTTTAAAGTTGTTTTAACCACAAAAATAAAATTTGAATATATAATTTAAATTCAGGACATAACAATTAATTCAATATTATAATACAATTATAATATTAATATGTCAAGTTCAATAAAACACAATTAAAGCATTTAAAAATAGAACACTGCAGTATGAATCTAAGCAGACAAATATATTAGTATTAAACGAAGCTTGACAAAGAGATGTGTCATGAGTTTAATAATCTCCATCACCATGATTAATACATCAACAGATCAATATCAACAGACCCTAATCAATAGACCCTAGTCAATATACCCTAATCAATAGATCTAATCCATAGACCCTATATAATCGACCCCAATCAATAGACCGTATAGAATAGACCCTAATCAATAGACCCTAGTCAATATACCCTAATCAATAGATCTAATCCATAGACCCTAATCAATAGATCTAATTCATAGACCCTATTGAATAGACCCTATAGAATAGACCCTACGCAATAGACCCTACGCAATAGACCCTACTCAATAGACCCTACGCAATAGACCCTACGCAATAGACCCTACGCAATAGATCTACTCAATAGACCCTACGCAATAGACCCTACGCAATAGATCTACTCAATAGACCCTACGCAATAGACCCTACACAATAGATCTCTTCAGTAGACCCTACTCAATAGACCCTAGTCAATAGACCCTACACAATAGATCTCTTCAGTAGACCCTACTCAATAGACCCTAGTCAGTAGACCCTAGTCAATAGACCCTAGTCAATAGACCCTAGTCAATAGACCCTACATAATAGATCTCCTCAATAGACCCTACTCAATAGGACTCAGAGACAGATGAAGTATTGCACAGAGCTGATGAGTAAACTTCTGCAACCTGAACGACTTGATATTACATTCAAAAGAACAAATACATGAGTCACGTGATATGTCCACCTGGTGGGAGAGGCTACCTGGTGGAAGAGGCTACCTGGTGGGAGAGGCTACCTGGTGGAAGAGGCTACCTGGTGGGAGAGGCTACCTGGTGGAAGAGGCTACCTGGTGGGAGAGGCTACCTGGTGGGAGAGGCTACCTGGTGGAACACACCTGCAATCACCTGCACCAATGAGGACCCGGATATGATCGTAGGAACTGAAGATCCGACTCTTCACATGTTCATGATGCAGCGATGAGTTCAACATTTACAAGCTGGTGATTTTACATCCCGAGTGCGTCTCTAAATATATATATATGTACAACACCACATGTGGCCACGCCCCCTCTGTCACCTGACCGCCTCATTAAAAACCTGGTGGGCGGGGCTGGACGATAAGCCCCGCCCACCCCAACTCTAAAAACAGACCAAAGAAGAGAAAACAAATCTTTGCAACATGAAAACATGAAAAACTGAGGAAACAAACAAATTAAAACACCAACACAAAGTAAAAGAACTCCGGTCCAGTTCCTCTGATCCGGTCTGATCCGGTTCTGGTTCCGGTCTGATCCGGTCCTGGTTCCGGTCTGAGGTCGTGCTTCATACAGATGGAGGAGCTGAATGTTTGTTCAACCTCACCTGGGAGAGCCAGGCGGGTGGAGTTAACCACGTCTCAGATACTCTGAAGTAAACATGCAGCGTAACATTTTATAGAATACGTTAATTAAATAGTTCAAACTGTGCTGTCGGATCTCTGAGCGACACAAGTTTCTTTTTCTTTGTCACGTAGTCTTTAAGTTCAGCTGCTAAAATAATACAAAGTAAATAATATCTGACTAAAGTCCTCTTCTCTGTAGATTCTTCATTAAATGTTTATCCTCCGACGAGGAGAAGGAGAAGGAGGTCACGTCCCTCCGACGAGAAGGAGGTCGCGTCCCCTATGATGATGATGATGATGATGATGATGATTCAATGAGGAAGAACATTATGATCATGAGAAAATTACAAAAAAAAGACTAACGATTTACACCTTCTTCTTCTTGAGAGTTTGTAGAAACTAGTTGAACAAAAGCCGATCTGAAGGTCCATTTAGTGGCTTTTGATCGCATCACATGTTCTTCATCGCGTCACATGATCTGGAGCACTTTAAGGAAGACTTGCAGAGAAAAGACTAAAGTGAACAGGAAGTGGGATCATTAGCTACTTCACGACCCCGTGATTGATTGATTGATTGATGTCTATAGGATCCATCTTCCTCTCAGGTTAACTCCACCCGTCTGCTGCCGCATGCAGAGGAAAACAAGCATCTCTGAGGACGCAGCGTCACTGCTGAGCCAGCAGGGCGCTGCGGTTGGCCTTCATCTTCTCCAGGCGTTTGGACAAGTGGGCGTTGTTCACCTCCAGCTCCCCGATCCGGTCCAGAGCCGAGCGCAGCTGGAGGGAGACGGAGAACACGACGTCAATGCGGTCCTCACGTCCACAAATCATAATAATAATAATAATCAACTCAAGTGGAACTCATTTAAAAAGATACCTCTCGGTGGAGTTTTCTCTTATCGACTTTCAGCTCATCTTCGATCTTCTCTGCGTTTTCTGACGCCGACTTGTAGCGAGTCACCTGACCCTCCAGACGGATCACCTGAGTTTGATGAACATTCATAAATGTCTCGATACGCTGACGATGTCGTTCTGTTTCTCTGAAACACTTTAAAAGGGATCGCGTGGTTTTCTTTCATGAAGCTACACTTACATTTTGTTCCAGAGTTGTGACTTCCTGTTCAGACTTCACCAGCTTGAACTTGAGGTCACTGATTTGTCTGTTGGCGTCTCCTGATAACACAAACAGAAGGAACCTCAAATACTACGAATGATGATTCATGAAGACAAGAAAAGACATCTACAAAGACAAAGAAGAAGACAAAGACAAGAGAAGACATCTACAAAGACAAAGAAGAAGACAAAAGACAAGAGAAGACATCTACAAAGACTAAGAAGAAGACAAAGACAAGAGAAGACATCTACAAAGACCAATAAGAAGACAAAGACAAGAGAAGACATCTACAAAGACAAAGAAGAAGACAAAGACAAGAGAAGACATCTACAAAGACAAAGAAGAAGACAAAAGACAAGAGAAGACATCTACAAAGACTAAGAAGAAGACAAAGACAAGAGAAGACATCTACAAAGACCAATAAGAAGACAAAGACAAGAGAAGACATCTACAAAGACAAAGAAGAAGACAAAGACAAGAGAAGACATCTACAAAGACCAATAAGAAGACAAAGACAAGAGAAGACATCTACAAAAACAAAGAAGAAGACAAAGACAAGAGAAGACATCTACAAAGACCAATAAGAAGACAAAGACAAGAGAAGACATCTACAAAAACAAAGAAGAAGACAAAGACAAGAGAAGACATCTACAAAGACCAATAAGAAGACAAAGACAAGAGAAGACATCTACAAAAACAAAGAAGAAGACAAAGACAAGAGAAGACATCTACAAAGACCAATAAGAAGACAAAGACAAGAGAAGACATCTACAAAAACAAAGAAGAAGACAAAGACAAGAGAAGACATCTACAAAGACCAATAAGAAGACAAAGACAAGAGAAGACATCTACAAAAACAAAGAAGAAGACAAAGACAAGAGAAGACATCTACAAAGACCAATAAGAAGACAAAGACAAGAGAAGACATCTACAAAAACAAAGAAGAAGACAAAGACAAGAGAAGACATCTACAAAGACCAATAAGAAGACAAAGACAAGAGAAGACATCTACAAAAACAAAGAAGAAGACAAAGACAAGAGAAGACATCTACAAAGACGATGATGAAGACAGAGATGAAGAGCACTCACTCTGTAGGTCCAGAAGATGAGAGTCCACCCCGTTCTCCAGACCGTCCCCCTCTGGATTCTGGACTTCGTCTGTCCCAGTCTTCTGTCTCTGATCTAGCTGAGACTTCAGCAGCCTCACCTGCACATCAACACAAAAACATGGCGATTCATAAATAAACATTATGGTTTAATAAACGTATCTTAATAATTCTGAAGCAAACGTCACCTGATCCCGTAAACTCTCTCTTTCTTCAAACAGTTTCTTCAGCCGGAGTTCTGCAAGAAGAAAATATTTTATATCACCTTTTATATCAGAGATACAGGTGAGGATATTCATGTTAATCACAATAACACTTACAAACAAAAGCTCCAGTAAGTCATATTTCTTCACGTTTTGTGTTTACAGCTCTTTCTGTAACCAATCGGAAATATAAAGAGCCCAGAATAGAACCCTGAGGAACCCCACTAGTGATTACAGACACCATTGATGTGCTGATCGTAGCGTTTGACCACTTTAAAAGATGGAAGGACTTCATGGTTGTTGATTTGGAGTCGATCTGCCATCTAGTGGTCAAAATTCCCTTAATGAAGCTTCATGTTGAGCGATTTGAAATGTTAAATTTGATCATCATCATGATTCATCATGATTACTTAGTATCAAACACCTGAGCACAAATTATTCTCCTCAAATAATTATGGATTGAATTATAAACCGAAATTATTTACCATAATTATTGAATGCATGGAAATTAAATTACAAAAGAAATCAAATGATTAAAAAAAAAGAACAATATTCATAAATGAGGTAATGAATACAGTTTCTTACCCCTGTACATTGCGATTTCACTGGCAAGAAGCGGACACATACTGATAAATACACCATGTAAATAAACTCAATAAAATAAAACTATACAGTTGATTAAATCAATTTATGCTTTATTAGGAGTGTTTTCAAAGAGAATATTTAGTTTTATGAAAGAAATGACGACTTAACTGCAACACACATCATACAAACACAAAAATAGTCTGGAAATGTTTGAACTCGGTCTGATTAATACGTATTGTGAGCCTCTGAGCTGTTTCATAACGGCCAATAGAGACTTCAGGAAGTTACAGAACGCTAAGCACAGGATACAGCGAGGCTGCTCGCCGCCGGAGCAACTTCTACATCTCCAAGGACGACCTCCGTCACTGGTTGTTGCTGCGTTGCCGGCTCCTGTGCCGGCTCCTCGTCAACCTCCTCGCAACTGTCCATGTGTCCGACTGACGACTCCTCCTGATCCTCAGCATTTGATCCCGCTGACTCGTCAATATGGCGATCCTCAACAATTGTCCCTTCTTGTAGACTCATGAACAGCAACTCAGGAACAACCATCGCCTTGATTTCATCTGCAGTTATTTCTAAAAGCCTTCTGACCTTTGAACTGTGAGAGTTTGTTGATAGCGTCCGATGCCTTTTGAGTTGTGTCTCAACTTCTTCAACAGGAGCAGATTGGGTTTTTGCAGGTTCAGCAAAGTAAAATTCGACAAAAACAAATTCCTCAGCCCGGCTCGTCACTGCCGGGTCGCTCGGACTTTGCTCTTCTTCTTCTCCGTCAACAGAATTCACCCTCAGCATTTCTTTAAGGGAGGATTCAGTGACTTCAACATTAAAGTGAAGCATTTCCCCCAAGTTATTTTCTGATGCCTCTTGGTCGTCACTTGCTGGAGGATCCTGAATGTCTTCACAAACGCTCCTCGAGTCCACAGAGACATCATACGTCTGGGGATGTACCTCCAGAGAAGCTACTTCCAAAATCCCTGAGACTGACACTCGTCACCATCAATTTCAGTCAACTTATCGACTAATTCATTTTCTTTCAAACTGTTCACTGACGTCAGAGTACTGAACTCATGTATTTCATACTCTTTTGCACCCAAAGCTGGAATATCTGGCACTACTTCCCCTTCTGAGCAGCTTACATCCCTGCATACGTTTCCAACTTTCCCTTGATTCTGAAACGTATGATCAACAGTGGACGAATGCTTTTGCGCGACATCCCCGTCAGAAGATGGAGTCTCATTGCCCATCAGAACTTTCTCCATGAAACTTGACACCACTGCCTTGTTGTCCAGGATCAGGTCTCTCGTGGGTCGAGGTGGAACGAGGTGGAACGAGGTGGAACAAGTCTTGATTTGTGGACTTTCAGTTGCAGCTCTGCGAATATTTGAAACCAAATCTACAGATTTTGCCCGACTTTCAGAGTGACGTACTCACAGTTGATTTCCTCCCAGATTAGTTTGGATTTTGCAGATGTGGTCGTCACAGGAGTGCTCCACTTCCCGGTTTGATGACACCGGTTCACTGGGAGGTTTGGTTCTGGCTCTAAAGGTCAGATCAACATTTAATTGGGCGACAGCATTTTTCATCCGTGGTTTTTTAATTCCCTCGTTTCTAAACTGTCTGATTTTAAATTTCTTGGTCGGATCTTTTTCACTTCCTTCGTTTCTCGGTAGTTTCCTTTCGTCCTCGTTTTTTCTGGGATGTTTTCCTGTTCTGTCTCTGGCCTGTTTATCAAACCCCTTCACTAAAGTTTTGGTTCGGTCGCTGGTAGAAATGACGCTTAGTCTACTAATCCGAGAGCGGCTGTACTTCACTTGGTCCTGCGGGAGTTTGAAGCCCTCTACCGGCTGCCGCTCTTCAACTTCCCCTGAAAGACCATGAAGAAGACATTGAAGGACCAAACACAGCTGACCGGCTGAAGATGTAAAAGAAGGAGAACTGAAGTGTAAAGATGTTTTGGAATTAGCCTGAACCGACTGGACGACAGATGAATCAACGTCTCGATCACAGATGAATTAAAGGAGAGTTCTTCAGGGCGATGCCGATGTGTTAGACGGTAGACGATGATTTAAAACATCCGACCGAAACGCTTAGTTGATTGAAATCATCATAAAATTGAACAAAAATAATTAAGTGGCATGCATTTGTTAAAAGGCACATTAAAACATTGGACATCATGCATTTTATTCTGAAATGTGACACAAATACGAAGGAGAAACAAAAATAGATGAAATGAAAGAATTTGTTTCTAAAAACGTATACTTCTCACATTTATTATCTTTCTTATTGTATTACGAACTTAAAATCTACTTCATAATGATCATCTTAATTCATATATCTCATAGTATATCCGAAACTTGACTCAGTAAATCAAAAGTTTGACTTATAATTGAAAAATGTGACGTTAAAAAGTAATTATCTTACATTCATATTTAATAATCTGAAATAAAAAGTAATAATCTTGAAATATAAAGTAAATCCCTTCAGGTGTCAATGATCAACATTTAATTGGTTCTTACCGAGCTCTCGGCCACCATGAGACGGCTCCTCAGCCAATCGGGGGGCAGAGTCTACGGTGACATCACCATCCTCGCCCAGTCCCGTCTCCCCATTGGTGGAGACCTCGGGGGAGACGACCACTCCGTGTTTCTGTCAGGGAGGAAATCATGGAGTCATTAATCAATCAATCAATCAATCAATCAATCAATCAATCAATCAATCAATCAATGAGCTCAGAGTCACTGGAATGATCAAGTTGGATATGATTGGTGACATCACACAGGTGAAGGCGGTGACATCACACAGGTGAAGGCAGTGACATCACACAGGTGAAGGCAGTGACATCACACAGGTGAAGGCAGTGACATCACACAGGTGAAGGCAGTGACATCACACAGGTGAAGGCAGTGACATCACACAGGTGTTCCTCCTCTGAGTACCTTCAGTAAATCTCTCAGTCTGACGACATCGATTCTGAACCGGTCGCGTTCCATCCGAATGATGTCAGAGATTTCTCTCTGCCTCTCTAACGCCTGAGAGAGGCAGAGGAGGAAGAGGAAGAGGAAGAGGGGGAGGAGGAAGAGGAAGAAGAGGAGGGGGAGGAGGAAGAGGAAGAAGAAGAGGGGGAGGAGGAAGAGGAAGAGGGGGAGGAGGAAGAGGAAGAGAAGGAAGAGGAAGAAGAAAAACACAGAAAACATTTAGAAATATTAGTTCATGTTAAAGGAAGTTAAACAGGAAGTTAAACAGGAAGTTAGACAGGAAGTTAGACAGGAAGTTAAACAGGAAGTTAAACAGGAAGTTAGGCAGGAAGTTAAACAGGAAGTTAGACAGGAAGTTAAACAGGAAGTTAGACAGGAAGTTAGACAGGAAGTTAGACAGGAAGTTAAACAGGAAGTAGCAGACAGAAGTTGCCCACTAGAGGACGTTTAAATCGTTGTCTCTCAAAACGTGGGGGACCAACGAGGTGAGAAGGATGAGGATCTCATTTAAAGGCCTGAAGGAGGCGAACGCCTCTTCACACGCAGAACATCTTTACAACTAAGTTCGACAGAGAAAGTCGCCGCGGGCACCGATGTCGTAGATATTTATCGGATATATTTTGATATGTTCGTATACATTTGTATATATTCGTATATAATCATATTCGTAAATATACATACATATATTCGTAGATATTCGTATATAATCGTAGATATTCGTATACAATCGTAGATATTCGTATATAATCGTAAATATTCCTATATATTCGTAAATATTGGTAGATAATCGTATATATTTGTAGATAATCGTATATATTGGTAGATAATCGTATATATTTGTAGATAATCGTATATATTGGTAGATAATCGTATATATATGGGTAGATAATCGTATATAATCGTATATATTGGTACATAATCGTATAGATTGGTACATAATCGTATATATTGGTAGATAATCGTATATATTGGTAGATAATCGTATATATTGGTAGATAATCATATAGATTGGTACATAATCGTATATATTGGTACATAATCGTATATATTGGTAGATAATCGTATATATTGGTAGATAATCGTATATATTGGTAGATAATCATATAGATTGGTACATAATCGTATATATTGGTAGATAATCGTATATATTGGTAGATAATCATATAGATTGGTACATAATCGTATATATTGGTAGATAATCGTATATATTTGTAGATAATCGTATATATTGGTAGATAATCGTATATATTGGTAGATAATCGTATATATATGTAGATAATAATATATATTTGTGATAATCGTATATATTGGTAGATAATCGTATATATTGGTAGATAATCTAAAAATATATGGGTAGATAATCGTATATATTGGTAGATAATCGTATATAACAAATTGGTAGATAATCGTATATATTGGTAGATAATTTATATGGTAGAACCACGTGTCGTACCGCCATCTTCTTCTCTTTCCACTGCAGAACTTCCTGCAGGTCAGAAACCTCCTGACAATAACTGCTGCTCTTCAACCGGAGGTCAGACACCTCCTGGAGGAGGAAGAGGAAGAGGAAGAGGAAGAAGAGGAAGAGGAAGAAGAAGAGGAAGAGGAAGAAGAAGAGGAAGAGGAAGAAGAAGAGGAAGAGGAAGAAGAAGAGGAGTGTTAGTATGAGCTGCAGTAAAGGATCAGTTCATCTTTTTTAAATGAACCTTTAAGAGTTTGTTCTTTACTCTGATATAAAATATATATTTACAATGGAAGAGGATCCAAATATGACCAACATGAAATAATGTATTTTTAATAAAGATTCATTATTTACATGAATTATGACCTCATCGTCTTCATACCAAACAAGATGTTTTAACATTTTAGTTTTAGAGCCTGAAAGTTCAAACTACATCCTCTAATGACATGAGAATTACACCTTTAAATCTTTGAGTATTGATCTATGACATGATGATATGATGGGTATTGATCTATGACATGATGATATGATGGGTATTGATCTATGACATGATGACATGATGAGTATTGATCTATAACATAAGTATTGATCTATAACATGATGAGTATTGATCTGTAACATGATGATATGGTGGGTATTGATCTATAACATGATATGATGGTATTGATCTATAACATGATGATATGATGGGTATTGATCTATAACATGATGATATGTTGGTATTGATCTGTAACATGATGATATGTTGGTATTGATCTATAACATGATGATATGATGGGTATTGATCTATAACATGATGAGTATTGATCTATAACATGATGATATGGTGGGTATTGATCTATAACATGATATGATGGTATTGATCTATAACATGATGATATGATGGGTAGTGATCTGTAAAATGATGATATGATGGGTATTGATCTATAACATGATGATATGATGGGTATTGATCTATAACATGATGATAAACAACATGATGATATGTTGGTATTGATCTATAACATGATGAGTATTGATCTATAACATGATGATATGATGGGTATTGATCTGTAAAATGATGATATGATGGGTATTGATCTATAACATGATGATATGATGGGTATTGATCTATAACATGATGATATGATGGGTATTGATCTATAACATGATGATATGTTGGTATTGATCTGTAACATGATGATATATGCATGACATAAATGGTATTGATCTATAACATGATGATATGATGGGTATTGATCTATAACATGATGATATGATGGGTATTGATCTATAACATGAGATAAATTGATCTATAACATGATGATATGATGGGTATTGATCTATAAATATTTAATCTATTATATGTGGGTATTGATCTATAACATGATGATATGATGGGTATTGATCTATAACATGACGATATGATGGGTATTGATCTATAACATGACGATATGATGGGTATTGATCTATAACATGACGATATGATGGGTATTGATCTATAACATGATGATATGATGGGTATTGATCTATAACATGATGATATGATGGGTATTGATCTATAACATGATGATATGATGGGTATTGATCTATAACGTACCGTCAGCAGCTCTTCAGTGCGTCTCAGAGCTTCTTCCGTCTCTTTAAACTGGAACTGAAGAACGTGGTGATCCTGACGCTCTCGCTCAAACTCCTGAGGACCATGAAGCAGAAACACGTTATTAATCATATCATCATGTAGGGTATGAAGAAGGACATGAAGGACATAGTGAAGGACATAGTGAAGGACATGAAGGACATGGAGGACATAGTGAAGGACATAGTGAAGGACATGAAGGACATAGTGAAGGACATAGTGAAGGACATAGTGAAGGACATAGTGAAGGACATAGTGAAGGACATGAAGGACATGAAGGACATGGAGGACACAGTGAAGGACATAGTGAAGGACATGAAGGACATAGTGAAGGACATAGTGAAGGACATGAAGGACATGGAGGACATAGTGAAGGACATAGTGAAGGACATAGTGAAGGACATGAAGGACATAGTGAAGGACATAGTGAAGGACATGAAGGACATAGTGAAGGACATGAAGGACATAGTGAAGGACATGAAGGACATAAAGGACATAGTGAAGGACATGAAGGACATGGTGAAGGACATGGAGGACATAGTGAAGGACATGAATAACATAAAGGACATGAAGGACATGAAGGACATAGTAAAGGACATGGAGGACATAGTGAAGGACATAGTGGAGGACATAGTGAAGGGCATGAAGGACATGAAGGACATAGTGAAGGACATGAAGGACATAAAGGACATAGTGAAGGACATAGTGAAGGACATGAAGGACATAGTGAAGGACATGAAGGACATAGTGAAGGACATAGTGAAGGACATGAAGGACATGAAGGACATGGTGGAGGACATGGTGGAGGACATGGTGGAGGACATGGTGGAGGACATAGGGAGGACATAGGGAGGACATAGGGAGGACATAGGGGAGGACATAGGGGAGGACATAGGGGAGGACATTAGGGAGGACATTAGGGAGGACATAGGGGAGGACATAAGGGAGGACATAAGGGAGGACATAGGGGAGGACATAGGGGAGGACATAGGGGAGGACATGGTGGAGGACATAGGGGAGGACATAGGGGAGGACATTGGGAGGACATAGGGAGGACATAGGGGAGGACATATGGGAGGACATAGGGGAGGACATAGGGAGGACATGGGGAGGACATGGGGAGGACATTGGGAGGACATAGGGGAGGACATAGGGGAGGACATAGGGGAGGACATGGGGAGGACATGGGGAGGACATGGGGACCTCCTGACCTTGGTCCGGTCCTCACAGCTCCTCCTGGACTCCCACAGCTGCTCCTCCATGTCCCCCAGCTCCTCCTTCAGATTCTCCACCTGGAACATCAGGGCCGACTTCTCGTTGTGGAGCTGAGCGTTGGAGACCATGGCTTTACGGTATCGGTCCTCCGCCTCGGCCAGGGAGTCCTGGGGACACGTAGTTAGTGTTGTTGTTGTTGTTACAATAACAATAATAATAATAATAATAATAATAATTATTATTATTATTTATAATAATAATAATAATAATAATAATAATTATTATTATTATTTATAATAATAATAATAATTATTATTATTATTATTATTTATAATAATAAGTATTATTATTATTATAATGATAAGTATTATTATTATAATAATAATAACAATTATTATTATTATTATTATTATTATAATAATAACAACAATTATTATTATTATTATAATAATATACAGCCAGGGAGTCCTGGGGACACGTTATTATTATTATTATTATTATTATAATAATATAAAGCCAGGGAGTCCTGGGGACACGTTATTATTATTATAATAATAATATACAGCCAGGGAGTCCTGGGGACATGTTGTTATTATTATTATTATTATTATTATTATTATAATAATAATAATAATAATAATAATATACAGCCAGAGAGTCCACGTTATAATTATTATTACTAATATTATTATTGATATTATTATATACAGCCAGGGAGTCCTTGACACATGTTAGTATAATTATTATTATTATTATTATACAGAGAAAGCCCTGAACACATTAACTTATATCAGTATTATTATAATATTATGAATATCATTAAGCATTATGAATATTATGAATATTATTCATAATATTATTATATACAGCATTGTGTCCAGGACTCTCTGGCTGTATATAATAATATTATGAATAATATTCATAAAGTTAGGACCTTCATGTCCCTGATGTTATTAATTAAATATAAATTAAAGTTAGGACCTTCATGTCCCTGATGTTATTAATTAAATATAAATTAAAGTTAGGACCTTCATGTCCCTGATGTTATTAATTAAATATAAATTAAAGTTAGGACCTTCATGTCCCTGATGGACGCCTCCGTCTCCACGGAGAACGACGTGTCACAGCTTCCTCTGCGAGACGAAGCTCCGCCCAGAGAGGCGAGCGTGGCGGCGGAGAGCGTGGAGGCGGTCCTCGAGCCCTGAGGAAGAGAAGGACACGTCTTCATCATCACCATCATCATCATCACGACCCGAGGAGGGTCTCGAACCCACGGTTTAATCATCACGACCCGAGGAGGGTCTCGAACCCACGGTTTAATCATCATCACGACCCGAGGAGGGTCTCGAACCCACGGTTTAATCACCATCACAACCCGAGGAGGGTCTCGAACCCACGGTTTAATCATCATCACAACCCGAGGAGGGTCTCGAACCCACGGTTTAATAATCATCACGACCAGAGGAGGGTCTCGAACCCACGGTTTAATCAACATCATGACCCGAGGAGGGTCTCGAACCCACGGTTTAATCATCACGACCCGAGGAGGGTCTCGAACCCACGGTTTAATCATCATCACGACCCGAGGAGGGTCTCGAACCCACGGTTTAATCATCACGACCCGAGGAGGGTCTCGAACCCACGATTTAATCATCATCACGACCCGAGGAGGGTCTCGAACCCACGGTTTAATCATCACGACCCGAGGAGGGTCTCGAACCCACGGTTTAATCATCATCACGACCCGAGGAGGGTCTCGAACCCACGGTTTAATCATCACGACCCGAGGAGGGTCTCCAACCCACGGTTTAATAATCATCACGACCAGAGGAGGGTCTCGAACCCACGGTTTAATCAACATCACGACCCGAGGAGGGTCTCGAACCCACGGTTTAATCATCACGACCCGAGGAGGGTCTCGAACCCACGGTTTAATCATCATCACGACCCGAGGAGGGTCTCGAACCCACGGTTTAATCATCACGACCCGAGGAGGGTCTCGAACCCACGGTTTAATCATCATCACGACCCGAGGAGGGTCTCGAACCCACGGTTTAATCACATCACGACCCGAGGAGGGTCTCGAACCCACGGTTTAATCATCATCACGACCCGAGGAGGATCTCGAACCCACGGTTTAATAATCATCACGACCAGAGGGTCGAACCAGTTTTAATCTTCACGACCCGGAGGGTCTCGAACCCACGGTTTTAATCATCATCACGACCCGAGGAGGGTCTCGAACCCACGGTTTAATCATCATCACGACCGAGGGTCTCGAACCCACGGTTTTATCATCACGACCCGAGGAGGGTCTCGAACCCACGGTTTTCATCATCACGACCCGAGGAGGGTCTCGACATCATCATCACGACCCGAGGAGGGTCTCGAACCCACGGTTTAATCATCACAACCCGAGGAGGGTCTCGAACCCACGGTTTAATCATCATCACGACCCGAGGAGGGTCTCGAACCCACGGTTTAATCATCATCACGACCCGAGGAGGGTCTCGAACCCACGGTTTAATCATCATCACGACCCGAGGAGGGTCTCGAACCCACGGTTTAATCATCACGACCCGAGGAGGGTCTCGAACCCACGGTTTAATCATCACGACCCGAGGAGGGTCTCGAACCCACGGTTTATAGCTTACAGCGGTTACGCAATAGAATAATGTTTGTTAATTCATAATAAATGTGACTTAATGTGTTTGAAGTCGACTCACTTTGTCCATAAAGTCTCTTTCAGGTCGCTCCTCCACCTGAACACACAAACACATGTTATTATTGTTGTTGTGGTTGTTGTTGTTGTTGTTGTTGTTATTGTTGTTGACTAGAGAGAGAAGAACCAGCAGACAGGGGGGGAGGTCAGACAGACACCCAGAGAAGAGAGCTCACCACTGGGCTCGCACGAGCTGAGCTGGCCCTGGAGGAGGCTCGAGAGCTGGAGCCCAGAAAGCCACTGTAGTCTGAGGGCTGAGGGAAAAGGAAGGAAGGAAGGAAGGAAGGAAGGAAGGAAGGAAGGAAGGAAGGAAGGAAGAAAACAGTTCAATTAGTCAATAATCAATCTTTTTTTTTTTATCTCTAAAGCAACAATTATTTAAATGATCAGGAGAGAAGAGAGAAAGGAAGGAAGGAAGGAAAGAAGGAAGGAAGGAAGGAGAGCGAAGAGAGGGAGTGAGGAGGAAAGGAGGGAGGAGTGAGGAGAGAGAGAAGGTAAGAGAGAGAAGGGAGAGAAGGAGGGAAGGAGGTAAGAGAGAAGTCAGGGAAGGAAGGAGAGAGAATTGAGGGCAGAAAGGAAGGAGAGAGAAGTGAAGGAAGGAAGAGGAGAGAAGTGAAGGAAGGAAGGAGAGAGAAGTGAAGGAAGGAAGGGGAGAGAAGTGAAGGAAGGAAGGGGAGAGAAGTGA
>JACSYO010000753.1:30000-32445 GCA_016806645.1 Ophiodon elongatus
CCTCGGCTCTCGCCGCTCGCTTGGCCGCCAGCCGGGCCTCCGCCTGCACACAGATCAATAACATTATTATGAATCATATTATCACGATTAGTGTTGTTGTTAGTGACGTCAACACGTTTATTATGACGTCATCATCACTTTCATAGTTATTAAAGTCTTTGAGCTGTTTAAGAAATCTGATCAAATTAAATCCAAACAAATTACTGAGCGGAGAATTAAATTCTAGAAAATGTGGTATATATCTATATATTTTTTTTAAATTATTATTATTATTTATTAATATTTTTTATAGATAAAATATTAAATAAAGTACAGTTAAGTAAATAATTAAATTGTGTACAATTTATTTTTACAATTGACAAACACGTACACATTTATATATAAAATATGTAATAAGCACCGCAGGCGATATGGGAAGCAGTTCTCTGTTTGCTTAACCTTTAACAACAACTGTACTTACAATGAGGCTTTCTGTTTTGTGGGAGCCAGGCTGTAAGTCTTTGCCTGGTTTGAGTCAAGTTTCAAAATAAAAGCTGACATTATTCCAAAACCTAAAATATCAACAAAAATAAAAAATCCTCACATTTTATAATTTTTTTAATAAATATAATAAAAACTTAGGAAGTGTATTCGATGTGTAAGAAGCTCAATAAGTCATCCTCAGAGTTTATTGATCAGAAACACTTTTAATCATCAATACATTATTATTTACTTTCATTTGTCAAATAAAACATTTTCATTCAATATTTAATATTTCCAAACACCAGACAATACCGATCAATAACAACAGTTTACAATCAGAAGTCGATCTATCAACACATTTATAGCAACAATCAGATGTTTCTTTATTTCATTTATTTTTATTTCCTACGTTAATTGATTATATAGAAGCAATTTGAGTTAATAACTACGGAAGTTCAATGGCGAAAAACTCTAAAGAGATTTAAAAATGAAATAAAAGAGTAAAATATCTGAATTTTAAATAAATGAAAAAATATTTATTTCAAGAATTCAAATTACTGACATTTTATTTTATTTTCATATAATTTCGGTTGTAAAAGAAAGAAAAAGATTTTTCAAAATTCAACTATTTTCCATTTTCACATATTTCTTTATATTTCGGGATGTTTTAAGTATTAAATGTAATTATAAAACAATTGTTTTAGTTTGAATATATATTAAATTGTGGATTTGCTTTAACTTTTCTTTTTTTAAGTATTTTTGTTTAATTATATTTCTTTAATATCGTCATAAATATATGTCTTTGAAAAACAAATGTTTGTCGTTTAGTTTATTAATGTCTCGTGTAAAATGATCAATATTGTTTTGATAATAATTAAAACATGAATATTCAAAGTTCCAAAGCTCAAAATGTGAACGTTAAATTAACATTATTCTATTATTCGTCTATTTTACACTCGAATGTTTGATTTCATCAGAATTTTAAACATTTTCTTTTTGTTTCAGAGGATTTTGTTTTTTTTAAATCTTTTTAATCTTTGAAACATTTTGACAGAAAAATAATCTAAAGGCTGAATTTGTGTTAAACATTTAAACATTTAAACATTTAAACCAGAAAGGAAAGGAAGGTTTCAGGTTCAGTACATGTTTGATTTCCACTGCGCTCCATTACTGCCCCCTGTCAACAACAACAACAACAACAACAACAGAGTTATTCGTGTCATAACTTTAATAAACTATAATAATTCATAATTGTGATGGAAAACTTACTGGAGAAGTCTTGAGTTGCTTTTTTCCTCTGAGATCCAGAAATCTGTTGAATTAAATTAAATTAAATTAAATTAAATTAAATTAAATTAAAGGAAACATTTCAAAATAAAATAATAAAATCTCAAACTAGTAATTAAAATAAATCAACCTGTTACAGATTTTGTAATTGGAAGATAATTGTCTTTAAACTTGAAAATAAAGATCTATAATTATAGATCATGAAGAAATATATTAAACATAATTTCAATAAATTAATATATATATAATTATCATGAATACAAAACACAGCTGTTGTATATTCGGCTTCTTATTTAGAATAAAGTTACATTTAAAGAGAAAAGATTCAAACTTATAATAAATATTATTCATGTGAAATACAAACAAACCTTCTTCTTTGATCCTGCAGCGTTCAGAGCAGCGATCTTAGTCTCGATGTCTGACACCTGCAGGAGAAACATCACAACATCCCATAATGCATCAGGGGTGTGTCACATCACGACATCCCATAATGCATCAGGGGCGTTCGCCTCAACTGATTATTAAATATTATTATTATTATTATTATGCACGATTGTTGTGATCATAAAACATCTCATTCACTTAGTTATGAGAAGATCTTTGTGTGATAACTTTAATACATATATATATCTATAATATAGATCTATATCTATATAGATCTATATAGATCTATAATCTATAGATCTATAGATATAT
>JACSYO010000754.1:12500-14737 GCA_016806645.1 Ophiodon elongatus
AAAAAAACTTGTTGTTTTCTTGCAGAATGCTATTTTTTAAGGTTGCCCAATACATAATACTATATACATATATATATCTATAGATATATATATCTATATATCTATAGATATATATATCTATAGATATATATATAAATATATATATCTATAGATATATATATATATATATCTATAGATATATATATATACACAAAGTGCAGATGGGAGGTTTTGCACTTTGGCCATCAATATATACCTGTCAAGAAAAAAGTGAACTTCTTCGGCATCCTTGTAACCAAAGAACAAGACCGATGTCTTCATAATTTTAATCCAATGATTTATAAACTTTACGTTTCAGATCTCATAGGGAAAAATGATGAGGTGAATAAAAGACGTTTTGGTGCATCTGATTTCATCAGGGTTGACGTTGCAAGAACGTGCAAGAAGATATTTCTCCCTTTCTCTCATCATACTATCAAGCACACAATAGATTCATCTCAGTACTTTCACATAGCACTCTTCAGAACTCACTTACAGTGCCGAAAACGGATTATTCAAAAAATGTATTAAATATTACTATCTGTACCTGTCAATTCACAAAATGTTGAACATTTTGTTTATAGCTGCCGCGTGTGTGTGACATCACAGTTCAGAGCGCTTTGATCCTAGAGTGTGACATCACAGTTCAGAGCGCTTTGATCCTAGAGTGTGACATCACAGTTCAGAGCGCTTTGATCCTAGAGTGTGACATCACAGTTCAGAGCGCTTTGATCCTAGAGTGTGACATCACAGTTCAGAGCGCTTTGATCCTAGAGTGTTACATCACAGTTCAGAAAGCTTTGATCCTAGAGTGTGACATCACAGTTCAGAGCGCTTTGATCCTAGAGTGTGACATCACAGTTCAGAGCGCTTTGATCCTAGAGTGTGACATCACAGTTCAGAGCGCTTTGATCCTAGAGTGTGACATCACAGTTCAAAGCGCTTTGATCCTAGAGTGTTACATCACAGTTCAGAAAGCTTTGATCCTAGAGTGTGACATCACAGTTCAGAAAGCTTTGATCCTAGAGTGTGACATCACAGTTCAGAAAGCTTTGATCCTAGAGTGTGACATCACAGTTCAGAAAGCTTTGATCCTAGAGTGTGACGTCACCGTTAAACTGGGCCTTTGATGTTCCATGAATTCTAATACCAGTTCTATATACCAGCTCCCATTCAGGATCAGGGGCCCAGTACATATCGGAAAACGGGAGTGAAGTCGTAGCTACCACAAACAGAGGAGCCAACTAAAGTAAGTAAATTGACCAGCGATGACCCAAAAGGAAGGACCCGCCATGGACACCATAAGGGACACCATAAGCCTGACTGAGTCGGATTCTTTTACTTGCTCTGAGGGATCCTTCGAGGACGAAGAACGGAGTCAGCTCCGTCTGTTCGTGACCCTAACCCTCTTCAGAGTGATTACAAAATCAGAAGGTCATAAGACTGTCGCAGAGGAAAAGTGGATCCGTGCTGTGAAGGATGTAGTCTGCCGGACCATGGAGGGACTCATCGCCACTAAGGGCTTCTACCCGTTAAAAAAAAAGAAACAGTATACCAGGAGCACGAAAACACGGCCGGACTACCAGGGGCACGGAACTCTGAGCTCGTCGGTCATGGTGTGCAGCCCAGGGGAAGGGTGCTTAAGTGTGGGTACGCGGGACCGGCTGGTGGACGAGGTATGTGGCTGCTCTAGACCTGGGGGGTGTCCAGGTTCCGCCCTCCACCCAAGAATCATGCATGCTGGGGCTGGTTGGCCCTGGTTCTCTGTAAAAATTATCCTCTGGTAAAAGTCACGCATTCAAAGCATTACTTAAGAACAATGTGCCTGTACTGTATGCAAGTATTATCAGCACATTTCTTAAATTGTGTCCAAAGTGAAAAGTGCATAGGATTAGCCTGTATAAAGTAGCATGAAATGTTAAATAGTACAGTAAAATACTGGTACCGTGAGTGTGTATTCATGTACAGGTGCGCACAGAGACACACAGAGACATACAGAGACACACACACGCACACACACACACACACACACACACACACACACACACACACACACACACACACACACACACACACACACACACACACACACACACACACGCACACATACACACACACACACATACATACATACACATGCACACACATCTATATATATATATATATATATATATATATATATATATACATATATAAATATATATGTTTACAGTAGATAT
>JACSYO010000755.1:0-22500 GCA_016806645.1 Ophiodon elongatus
TTGTTTAAAAAATGAATAAAAAACAGCATGGATGTAATACAGGAGCACGTTAATGATATTAACAATGCCTAAATATCTGTTGTGACTATTGCATTTGCTCAACCATTGTATTTTCTCTCTCTCATATGATTACTCAATCAACTCATCAATTATATACACACAGCATGTGGTCAATGTACCTCAATAGTACATCTTACTACTGGTAATATTGTTAGATATGTTGCAATACGCTGTCTTCCGGCAGTAGCAGCCACAATTTCTTGCAAATTTTTCTAGTTCTAATTTGCTTTCCCACCATTAAACTGGTCTGAATATATGAGTGGCTCCACAGTGAGATGTCATTTATGGATCACTGAGAACAAATAGCCTCACGCATAGCTCAAAGTTTGACCAGGTAGTGTTACACATGTTGATGAATCTTTAGCTAGAAGTTGTGAATCATGGGATATAAGAAGAATCCCTTCAGAGTTGCAGCATTTCCAACAGTCAGCTGAGTTTAAGTCTGAACAGTCTACATGGGTCCATTAAAAGCAATTGAGAATCTTAAATTTGATTAATTTTATTTTTATGTCTCTTGATCCCTCATAATGGAAATTCTTCCAGTAACAACTTCTGGGCAGAATGTGTTCATCAACCAACTTTTGAAATGTCTTAAGACCATCTCCCTCATTTAAGTCTCCCAATGTTATAATTCCTTTTTCTACCCAGTCCTCCCATGAAAAGGAGATTTACCAATTTGTATCTTTGGGTTAGTCCAAATACAGCATTCTGAGTGAGGATAAACATTTAGATGACAAGCTTGAGAGATCTTCTACCATGCATTGCATGTCTATGTTAGGGTTGGAATTGAATTCAAAGCGTATTTTTCTACACGGGCTGGATTCGAATAGTCCAAAAAAGTACCTCCTAACGTCTATTCCTAACCACTTTTCCTTGACCTCTGTGGAAAACGTCACGGGGTCAAGGAAAGATGGTTAGGAGAATTCACGAGGAGTTAGGAAAAGACAACCGCAGTGTTTAGGGAATCCGACTCCACTTTCACTAAGCGACGTAGTTATGATGCGACGGCATGTTCAGAAGATGGACTACAAAGAAGCGCATCTTAGATTCCTTTGTCCGTATGTTGCTACAGTGTTGCGTCATAACGATATAAACAACCCGGTTCATAGTATTACTTTATTAACAAGGTTGCAATATAAGTGAAAGAATGAATATAAAAGTGAAACCAAGGGATTGTCACAGAGAGTACAGAGCTACTAAACTGTCTCATTGTTCAGTTTCAAACATGCTGAATTAAATACGTTCTCCACTAACAATGTCTCATATCCCTCTTTGTTGTTATGGTTTATATGCATATTATAATCTGATCATAAGAATATGCAGACAATAGTTTATGAAACTCAGTGTGACCTAGAAGTGTTGACATGATAGTGTTTTAACATTCTAATGTCAATTGAAAAGATGATAATTAAAAACATGACTCAGACTGCAAAGCTCGTCCAGTTTAACCTTTTATCAAAGCTTCTGTAACTGAAGTGAAAAGAATGAGGGCTGAGGCTGCAGTACAACACCAGAGAGAGCAGATCAAATACGTCAGTTTGATCAGTTTACAGCAGTTTATAACCACATCAATGTAACGCTCGTAGTTTTCCAGCAGGTTTAACAGATTATTGAAAGTTAATTTCCGAGTTATGACAATGGTTATTTACATGATCTGCGTTTCTCGGTCATGATCGTTTGTTTTCGTGAAGGGCCGAATGGTGCGTCACTTTAAATGTTGCTGCCGCAAGGAATTGTGGGTCAGAATGATCTCCTTTCCTTTCGTAAAGGAAGGTCCAGTGGTTCCTATGCTAAAGGAGCTAAGTAAGGAAGCATTGAAGCTCCTTTCCTTTTCATTTAGAGAATTCGAACAGCTCTTATCATGGCGGCCACTTAAATACTTCCGGGTCATTTCACTCAGTTAGGAACCCTTCCTAAGAAAAAAGGACTATTCGAACGCAGCCAGTGCATTTATAGTGAGGAGAACAGTCAACATTCAATCTCAAACTAGGGAGGGGCCCTTTCAGGTGGTAATGTCCATTGAGCTGTATTGTAGAAGGCATAATGATAAGACACTAGTTTAGGGAGACCCATGCCACCCTTACCGGTCGGCACCTGAAGCTTTTCTAAGCCCTTCTCTTCATCCTTGGACATTTACTGTTCCATAAGAACATTTTGTAAATATTTGCCCCAAAAGTACTTTTGGGGCAAATCTATAAGAAGACATTGAAGCATATAATTAAACCTTGGGCTACAGTTAATTTTCAGGACATTGACTTTTCCCCATAATGATGGAAATATCCATATCCACTGAAATTTTCTTTAAAAGTTGGTCTAAATTATTTTCAACTATTTTATCAATTTGATGGGGGACGTGAATGCAAGGATATTAAATACTTCCAGAAGGACACTTAAACAACCCTGCCTAAAATAATGTTTTTGGTGAATATGAGTTCAGTGGAAGTGCCTCTGACTACATCTATTGACCTTATAGCCGGGTAGCTTGGAAAAGGATTTCAATATTGTCCAATAGTGCTGGGACTGATCTGACTGGGTCTGAGGCAAACCAGAATATGTCATCTGCACAGAGCATACGCTTAAGTGTAGACTCATTAAATACAATAAGTAATGGGTGAGGGGTAGGCAGAATATCTACAGCTAACAGAGTCATAACACATATTTGCAGTCTGGTGTATTTCCCACTCCCCTCTTTTTTCTAATGTTTTTTTCCTCAATTATTTGGTTTGTTGGTCCTCTGATTTTTTTTAAACAATCTGAAGTGGGCATTACATTCCCTGGAGGGTGGAGGGTAGGCTGTCAGCAGTAATGTCATGTACATATGAGTGGTGGTAATTTGGCAAAAAATGGTATGGTCCTTTGCCCAGCCAGCTGAGCCTATGAGTGAGTAAATGTCAAGCAGTGTGTTACATCAAGACAGAAGACATCTTCACTGTACGGACACGGTGCAGGGATGTGGTTTTACATATTGAGGGGATCTAAATGATTGAGAGCTAGACAGACAGTGTGTTTAAAGCGAATGGTGCATTTGTAGAGATGTGGGCTGAACTCAGGTCAGCCATGTGAAACGCTGCAGTGTCAGAAGACTGACAGGGATGCAAGAGCAGCTTGGAAATCAAATAAAGTGTGTGTGTGTGTCATCAGGTATTAGTCTAAAGCGTCTCTTAATCCAGCACCGCTTTTGCAAGGACAAAATTGAAACAGAAACACACACATGCTCATATATATGGCTGAAACTGTGTATTCTGTCAGTTTGATGTGCTGAAAATGGTCTGGGTGGCTACACCTTTTAGTGGGGTTTATTTGGTGTTTACAGTTATTTCAGGACACAGTAACTATGAACCCATACAGATGGGTGACAAGAAAAGTCATTCTTGCAAAACAAGTCAAACATGTCACTCCAAAATCTCCCATAGGTGTTCAACGGAATTGAGATCTGGTGACTTTGAAGTTCATAGCATATGATTAAGTTGCATACTCATCAATCCATTCATTTGTTTATGCTTGTGTGGAAGATAGCAACCATATTTATGCAGTTTTCATAGCTGGGGGGTGCAATGCCGCCCAATAACTTCCTCGTTCTCTCTCTTACATTTACGTTTATGCGTAAACATCTGTCGCAGAGTAAGTTATGGATGCTGCTTTTTCCACTTGGAGAGAGGCCGCTGAAGGCTCAGCTGCAGCAGGACGTTTGAGAATCTGTGCTGCTGAGAGCAAACACTGACTGGTGGAGCCTTTGCTCAACTTGCTCCCCGATGCCAACCGAACCTGAATCATTCTGCTGTAATGTTAATAAATGTAAGCGTGGGCAGTTTTTGAGATGCTGTCACCAACTACAACCCCAAGAGAGTGATGCCCCTCTCTGCATGAACGTTTTGCTCCTCACTGGGACAGTTGTGTGCTGGAGACGAAGATAAACTGGAATAGACAACCAAAAGTAGCAGGGCAATTTTGGGGCAACTTTTGTCATCGTGTTTTGCTAATTTAACGGTCTGGCTCAGTGTATGAATGGGAGTGAATGGGCGAATGATGTCATGTAGTAAATTAGGTTTAGGGAAAAATCATGGTTTGGGTTTAAATAAGTATGTTTGTTATGTAACTTAAGTGACATACGTAAGTTAAGTACGTTACTTAAGTTTCCAGACGTCCTCCTTTACTACCGTCATAACTGCCACTAGAGGCAGCCCTGCAAGTCCAAAACTGATACATTTGTCAAGAAATTTAAATAGTTTGCCTGGAAAAGTATTTCAAATTTTGTCTTACTCAGGCTTTCCCTTATTCTAACTATATGATATCATGGTAATATGCATACTTCTGAGTACATGTTATGTGACACTTCTCACAGAAAACCTGTTTTGGAGAAAGTACAATAGCATAGTATTGAAACCTCAAAGTAAAGCAAATACACAAATGTTCAACTCTAGACATCAAATCTAGACTACATCGTTTTTCCCCTCATACTAATTGATAGTTACCTATCATAATAGTAGTATCTTTTGATAGTACAGCAGATATTATAAGGACAATTTGGATTTAGATTCTCTTTAAATTGTTTTATTTCATTATATTAGAGAATCTGACCATCTTTGTCTTTGCATAGACATATTTTTTATATCTCACTGTGGTATTTCTGCCATGAAATGTTTGCTATGTTTCTGGAAAAGTAAGGAGGCCACCCACATTAGGATTCAGCTTGCAGGTCTGCTCATTTCCATGGAAGCAGAGAAATACCTTCCCTATGATCAGTTTGAAATGTTTACGTGTATAAGGCAGACACCGATTCAGTATTCAGATTTTTTGGAAGATAATTTTTTTTCGTGATAGTGTTTTGTTTCAGGGTCAAGAGGAATGGTAAATGGACTTTACTTGTATAGGGCTTCTCTAGTCTTCCGACCACTCAAAGCGCTTTTATGCTACATGTCGTCATTCACCCATTCACACACACACTGCAGGAACATCCTGTGGGAGCAGTTTGGGGTTAAGAGTCTTGCCCAAGGACACATCAACGTGGACTAGCGGAGCTGGGGATCAAACCACTGATCCTCTGACTAAAGGACGACCCTGCTCACCACTGAGCCACAGTCGCCCATAAGTTCTTAAGTAAGGCATATTTCTGTTAGACGCTAACAAAGAGCTAACTCTGTTGTCATTCAGCTAGCAGGTTGACTTCTTAACTGTGTTGAGCGCGTCTTCACATCATTGTAACATAAGCCTAGCTGGCACAGAAAAGAACTCACGTTCTGGTAACGCAGTACTGTAACCGTTGTTTTTTTTTTTTTAAAAAGGGGTCACATGGTTTGAACCATCCATGCTCATCTTTCATCTCTTTTTGTTACTTGGATTAATAACCCATTACTGTTTTGGAAATTGTAATCCCTGACATTACTTGTTACTTTGAAGGTAATAACATTACAGTAACTGCTCATCACTGCTCCTGAATCGTCTGCCTATTACGGCCCATTTCAAGGCCCATTGAGTCTGTAGTTCTGAATCAGTGTTACTTCCTCTCACATCCAGAGGAATGAAAATAACAAGTGTATTCACACACACACCCTGCAGGGTGTGTACTTCAGAGCTCTATTGTGTCTATTGAGGTTATGTGGCTTTTCTATTATCTGCCTGGGTAGCAGCGGCTTTCTGACCACGAGCAGAACACTACTCTAATACTAATAATAAATAAACCTTGTATCTCCAAACTAAACTAAAAGCCCAACTGGTGACTCTTTTAGAGTCTGATCAGGAAGTGAACTACACATCTAGATTCTCCTTACAGCTTTCTTGCAGGGCTAAATACATATTCTGTACCTCTGGACTGAATGTGCAGACATACAATTGATATCTGTCATTTTAATTTGACTACAAAATAATAAAAAATCAGCAAGAATAATATTTATTATAATATCTATTATCTCTGAAGCTCACATTTCTATCTTCCCTTTTGTTGACTTTTTCCAGTTTCCCAGTATTGCAAAACTAACTTTGGGCTCATCTAACCAGAATTACTATAATCTTCTTTTAGATATTTCAGCAAAGTCGGCAGGAACATTTTTTTCACATTGTACGTTCCTGCAATCCAGATTTGTTGAACGCTGGCGTGTTTGCATTCGGTCAGAACGCACAGATCAGGTGATGTAGTACAACAAGCAACACACAGAGCAAGTGATGTAGTACAACAAGCAACACACAGAGCAAGTGATGTAGTATATTGAGTGACTGTTGAATGATGGTGGCATGATGACCAGTGTAAAAGGGATGAAGTCCACTATTGGATGGGTCAAAGAAACACAGGACTTGATGCCTAAACCAGCGTTACCTGCATGCCATTCTGTGTTTCTGCAGGTGGGATACGAGGCTGATATGAAGCCTATTTATGTAAGTATGTTTGGTTCAGAAACATCAACATATAATGTATTTATGGTTTGCAGAAACGTACAATGCCAACAGTTTTTTTGGTGAGTGGCTTGAAAAAACTACATCCGCTTTCAACTCAGGAAAAATACAATTCACATGGAAATAAAAGATCCACACACAGACAGGATAAAACATGGCACCCACAGAACTTCGACAGGTATAATAGTACCTCATGACAACATCCACGTAAAATTCATTCACAGCCCATTTTCACTCTGTGTCGTACTCTCTGCCTCAGCCTCTCTGTTGCTACATTAAGAACTTTTCTCCGAGCCCAGAAACTCAGGAGGCACCTAAAGACACATGGACTGTGCGACAACAACTATGATGTGGTTTCATTGAAAGAGATGGGTCGAATGAAATCTTTGTTTCAATCAGTGCTAAACTGTCTGGTTGAAATTTGAGGCTGTTCGATGAATGTGATAAATGAAAGTATATTGGAGAAAAGGCACGTCATCGGCTTGCCCCAACCATCTGCACCGCTCTAATGTTGTAACGACAATGCAGCCAAACATTTTCTTGGCTTTGACGGCCAAGAAAGGTTTTCTTCTTGCCCAAATATTGCACCTAAATGTCCAAGAATAACTCTACGGTTCCTTAAACTATTGAAATAACATACCACAGTGGCATGCGATGGATTTTCCTTCCATGAAACTAACCTTTGTGCTTCTGTAGAGCTCCTGGAATAAAGCATCCATAGACTGACATTTCATACCACCTGCTCTCTCTTCTCTGTCCACTCTCTGTGGATTCTTTTACTGCTGTGGTAAAATGTCAACAAGCTGATCCAGTGAGCTGCTGATCAATACATAATAGATCTACGCTGCATGAAAACTACAGTACGGGCATATTGATGAAGGGAGAAGAGGAGGAGGAGCAGGAGATTCTCCTTTCTTCCCCTCTCTTCAAATATTTCTGTACATAATTACAGGTGTTGGGAGCCATCATTAGTTGTGAATGCTGGGGACGGTGGTGGGGTTGCAGAAATCCAATAACACACCACCACGAGAAGAGAATTGACTACTAAAGTGTTGCTTTTCTCTATTTTATTCTGACTCTTAGACTTGTTTGTGCGTGTGCTGCTGAGGCAAGACGTGTTGAGGCAGTGGAGTATAAAGAACACAACAGCTTTTCAAGTAATCTTGCTGTTTTATCCAGGCTGTGTGTGTCTAACAACAAGCTACAGTCATGGAACACACATATTTATGTTTGACAGGGACCCCATAAAATACAGCTTTTGTCCCCTTTTGGATGATCCATCCCTAATTAACTGGTCTTGAGTTTAAAATGTGTCCCAAAGGGAGGAGCACACACACTTTCACAGTACCAAGACTTACAAGTTTATGTTTTTCCGGCGGTAACATCCAGGTTTGAAAAGTGAAGCCAATGCTGAAGAGTCTTAAACCTGCATTCTCTCTAATGTCCATCAGGAGGCGACTCCTCTGGTTGTATTATTGCCTTTTTTCCGAGAGGGACATAAGAACATTGACATGAATCTCTGTTCCATATGACGGTATGTTCTTGGGGTTCTGCTCTGCGGCTCCAGCAGATTTGAGGCCTCCGTCACTTGACTGCCTGGACAGTGAGTAACATGGCCTCCATATGTTTAGCCCTGGGCGTGAATGCTATTTTCTCTCTCACACCCAATCTCTGTTCCTTTCTCACTCCGGTTATCACACAAATAAACAGGCTGAGTGGCTCAGCCGTTCACAGTAACTTTTTAATTATCTTTTTATGCCTATTTCTTGCCATCAAGCCTTTGGGACTTGCTCGCGCAAAACAATTACCAGTTGCTGCTTGTTTTCTGTCTCTTATCTGAGGAAAGCTGCTGCCTCTAGGGTGATAAAACACCACTCTGTCTTCCGCTCTCTCCTCTCTTTTTCTTGTGTCTTTCTTCCCTCCATTTCTAAGTGTGTGTTTCTCTGGTTTCCTCTCCTCCATTCCTCCTTCTCTTATCTCCTCTTCCCTTTCCTTGTTTTGGGGTTTCTGTCCTCACTTGCTCTTCACTCTCTCCTTTTCTTCTTCTCTTTGTCCTTCTGTGTGTTGCCCAATACAGAATAAATATGTCTTCAATTTAAATAATCTTTGGAGACTGATATCAATATATCACACAGATTTTGTTCTTTTATCCAAAACAGGACCCTTTTTCCGGCTTCCGTAATACCTGCAAACATTCTTAACATTCAGGCCACACTTAAGGTCATTATATTTATATGAAGCCAAATCACAACAGAAGTTATCTCATGACACTTAACATATAGAGCGAACTAGAGCAGCCTTTTACTTTGGGTTGAGAGAAGAGAGAGAGAAGAGAGAGGGAGGGAGAGAGGGAGAGAAGAGAGAGGGATGGAGAGAGAGGGAGAGAAGAGAGAGGGAGGGAGAGAGAGGGAGAGAAGAGAGAGAGGGAGAGAGAAGAGAGAGGGAGGGAGAGAGAGGGAGAGAAGCGAGAGGAAGAGAGAGGGAGAGAGAAGAGAGAGGGAGAGAGAAGAAAGTGGGAGAGAGAGGAAGAGAGAGCAAGAAGAGAGAGAGAGAGAGAAGAAAGGGAGAGGAGAGAGAGGGAGGGAGAGAGAGGGAGAGAAGGGAGAGAGAAGAGAGAGGGAGGGAGAGAGAGGGAGAGAAGAGAGAGGGAGGGAGAGAGAGGGAGAGAGGAGAGAGAGGGAGAGAGAAGAGAGAGAGAGGGAGAGAGAAGAAAGTGGGAGAGAGAGAGCGAGAGAGACAGATAAGAGAGAGAGAGGAAGAGAGAGCAAGAAGAGAGAGAGGGAGAGAGAAGAGAGAGGGAGAGAAGAGAAGAGAAGAGAGAGAGCGACAGAGAGAGAGGGAGAGAGAGAGAAGAGAGAGAGCAAGAAGTGAGAGAGGGAGAGAGAGAGAGCGACAGAGAGAAAGAGAGAGAGCAAGAAGTGAGAGAGGGAGAGAGAGAGCGACAGAGCACTAAATAACTGCAATAGGGCAGATGTTTTAAATGCACTTGACGCTCTTCAGAGAGGGTTGTTTGATGCTACGTCTGATTTCCCTACAGGTGCTTGTGTTTAATCTACGCTGTTCTTCTGTGTTTGATTTTATTCCACCCATTTGTTCATACTTTTATGATTATTTAATAGGTATAGATAGAATACCTCATCTGGTTTATGTTTGTTTAATCTATCATGAGCATGAGTGAGTGGCTTGACTCTTTGTGTCTCTCTCTGTCTTTGTTTAAGTCTGCTCATGTAGACAAATTACAATGAATCATGTTGATATTAAGGCTGGAAACTGTCCTCAATATCTATAAAATAATTCAACAGCGTGAACGGTGCTAACAACATCCACAGTGCTGACAGAGCTAACAGTTTTAAACTGGAGGGGGGGACCATAGAGGGGACCACAGGGGGACTAGATGGGGGACCATAGAGGGGACCAGAGGGGGGACCATAAGGGGGACTAGAGGGGGGACCAGAGGGGGGACCATAAGGGCGACCAGAGGGGGGACCAGAGGGGGGACCAGAGAGAGGGGGGACCAGAGGGGGCGCTAAGTCTCAGCGACAACGCGGTGCCATCACTGTTGGGTTGGGGATGGTGTTATCAGTGCTATGAGCGCTGTGTAGTGCGTCGGCAGTTAGCCAGCCAGCGGGACACTCATTCCATTCACATGATGGGTACAATGAAGTACTGCAGTATATAAGTATGGTTATCACTTTAAGGGTACTGGTATTGGTGATAGCATTGTACTTTTTTAGATGTTAACCAGCTCTGGTTTGTAACATGTAGCATTTAAACGAGACGATAGATGGGCAAGAAGACGTTATTCACTACCATCAAATAGTCCTAGCCTTTGAACCATGACGCTCTACGTACCTAGCGTCAGTTTTAGTCTTTTCAAAGATTAACTTCATCACATGAAGTTAGGTTTAGGCAACAAAACCACTTGGGCTACAACCACATCACATTCAGCATTGTTTTCCACATGATTTCTGTCCATACTAACATGCCTGAACACGAATATCACATGACTATTTACGTTCACTGAGCATGCGGGTGCTGGTGTAAACAGGAAGTAGATTGGTTGCTTAGCTACAGAAACGCTATCCAGTGTAATAAGGTAAATGGACCCCAGAAAGGCCTCCACTGAATGCATGTGGCTTGAAATAACATTGTCCCCGTTCCTGTTGTGGGAACCTGCCACTGACTTTTTGCCTCAGCTCTCTTCCCTTGTAACATAGTTTTACTTTCTTCTATATGGAATATTTTCCTCGTCGTCTTGTTTTCCTCATTTTTCTTGTATTCAAAATAAAGTTTTTGCCTGCTCCAGCACATTGGTGGTAATTGCACATTCACCTCCCGTTTGTTTGCTGTGTGTGTGTTTTGGTCGCCAGTATAAATCTTTTGTTCCCCTCGAAGTTTAATCATTAAATATCTTGTTATCTTATCATTTTGTGCCAATAAATCACTCAACTCAAGACATCCACTACTTTGTATTCATTTACAAGCTTACCTTGGTTCTGTAACACTCATTTCGGTTAACCCGCGCACACACACACACACACACACACACACACACACACACACACACACACACACACACACACACACACACACACACACACACACACTGATCTGGTGAAATGCTCTCGCTGCCTCTGAAAGATTGATCTCTCACGGGCACAATGGAAATAATTGAATTGAAACACGAGCTCACGTGCACACATGTGCCTAATGTGACGTGCACGCGCACGCACACGCTCAATCTGCTATTCTTAAACCGCTCTTCTTGGTTTCTCTCGTCACGTTGCTCCCAAATGTATCTGCTTCTCCTTTTAATTAGTTTAATGCAAATTCTGATGTAATGTGTACCGAGACTGACTGGGAAATGTCACATTTAGATCTAAAAAATATCACATTGGTAAATATTTTTCAAGCTTGCTTGAGGCTGAAGTGTTCCCAGAAATACAAGTCATTTAAATGTAGGACTTACACCGCTAACAAGAGTTTAGACCGACTGAAATGTAAAATACCTGTAAACCGTGATGATGATGATGAAACATTCAATGTGAGTCTGAACAACAACAATGCCTTTCTCAGTAATCACCAGAGAGGTGCACTCAGCAGAGAGCAGATCTCCCCCAGGTGTGTCTGCAGCGACCACTGCTGCTTTTGTTTTAAAGAAAACAACCCACAATCGGTTAACCCCGCCTCTAGACCACAAGTGTATCCAGCTCGCAGGTCACTCGCACATCTGACACCACAGATACGCTCTCATTTGAATGTATGCCGATGACTGCACTGGCTCAGTGCAGGGGCACGTCTCAGCTCAGCTGTGTGTTTAGAACTGTTCGCTGTTAGCTGAACAAACACACTAAAACAATGAGCGTGGGCAAACGGTGTGTTTTCTCCCCACTGTGGCTGTGGTGGCGGCTGGAGGTCGGAAGTGAGGAGTCAGCAGACACCTAATGGCTGTATGGAACAGGCAATGAAAGGTGTTTTGAGAAGTGTGTGAGTCACCACAAGCACAATAGGTCCTTGAACATGAATCCATCACTGAGAAATGTTATGCAGTTTGCTGCAACAGAATGAGAGATGAGTGGAGACATTTCTGAAGATCTCTAATAATGTGCTTGTCTGGAAACAGCGGCTGTTGCTCCATTTTGTCCCTCAAATTGTCTCTTATTTTGATAGGGTATTATTAGCATATTATCATTTACCCAGGGCGGGTCATATCAGCTGTGTCTGACATGCTGTCAGGGGCCTATCATGCGGATGATGGAGTCTGTCAGTCATCCTCTCAACAAAATTAGATCCTCCAGTGTGAGTGTTGTGTTTTTTGTGTGTGTGTGTGTGAGTGTGTGTCAGGGCGTGTTACGGGCCAGGGCTCAGTTCGTTTCCAATGAAATCAAGGCAGGAGGTGGATTTCCTCCGAGTTGAAAATAGATTGCACTTTATTTCCACTTTGTCCTGATTGATCTGCAGGGAAAGTGACCCCTAAGCGACACTAAACAACGTGGAAGTCGGTGGAAAGTCAGACGAAGCATCATGCTGCGTGGGCAGGTGGGAGTCACTCCTGTGTGGAGAAGACGCTGCCGTCTTCAAGCAGCTAGAAAACAGATCTCTGGCTGCTCGTCAAAAATGATTTCCTTTCCTAACCACTTTTCCTTCACCTCAAGGGAAAACCGTCATTAGGTCAGGGAAAGATGAGAAGGATAATTCACAAGATTTAATAAAGGACAACCGCAGTGCTAAGAGAATCCCACTGCACTTACACTATGCATCAGTATGCATATTCAGAACACAGGGAATAAGTACGGTGACAAACTCAATGCTCAACCATTTAATTGAGGGTTCCCGTCCAAAATAGAATCCCACTTCCTAAGAAGGGTGGTTTTTAAATGTGTCCACAGTGTACAATTATTATTAACAGCGACGGCAGATGTTATTTGGATGTTATTAATGGCTGCGTCACTTTAGATTTAGTTGCCGCAAGGAAATGTATGATGGCATTATCCCCTTTCCTTTACTAAAGGATGGTCCAGTGCACCCTATGCTAAAGGAGATTAGGAAGGAAGCATTGAGGAACCTTTCCTTGGCATAAAGAGAATTCGATCAGCTCTCTTCATGGTTGCCACTCAGTTAGGAACCTGCAGCTTCTATTAAGGATCAGATCCAGGGTCGAGGATCCGAGGGTCAGATCAATGGTCCCCATCAGAACTGTAGACCTTCTATCGATCTCAAAGCAGATAATAATAACACCCCTTCCACTTTATCTCCACTCGATCTCCAGTGAGTTTATTTAACCTCAACTTAAGTCATGCTCACTTACAGTCAGAGTGCATACTGTTATCATATTCAAAATCTTTGGGCGAACTTGGAAGAGAATTTCTGGATTCAGTTGGTTATAATAAAAATCAATTTAATAAAAGTTGGTAATACAGTGCATAATTCTCAGCTGAGGGATCTTAGGCCAAGTTGCAGTCCACAGGCCCCCTGAGAGAGTTAACTGTTTGTGCGCATTGACCTAAGAGACCCTGAACTGACCAGTATATTCGATTATATAGTTCAATGAAAATGTGCATCTTCGCCTCTCATTGGCTCAGTTTTACAACATATGGTGCGGCTAAAGTTTCACATGGCTAGAATCAGCATTCCGATTGGTCGCTCCGGTCCATGGCTCCTGATGTCATCACTCCCCCTCATACAGTTTAGCAAAGCATCCCCCTCAAGTGGAGTTGTTTTATTGCCCTTTGTGTGTCTGTAGTATCCATCCCCCTCTCTCTATCTCATTCCATGCATACCTGAAAGTCTAAGTTAGAAAACTCAATGTGGCCTTCTTCTATGTCACGCATACTCCTTCCCATAAGGCTCACTATTCCTTATTAATTATCCTTTTCAAGTATCGTAATTTATACATAGACATTCCTTATTTACAGTGTAAGTCATTTTATTTTATTACAACCTAACAATACGATGCGTAGGTAGGACATATTCTGGTACATAACCCCCTTCTTTCTCTTTGGCTGCACATATATTCTCATAATTCCTTTGGTTATCACTACTGGTCCCTCACTATAAAAGACAGCTTTTCAACCCGTGTGAGAGGAGAAGTTGTTCAAGGGAAGATGAAATAACAGTCCTGAGTGTTGGCTCTATTCTCCCTGCAATCAGTACCAATAGTTCTTTCCAGGAGACCTTCAAGAAATATTTAGAAATGTAGTAGAGAGAAAACGGACCAATATATAAAGCATTTCATTTGACCTTACAGTCTCAGAACTGTGTGCACAATAACTCTCGTACCTGGTGCGCTGGATACTGGATATGTTTTTATTGACTTCAGTGAACAGCGGGGATGGCTGGTGTCTAGAGCGTGCGAGTCAAGTCTCAATCGACTGAACCTGCAGAGTTGTGTCGCTGCTTATTTGATACATGATATGACTGACAAATGCTGAACATCTTTACTTCTTTGGGGCCTCTAAAATCCTGTGATGTCACTAAACTTCACAAATGGTCAGTGGTGCTTTACACCACAGTATTGTGGTTGATTCCAGCTTTCTAGGGGAGGAGCACTTATACACTGCTGTTCAGCAAACACCTGTCCCCGACTCTTTCCTACAAGTGATCGTGCTGACACCATTATTGATGCTGTTTATTTAGTGCCGTATATTAATCACCAAGACTGTGGCGACCCGCCAAAGTCTATTCTATCCACACAAAATGGCTCACGGCTTCTATTTTATCTTTAGAGCACTCCTCTCCCTGTCTCGTTTATCAAGACTTTTTTGCCGTGTCATCACTTTTCATATCCATACAACCAATGTCTTTATGATTAAAAATGTAATTACTGACTAGAGCACAGTGTAAAATACTTTACAAGTAAAAATCCTGCATTCAAATGTTACTTAAGTAAAAGTAAGTAAGTACCAAAGGTAAAAGTAGACTCATTATGCAGAGTGGCCCATTTCAAATAATATTTCATGTAGGCCTGTATCAATGGATTATAATTATTGATGCATTAATGTGTTCATCACTGTTATGTTGCAGCTGGTGAAGGTGGGGCTAATTTGAAATACTTTATATACTTAATAATTAGGCTATTTGCTACTAACTAATACATCATAGTGTATTAGTTGGTTGAGATTTTGTATTAAGAATCAGAATCTACAAAGTAGTCCAATTAGTAATTAGAAACTGTTAAATAAATGCAGTGAAGTTAAAAGTGCAATATGTTCCCCTGAGATGTACTGGACTAGACAATTACATAAAATTGAAATACTGTAAAGTACAAATACCTCAGAATTGTACGTCCAGTGCTGGAGTAGCCTACATGTACTTAGTTACATTCCACCACTGAGCACGGGGTTCTTCATAGATCTAGCCTCACCATTTTGCTCTCAAAGTTTACCAGATTGATGCATTTTAGTTTAAAATATAAAACCTTTTCTTCTGGGGGAGAATGCCCCTGGACCCCCATAGAGGGTCTGAGGTAGGAAACACTAGTGTGAGGGTATGACCTCCTCTGCTGCAGCCCAGCTCACTGATGAGACAGATGTGGTCTTTTGCATTGAAACAACATTGTATCTACTGCAACTGGGAGTGTTCTCATTAGAAAGGGACAAGACAAGATCACCAGAGTGTTCGTGAACCATGGCGTGGTAATTGTTGGTGTGGGCATAAACAGAGCAGGTGCCGCTCCCTCCTCATCCATACCTACTTTATTGAGATGGTTTATGTGAATGAAGCCCAGCGAGGCACAGTGGCACACTGCAGCAGTTCAACAGCAGTCGGACTGTGCTTCCCCACAGCAGAGCCAGAGGACCAGAGGGTTGGTGACACCAGCCAGTGTTCTGCCTTTTCCTCAGACCGCTAAATCAGTGGTGTCACTTTTAGTTGGACAAAATGGGATTTGTCAGTTGACAGCAGCTACAATACAGTCTTGCAGGGATGGTATTTTTGCAGGTTGTTTTTGTAAATTAGCATCACACTGGTTCTCTCGACAAAAAGCCTATTTCTATTGGATTTTGGATTATTGCAGAAAATGAGCTTTGGGGCAAACGAACGTCCATGATACTTACATGATTTGTTCGGCAAGATAATCTTCACACGTGGACACCACTTAAATGATTTTTGGAGTGTCAATACAATTGACAGAAGTTAAAAGCTAACTTAAGGCTGTAAACGAACGACACCACGGTCACATGACTTCACGTCACTACTTCTAAATTTGTTTTTACACGCTTATCTCTTGTTCAAAGGCCTTTCCGCTTAATATTATTTGCAGATAGTGTGCCCACCTGATCTGAGCGGCAATATGAACACAACCCGGCTGTAAAGGCGACCTAGTGAGAAGATGACTTTTATGTTTGCCATGATGATGTTTAATGTCCCCGACAACCTCTGTAGTCTCATTGAGCCACTGGTTAGCGACTGCCTTTATTAAAACATGCTAAAGCTTCAAAATTCACAAGAGGGGTATTTGCTGACATATTTAATATCGTAGAACAAAACATTGAAATCGTTTAAGATGTTAACCACAGACACCTAACCAAAAACTCATTCATAAAACACGTTGACTTCGAGATGAGAGAACGCTGACTAATTTCTGGGTTTTAGGACTCATTCCTCTATACTTGTAGATTTGTGTTAAATTGTGCAAGTCGTGTCATATATAACTTATTATCTTACCTTTAAAGCTGCAGCTCATCTATCTTATTCCAGCAGCAGGCAGCTGTTTCCAGACCCACTGTACACTACCAGCTCCGCTACACACAGTTAGAGAGAGAACATTTAGCAACTCGAGATGTTGCAGACATAAACGAATCAATCATCAAATTGAACTGACTTCGTCTCCACTGTCACTGACTTTTGGCAGAGAGTGCTGTTATCAGCTAAGCGGTGATACACATACATTACTTTTTCATTCAAGGTTTATTACAAAACTTCAAAAACCAGAGAAACAACCAGAATGTGATGATATTAACAACTAATATGCTGCTATTAACTTTGTGAACAGTGCTTGGATAGGCAGAGTTTTGTACTAAACTAAACTGGTAGGAACTGAAGTACATCGAAACGGAGATACTTTCACTTACTGTTGTTCGAAACTATAGTATTTGAACGGAGATACGATCGCTTAGTGTAGGAAAAAGTGAACGAACTACATGGACAGTTACTACGAGTCTTTAAACTGAACTGAATGAAACAATTCTAATCAGCAAAGTGATTTGTGATTTACACCTCTATTAGCAGCTAAAGAGTCCGATTCTTTTCTCAGGGGTTGGTGGAGACCAAAACAGAGCTAAACGTCACCAGCATCAACATGACTTCAACTGAATGTTTAATGTCGCTCTGTGCCTGTAAGATGTGTAAAAACGTTTGCTAACATGAAAGTCATATACATATTATAAGATGTTAATAAGCAGAGGAGTCAAGTCACAAGTAAGTTTTGGCTATGAAACCCCAAGAGAAGTCTCAAGTCAAGATCAGAGAGTTCTATGTCATGTCCAATGCTGTGTCCCAAATCACATACTAAATTAGAGTGAATAAACAATATTATACATCTTTTCTGAACTGTAATCACCAAGCCACTTCCTGAGAGACTCCTTGCCAGTTGGAGAAGCGTAACCCTGGTAACCCGTGCCAACCTCTTGTCACCAAACTATGGTATGTGAGCTGAACTCATTTGAAAATGATTCATTACACCTATTAAAGTGGAATCTTATACTTGCACCATAGACTTCTACCATTACATCAAAGCGTTACAGAGCAGTGCACCATTGCCTGTTATGACCATTGTCCATTGCATTGTGGGAAATGTATGCCAAAATAGTGTCCATTTTTCCCATACTGTAATATTTCACCATAATTATTATGCTATTCTTGTACTATTGGTTTCATACTAAGGTTTTGGACATATTAAAAAATCTCACATACTGTTTTAGCGTACTAAATAGCATATGAGTATGGAATTTCAAACAACCTAAGTCATTTTTTATCTGCAGGTCTGATGTACCTTTTCCTCCTGCTAGGATAAGATGATTGGCTGCTGTCACATTGGTAAACGATTCAAGAAAATTAGGAGTTGAATCACTGCACAGTGTTTTTCACCCAGTGCATTTAAAATATTTTGACGAGGATATCAGATCACTCCAAATTAAAAGGCTGCAGTTCAAGTGAAGTCAGGAGTCAGTGGTTTTAAATTTTTTTATGGGTTGTTTATGAAGTCATCAGATAAACAACTCAAGTCTGATTTAAATTCAAGTCATGTGACTCGAGTCCCAGTGAAACGGAAGTTTTAGCTTCTGTCCTGTGACGTATTCCCAGTGAAATGGAAGTTTTAGCTTCTGTCCTGTGACGTATTCCCAGTGAAACGGAAGTTAAAGTGTCTTTAGCTTCTTTTCTGTGACGTATTCTCCAGTGGAACAGAACTTAAAGCGTCGTTAGCTTCTGTCCTGTGACGTATTCCCAGTGAACGAATTAAAGCGTCGTTAGCTTCTGTCCTGTGACGTATTCCCAGTGAAACGGAAGTTAAAGCGTTGTTAGCTTCTGTCCTGTGATGTATTCTCCAGTGAAACAGAACTTAAAGCGTCGTTAGCTTCTGTCCTGTGACGTATTCCCAGTGAAACAGAACTTAAAGCGTCGTTAGCTTCTGTCCTGTGACGTATTCCCAGTGAAACGGAAGTTAAAGCGTCGTTAGCTTCTGTCCTGTGACGTATTCTCCAGTGAAACGGAAGTTAAAGCGTTGTTAGCTTCTGTCCTGTGACGTATTCTCCAGTGAAACAGAACTTAAAGCGTCGTTAGCTTCTGTCCTGTGACGTATTCCCAGTGAAACGGAAGTTAAAGCGTCGTTAGCTTCTGTCCTGTGACGTATTCTCCAGTGAAACGGAAGTTAAAGCGTTGTTAGCTTCTGTCCTGTGACGTATTCTCCAGTGAAACAGAACTTAAAGCGTCGTTAGCTTCTGTCCTGTGACGTATTCCCAGTGAAACGGAAGTTAAAGCGTCGTTAGCTTCTGTCCTGTGACGTATTCTCCAGTGAAACGGAAGTTAAAGCGTTGTTAGCTTCTGTCCTGTGACGTATTCTCCAGTGAAACAGAACTTAAAGCGTCGTTAGCTTCTGTCCTGTGACGTATTCCCAGTGAAACGGAAGTTAAAGCGTCGTTAGCTTCTGTCCTGTGACGTATTCCCAGTGAAACAGAATATTTGAGCGCTTCACAGTCACAAGAGGCATATGTAATGTGTTTAACTTTCGTAGTGGTACCTTCACAATAAAGTGAAGTGCTGTTTATCTGCAGGTGTGTTTGCAATGTCAGTGTACGCTGTGATCTCTGTCTGTCATACCAGCTAGATCATCACTGAAAACGTCGTGTGGAACCCTGACTACGCATGTGTTTACATCATACTTGTATTATATTGTGTTGGGGTTCGAGTCACAGGCACAGTGGTGAAATCAGCCGTTAGGGACATTTCATACAGTATAAAAGATTTGCTGCTGTAATTGCATCTTGGCTAATCTTTTCTACATCTTTATTATGTCCTCAAGTCTGCTGGGGCAAGAGTGATGAAGCAGCATACATATCATATATCAGCCTAATTCATTAGATTACTACAAGTATGGGGTTTCATGGTAAATGCATAAAGTTTAGACTATTAGAAGGAAACATTCTCCTCTGAAAAATTATTATAGTAGTCATCATCATCATCATCATCATCATCATCATCATCATCATCATCATCCTTATTAGATGGATTTAGGTGGCATGTGCGGAAGTCTAGAGTTTCTTAGGTTTCAATATTTAATTCTACATTAGTACACATTATGTCAGTGGTGAATGTCGAGACGTGTGTGCTGATCAGATGGCTGCAAAAGCAAGCTGAAGGGTTGTTGTAATAATGCAAAGACACTCAACACACACAGCCAATAAACATCCATCCATCCATTATCTGTAGCCACGAAGGAAGTGTAGACATTGGACAGTTCGTCACAGGCTGCCACAGAACTGCCACATAGCGACAGGTGCACATTCACACCTACGGCCATCAGATATTAATCTAACCTGCATGTCTTTGGACTGTGAAAGCAACCTGGAGAAAAACCCACGCCGATACGGGGAGAACATGCAAACACAGACGGACCTTGCAAACCACCACACGAGGAATAAGTCAAATAAATTTTGTGTCTGCTCTCCAAATGTTTAATATTCTGTTGATGTGGCGTTTCCTCCTACGCTCTGACTGGATTGGTTTACACTAGGGGGATAACATTAACAATAGGAGGGAGAAAGTGCAACATCGTGTGTAAACATTCCCTGAGCTGTCAGGAGGCACAGAAGAAGTGTAATACAAGTTGGGAACAATAGTCTTAAAGTTTAATGTTCTAAAAGCTTGTTTATGGTTCCTACAGGCTGTAATGGTCATTATATCACAAAAATATGAATATTGTTTTATTGTATTTTTCATTGTTTATTTACAAGTTCCCCATTAGAAGCACATGGGTGTGCCTCCGGTGTTCCTTGGGTCCTGAACATGAAAATACAATACAGACGTCCAATAAAAGTACGGACAATACAGACAATCTATAAATAGTATATTGATGCAACCTACTTGTGGAGCAACACTATTAAATTCTATTAAAAGGGTGCGCTAACCTGTATGTAGCCTGAGAGCCAAAACCCAGGTCACCACTCGCAGTTGTCCTTAAAGTCCCATCGAAACTGGAGTTAGAGCGTTGCACACTGTATAGGAGGGATTCAAAGAAATATTCTTTGCTTTTGATTGGACCGCTTAAAAGTGGGAGGTCTTAGAATGTAGCGCTCCACACAAACTTCTTTTGTCGCTACAAGTTGCAGATTTATTAATGGATGGATGTTATTGGTTGAAGTTGGTCAGTAGTAGCTTACGTAAGAGCATCTCATATTTGGTTTTACAGGAGGAAAGACGATTAGATGATTTGATATAAAAATACGAAATAATTGATATATAAATATGTAAAAAAAAAAAATGTTGGCATGCATTGTTAATTAGGTGCACAACATGACTAGGGATGTGATCTAAAAGGGTTAAAAAGGCATTTTTCTTTTCATCTCGACTTTATGGTTATTGCTGTGAGTTAACTGACGACTATGCAGATGAGTGGATCAGCATTTTCATCTTCGCTCTGTAAGAGAACGCTGTTCAAAGAAAATCAACATAAAACAATGAAAATAAGGTGGATACGTTGCCTCCATCCGACATCTGCACAGTCAGCCAAACCTCCAGTGGTGTTCCTCATGTATTCAAACTCAAAAATTCGAAAAGAAAATTGCACCAAAATGCTATTTTCCAGGGCCCCTCTGAAAGCGTGACCGGGCGGAGGTTTTTGCATGATGATAATGTCACATATAAAGCCTTACTACTTAATCACAGTCAGTGTATTACCTATATTAGATTGGCGGTCAGCCCGGCCCAACTATAAGAAACAGACGGGAGCACCAGCATTGGAAGCCTCGGTTAGTTCGGATCCCACAGTCACACAATGACACAAACAAAACTCACCGATCGAGGCAGCGACTCAAAGGACTCTGGTGGTTTTGAAGAGAGCAGAGATATTATTCCGTACGTTATATTCCAAATATAACGTACAATTCGTTGATTTGTTTCGGTGTCAAAACATGTTTGGCCGCCGCCCCCGTCCACAGCGGCACATTGCTTAGTTTCTGTGCATCCGCACTGTTAAGTGGCTCAGTAGGCTTTTACACTTGACCTGAAAGTATTGAAAATGTAAAGGGTTCATCCGGTTACAAAACGGACTCAAATGAGTGTTTTCTGGAGAAAAAAAAAAAAAATAGATTTGATTTGAGAACCAATCAATGAGTGGAATCAGAATCAATGAATTCTAAAACCTCTATGTACCAACGTTTGGAAGTAAGCCCATCAAGGCACCTCTGATTAGACAATAGACCTGGTTGAATGGACCATTCACCAAACAAATATGGCAGTAGAGCAACACAACAGTTCCACTGCACAGGTCACATTTGACATTTGCATGCGGGCAGGTTTCTCAACAAGAAGTAAATCCCCACAAGGAAAGCAAATGCCAAGAAATACACTTCTTTCTTTTGATAACCAGCTCGCAGCCGAAGAAGCGTGTACTGTGAAATGTCAAAACTAAATGGGTATCACCTGAAGAAAGTCGATGGCGTCTTCTCTGTGGAGCAGCGCTCTCATCCTGTGTGGTGTCCTGTTTGCCACAGCTGCCTTACAATGAATGACCATTAATTTGATTTGTAAATAGATGAGCTTGAAATACTATTGGATTCCCTGAATGATTGATCTGGTGAAATGCTCTCGCTGCCTCTGAAAGATTGATCTCTCACGGGCACAATGGAAATAATTGAATTGAAACACAAGCTCACGTGCACACATGTGCCTAATGTGACGTGCACACGCACGCACGCGCGCGCACGCACGCACACACACACACACACACACACACACACACTAGGAGGCAGGAGTGCGGCAGTGTGAGATGCTGGTAATTTAAACAGCTCCGAGGGCTGGGGATATTTATTAGCCTCCTGCTAAAAGATGCTGACATTC
>JACSYO010000755.1:25000-197500 GCA_016806645.1 Ophiodon elongatus
AAACAACCTTCTTTAAGACCCACAGTAACACACCCTTTATTTTGATCAAGTGAGTGTGTAAGAGTGGGATAAAAGATCCGGGTGCGTTGCAACTCGGATCGGAAGCAGAAATAATGAAAATCGCCCAGAGATTCTTCCACTTGCACTTGATCGCACTTTATTTTACGCAGCTGTCTTTCGGTTAAAGTCTCGGACCAAATGAAGCAAAAGCCTCAACTCAACGTTCTCTCCTCGGCGACATATATCTAAGTCCCCCTTTGCATTGTGGTGGAGGACTGAAGCCGTCGGTGCGGTGCTCACTCTTTTGCCACACTGAGAGCTATGCTAGCTGTACTAGCTGCACATTGCATTAAGCCCCAGCATCCATCTGTGGGCTCCGAGTACTTTCACCTGTATGGGAGGTCATTATCATCACTCTCTACTTCCTGCTGTGCTGAGCTCAGTGTTTCCTTTGGGGGCGGGGGTGAAGAGGTTTTCACCTGAGAGTCCATTCCACATGAGTTGATCACCTTTCTACCTGGGTCTTATTCTCTATCGATATATTTCCCTCCACCGGCTTTCGTGGGCATTTTCAGTTTGTGCTTAAAGAAACCAGGTGGAAACGCTGGAAACCTTGAAATGTCAAAACAAGGCTTTTACACTTGATGTACTGAGAAAAGCAAAAAGTGAAGCCTGTGACTTAAACGTCCACTGAAGCACTTACTCCACTGGGGAGACGGAAAAGGAATGACAAAGGAATAAATACATGGGATCTGTCACAGTTGTATCATCGTTTTCATTCACTTCAGCTCTGACTGGAGATGTGTCAATGAAGTCACCTCGCTGTGTCTTCTTCTGCTGCAGCGGTTTCATGTCCAGACTGGAGAATTAGCTCCATCAGCTGTTTATCACGATGCACTCAACCCCCAATATTCACATACACACATTGACTTTCATTTTCTTTTGGCAATTTGGCCAAAAGTTTTGGATGGAAACCTGACTAGTGCGTGTTTAAACACTCCTTTATTAGCACAAATTGCTAAAACAGAATACGTGTGTGCTGGTGTACTGGGTTTGGTTAAGCTTCAGGAGGAGACGCGTGCACTTTTTCAATATTTAACCAAAACCACAATCTTTCTCTCACCCCAACCAGAGTGCTCTTTCAACCAGCACAGATGTATCTTTACCTCTTTTAGCACCACACATTTATGTATCAATAAGGCGTACTCACCAGGCTGCTGCTCTCATTTTCTGGTCTTGACAAAGCTATATATTTATTATATTTTCATTCACGTATGTCCACTTGCTTTTCCTTTCTATTTTATGCAGACTGGTGTATTTCATATTCATGGAAACAAGTTTGGATGATATGGTTCAGATATATAAACATGTTTTGGTGTACATCGCTTAAGAATCACACACACGCGCACGCACACACACACACACTGTTGTCCTGTAATAAACCCATGTTTACCCTGTTTGATTGAGAGCAATAAGCGGCCGTCTGAGGGTTGTCAAAACGCTCTCGGAGAATAGAAGTAATCACGGTGTACCTGCAGTTGAAGAAGACTAGCTAGTTTGAGGATAAGTGGACACAACAACATAGACAATCACAGCATTTCTTCTCCAAAATAACTGATGGAATGTGCCAAACATTACAAGTCCAAGTTCTTTGTACTTTGTAGAGAAAATCTCGCAAGTAAAAATGAGAATCCAAGATATAAAAATATACAATCAAATCAAAAATAAGTAACAGAACAATACAAGACACAAATTGGGGCGGAGATTGAGGCAGGGCAGCCGTCCTTTTCATGCTTCATGATTTTATAAATACAGCATCTGGGAGGTCCACAACTGGTTGGATAAGGCCCTTCTGAAAACTACATCATGAAGGCAAAGATCATTCCAATCAAATAGGGCAAGATTATTACAAAGATCCAATCAGGGGAAGGATACAAGAAATGTTCCACGTCACAAAAAAGAAAAGTGAAGCATATGGCATAACTGTAAATCCGCCTGAAGGAGACTGACACTGTCAGGCACTGAGCACATAGCAACTGTTGTCATGTGATTTAACAGTCACAGCTTAATGGGTGTTGAACACACTAAAAGTGGGAGAAAGCCCGAGCGTCTGCTGAGATGAGACATACGCCCGGTCATTACAAAAGAAACAGATGTAAAAAAAGACTGTCAGTGTGCAAAACACTCGGTTCAACAGGACCGATAAAAATGAAAATATCGAGAAAGAGTGACTCTGTATATCATGTTTTATTGTATGTTCAAGCGCGTGGGGACATAGCGGGCTCCGCTTGCATGTGTGAACCCAAAGAGGAGGAAGCCTGGAGGGCGAGCATGTGTCATGGTTCTTAGGTTCAGGGTGGAGATGGCGCTCTGCAGCAGGCCCTGACATGCAGGAGGTAACTGACAGAAGAGAATAACAAAGGGTTCACACCAAAAGAAACACTGAAAACCTGTTTTGTTCATCACCCTCTTTAAATTAATGAGTTCCCAATTATGGGAACACATTACCTATTTCCCAGGAGATTACTTTCTGTCTTTGTCTAAAAGGTACAAGGTGGTGTCACATGCAAAGGTACACCATTTAGAGTTCAGCAGTAGTTGAGTCTAAACGTGCTGACAGGTGAGAGGTTGTTTACTTTACTGCCGGATCAAATCTCATCAGACCACGCCCACATGAACTCTTCATGAATAATATCTAAGGTGGCCAATTTTAGACTTTGACTATTGTTTATTTATACGTGATTATTTAATATAATAGAGAAATACTAAAGACTTGGACCCACCTTGTGCTCATGTATGGTAGCAGGCAATTTTTAACCGATAGTAGCGTGGCTCTGCAGGGATGGCAGTTCAATTAAATTAAATTAAATTTATTTTATATAGCCCAAAATTACAAAGTCTCCTCAGAGGGCTTTACAATCTGTACACATACGACATCCTCTGTCCCAGGACCTCTCATCGGTTCAGGAAAAACTCCCCAAAAAACCCTTCATCGGGGAGAAAAAGGGAAGAAACCTTCAGGAGAGCAACAGAGGAGGATCCTCTATCAGGATGGACAGAAGTACAATATGTGTACATGTGTACAGAATGAACAACATAACAGAGTTACAACAAATTCAATGCAAGATCAGCACTAATAGCCCCACACAAAAAAAATAATAAAGCTCCCCGACATAATATATTTTTTAAATAGGCTACATGACACATTCAATGGATATGACAGAAATGATTCATATAATGAGAGAAGTAGGCATGATGAAAAAGTTACAACTACCAATAATAACAGCAACAGTGGATATAGTAGGATATAGCAGGATATAGCAATGCAACTTGCAATAACAATGATAATAGCAGTAGGTGTTGGGCAGGACCACAGCAGGAGGCGGGACCAGGGTCCAGACGTCATCCTCTGGAAACCAGTTGCGTGCGGTTGGGTAACTCTTTAACTACTATAGACAGCCATGATATTTTTACAAACATTTGTGGTTTCCAGAGGATGACTTCTCATCCAACAGGTTGAGATTTTTGCTTCAGAGGGAAATGTTTAGAAAACATTGGATGGATTGCCGTGACATTTTGTAAAAACATTCATGCTCCCCATGAAATTAATTCTAATACCCTGAAAAAAACAAACATGACATACACGTCAGCCTGAGCTGTACTTTGGGTTTTGGTGGTAATTAGCTTGTCAGCGTGCTAAACTAATTTGGTTGTCATAGTAACCATTACCTGCTAAACATCAACATGTACATGTATTTAGCTCAGAGCACCACTGTGTGTACCTCCCATAAGCTCTCAGATGTCTGCTGCTTATTAGTAGATATAGCGGAGTTGTAGTTTGAGACATTTTGAACTTTTTCTGTCAATTCTACACAACTCTACAGATTTGAACCAATATTATGTAAAATTTCGACCACAGCTTCAGTTTTACATATTGTTCCTCAATTTCATTCATTACACCGTGACAATTCTGCAAAAATTGGACTACAGCAGGTAAATTATGAATCATGCCGTGAATTCATGAGAAGCAATTAAATGCACGAAAAGAGTCCCAATATAGTGGGAGGAAACAGGTAGAGTGGCAATGCCTATCCATAAAAGATGTGTAGAAGTGTAGATGCAGCAGGCAGTCTGTCCCAGAATCAGAGACATAACACAACAAGAGTGTAAGTAAGTTTGTGTGTGTGTGTGTGTGTGTAGGATGGAGTGATAGGGAGTGGGGATTTAGTAGAGGAAAGAAAGTGCAGAGAAAAGATTTCAATGAAAAAATATCAACAGAGTGAGACAGACAGAGAGAAGTAGAGCTGAACCCCAGGGATCAAGTAAGAGGTAGGTGGACAACAAACGACAGCACATGGGGGGGCGGGGGGGGGCTCTAAAAGAGACTGAAAAAGGAAAGAAACGAGCATCAGGTCTAGCTGTATCACACCACCTCCTCCACCACCTCTCTCGGTACCTCGGCTATAACCAATCGTCCCAATCGACCAGCTGCAATTAAACAAACAGGGAGAGACAAAGGGAAAGTGATTTAAAGAGCAATGGATGGAGATATCAATCCATCGCTGCCTGTGAGGGTGTGTATACGTATTAATGTGTATGTAAATGCCAATAGAACACTTGTCTCTGACTTGTGCTTCACCAATGTTTCTCACTCAGTGTTAAAGTAGCCCAGTCTTCCTCGAGTGGTCATGGATTCGTTGCTCCAGTTGGAGAAGCAGACAATTCAACTGGAGCGCCAACAACACTGAGCTCCATTTTTTGGGTCAATTTAATCAATTGGAATCTGTTTTGAAGTCAGATGTGGCGAATTGTGAAATGAAACAAGCGTTTGATGGCTGGACTGGAATGTGGTAATCAATAGCAGAAACGGAGGGGAAAAGGCCCGAATGTTGGTGATGTCAGTAATCGGTTGATTGCTAATGTTGACCAGGTGCCACTACTTCTAAGATATGGATCCAGAGTCACTGTATAGTTTAGACACTACCACTTGACTGTTTCACACAACACAATTCTCTGCTAAGGGTAAATGGAGGCATTCTTTACTCTTTGAACCACTTTTGGTGGACTTTGGTCTAATTTATCGATTGCTGTGGGGATGTATTTCAACAAATATAACAAAAAGATTTCTAAAATACATGACCTACCCTGGCTTTAACCACTGAAGTATCAAATATCTAATTCTGAACACTATCTCTCACTTTTTTCCCCCTTCATCTCATTAACCAAAATTGTTTATCTCAAATATAACGCATTACATATTTTTATGTTAAACATTTCTAACTTGCGTTAAGCAGTCCTTCCGTGTGCTGTGAGTCTCTCAGGTGGTTTCCTAGGTCTGGGGCACCTTCTCAAAGCTGGCACCATGTGTAGATTAACCCAAAGTCATAGCGCTGAAGCTTCATCATCAATACGCTGAACATGTTGTTGAGATTTCTATTATGAACCAGCTGTTTGTGATTAGACTCACCTGTAAAGGTCGGCAAACCATAGCTGTGAAACATTCCAAAGCCATACACCAAACCCAAAGTTTATTTTTCTATTGGACTATATCTTTTTTCCATCTCTGTCATGGCTCTTGGCTCATATGCTATTGATTGCCGTTTGTCTCCCTCAGCTTGGAGAAAGTACAGCTCACAAACCATTTTTTGAGGTGTCTTTGTTGTTTTTTAGGGGTCAAAGAACATCAGTGGTTAGAGTCTCTTTCAATTTTTTTTTTATTCTTTGTCATGTTGAGCAGTCTGTTAAAGCACTGTGTTGTGCTAAAGCAGCTCTCCGATGCATGTCTATCTTGGAGGAGACATTAGGAATGGATTTACCAAGGAAGTGTGTCATTCTAATAGCTCATAAGACTCCTTTGTTGGGAGGCATGGCCACTGTGGCCTATGGACCAGTACTGTGCATCACTCATGATTGACAGAGGAAGTTAACAGTGTGGGTATGAAGGCTTAATAATTATTTATGTACACAAATGTGCCTGTCTGTTTGTATGAGGCAGCCAGCTTTGACATGTTGTGAGTGATGATAGATGGCTATAAGAGGTGCATGTGAATCCTTCATTTGGCTTCTACACTCTGAGAGACTCTTTATGGGAGCCAATCTCTTCTCTGCCCGACAGTCAATCTGCTGGGGATGTTTTATTCATGTCTTGTCCTCGATCAAACTAACTGGCAAACACTTGCTGTTCCACTCCTGCTGCCTCTATGCAGCTCCCTCTTTAGCTACGTCAAAACTACGCTTCTCTCCAGAAACTATGGTTCAACTGAAGGCTAGATTTGCAGGCTCCTGATGGTTTCTTTTTTTGACAATATGCTGGGTCTTAGTTTAAAAAAAAAAGAAAATCTAGCGGTCACTTACATTCAAATTGATACCTTTTTTATGAATTATACCCAGGACAATTTATTGTAAAAAGCAAAGTTATATATCCACTATTTTTAATGAATGGGACTGATTATACATTTTTGGGGTTTGTCAATTTACGTTTTAAAATGCTGGGCCTATCCCAACATTATGAATATTTTCATTTGGCCCTCCTCCTGTCTGTTGCATAATGCAAAGCTGCTATCTTTATCTGGCCATTTAAACTTGAGACTAAGAGTCTAAGGCAAAGGCAGCGGCTCTGTGATGCTGTACTCCCGCACAGCAGTGCTTTGAGCTGAATGCCTTTTCTCATCCTACCTCAACGACCGCACTTACCGGGTAACCTGGAGAGGGTCTGTGTCTGAACCTTTTCCCCTCAATACTGGGGTCCCCCAGGGTTCCGTCCTGGGTCCCCTCCTCTTCTCTCTGTACACCAACTCTCTCGGCTCTGTCATTCGCTCACATTGCTTTTCCTACCACTGCTATGCTGATGACACCCAACTAATCCTCTCGTTTCCCCAATCCGAAACTCAGGTAGCAGCACGTATCTCTGCCTGTCTGACCGACATCTCTCAGTGGATGTCCGCACACCACCTGAAGATTAAGCCCGACAAGACTGAACTACTTTTCCTTCCAGGGAAAGGCTCTCCCACCCACGACCTGACTATCACCTTCAACAACTCCGTGTTAGCCCCGACCCTGACTGCTAGGAACCTCGGTGTGACACTCGACAGTCAACTCTCCCTCACTGCCAACATCACTGTAACAACTCGGTCCTGTCGGTACATGCTGCACAACATCAGGAGAATCCGTCCTCTTCTCATCTGGAAGGCGGCACAGGTTCTGGTACAGGCTCTGGTTATCTCATGCCTAGACTACTGTAACTCCCTCCTGGCTGGTCTACCTGCTAGTGCCATCCGACCTCTGCAGCTCATCCAGAATGCGGCAGCTCGACTGGTTTTCAACCTGCCTAAATTCACCCACACTACTCCGCTCCTCTGCTCTCTTCATTGGTTACTGGTGGCTGCTTGCATCCGTTTCAAAACATTGGTACTTGCGTACCATGCTGCGAATAGATCTGGTCCAGTCTACATCCAGGACATGGTCAAACCTTACACCCCACCTCGCTCACTCCGCTCTGCATCGGCCAATCGCCTCGTAGCTCTGTCACTGCGAGCTAACCGGTCAACAAAATCGCAATTGTTCGCTGTCCTGGCTCCCAATTGGTGGAATGACCTCCCCAATGACATCAGGACAGCAGAAAGTCTCTATATCTTCCGCCGCAAACTAAAAATGCATCTCTTCCAACTACACCTGGAATAAATAAAAAAAAAAATTATAATGTACCTCTCTTAGTACTCTAGTAGCACTTAAATGTCTCTTATTCATAGCACTTGGTAGTTTGGCTTTCTTGAGGAATTGTACTTTCTTGATTTTTGTTGTTCTGGGTTTGAACTCCCTTGGTTGAATGCACTTATTGTAAGTCGCTTTGGATAAAAGCGTCTGCTAAATGTAATGCAAACATCAACATGATAACATGCTCACAATGACTATGTTAACATACTGATGATAAGCAGGTATAATATTTAGCATGATAACCCCCCTAGTTTCATAGGATCACCAAAGTACATTGGATTCATCCTCTTGACATCACGCATTTCTGTACCAAATGTCATGACACTCCATCCAATAGTTGTATCTCTAAAAACCAAAGATGTCAAACTAATGGTGGCACGCAGGGGATCACCAAATGTATCAAGCTTCATCCTCTGGGGACCACGAATATCTGTACCATGAAAATAGAGTAGGAGTAGAACGGACATTGAACCGTTTTCCGTCGTCATTTGACTAGTACAAAAGAAAATGGCAATAGTTGTTAGCTGTCCATTGTTCGGCTCATTTTCTGTAACTAGTGTTCAGAACAAAGTTGTCACTCATTTGTTGATAGCAATGTGCTTTCCTGCTTTGTGACATTTTACTAATTTTCATCTGGCTCTCTACGCTTCAAAATGTTACTACTCCACTGGTCGTTTTAGTCGTTACTGCAAAACCTCACCTCAGCGAATCCGTGACCTGCTGGGAGTCTATTTTGTCTATACGAAAGTTAGCCCGCTACAATGCCGCTCTGACCATCCTGCTACTTTGATTTGAATGGGACTGTCCCTTCAACTTCTACTTTATTCCCATGGTCTGTACGAAACCCATTCAATAACTGTTGAGATATTTTAGTCAGGACCAAATTTGTAGATCAACAAACCAGCATTGCCATCCATAGAGACTTGCCGCTAGCATGGCAAACACTCTAAAATGCAGTGTTAAATCACTTGTAGTGGTTGTAGGACCAGAAAAGCTATATACGAGTATAAATCCATTTACCATTTACCAGTGCATAGACAGCAACACTGTGTAACAACTTTGCAAGGGAAGACTGAAACAAATCTGGAAAAAATCATGTGGGTGTGGTCATTTTTCTTGAGCTGTCGAAAAAATGAACTACCTCGCAATTACAAACCGACTAGTTAAACATAGTCTTACAACAATATCAATTACTGTAAAGCCATCATCTTTCTCAGTGCCAGCTGGTCCCAGGCATGTGGTCCATAAACACATGGTGTCACATACTCTCTGCATGGTACGTCTGTATTGAAGCTGCCGATAGCTGATGTGATGTGGGGGACAGTCAGAGCTCCACTGCTCTGCTGATAAGGACCTGACAGCCACGGCTCCAGTTGAGCAGCTTAACACTGCATTAGTTTATCTGAAAGGAGACATCTGCGTCCATGTACACATTAATGTCTCTCTTTAGATGCTTGGATTCAACTGAAAGCATGCTGTCCATCCCCAATGCCAGAACTGCACACACTGAATAATGGATTATGTGCTGCATGTTTTTAACAGGAGCAATATTCAGGAATACTAAGATGAGTGTGGCTCCAACAACAGCTCGTTATGTTGAATGAATTCAGTCGTTTGTCGAACAGTCACTATGATTTAGCAGCATTTCTACAGCAAATGATATTACAGTTCTTAGCTTCTGAGGAAGAGTGGAAAACATAACAGGCAGATTCTATTTAGTATGCAAGTTCACGCTTATTTTCTGTAAGAACAATCGCAACAGCAACAGGACACAAAAAGGAGGACATATAACAACTGTAAATAGAAAATGAAAGGTGAACTGTTGTGATTTAGGACAGTCAATGAGAGAGAGAGAGAGAGATCACTAACAAGAAAATTGGAGAAACTCTACCTCCCACATCCCTGCGGCACCAGCCTCCTTCCCCGCCAAGCCACAGAAGACCCCCCCCTCCATCAGCGAGAGATGACCTACTCATCTATGATGAACAATCCTACCGCTCTCCTATCCACTACACTAATGTCTGAGGAGCGAACAACACAACGCTTCATACTCTGTGTAACAGACTGCTGCAAACATGATGTACAGAGATACCTTATATAAATAACACTCTCTCTCTCTCTCTCTCTCTCTCTTACACACACACACACACACACACACACACACACAAAACAAGGTTAGCCTAAAGGTATTATCTGTCCTGTAAATCAATTGCACCAGATTGGTCTTTTGTCTCTTTCTTTTTGTTCCTATTTGGGTTGAATTTATTTCATTTTCCATAAAATGAAATCTATAGAGCCCTCCATCAGTGTCGCCGTAGCATGAAGAGGAGCTCTACAGCTCCGTACACACAGAGATATGTCACTTAAAGCCCAAGGCAAAATGCACGAACAGGTTCAGAACCTGACAGTATAAACCACACAGGAGATAAACATATATTCAGACGGTCACATTTTAGACCCCGGCACCCAAAGGCCACGAGAAACAACCCCGATAAAACAATGAACAGACATGGGGGTTAGTGCGTCTGTATGTGTTAAATGCGAGAACCAGAGGAGACAGTTTGGGGTGTAGCTGACTATGCCTCCTCATTCAGTTGTATCACTGTACGAGCACAAGCCCCCTCTCACATCACAACCAGATAAATATTGACTTGAAAAGACACACAAAAGATACCATTAAGAAAAAGCACAGTAAGCTGTACGATCTAAACCAAACGGAATACAAAGAGTGCTGAACTCTTTGTACAAACTTTGAATTCAAATTACATAAAACATGCAATACACACTAATATTTCACCCCACCAAAATTAACATAGCAGCAAAATAAATGAACCATTCCTTCCAAACAGCTGCATTAAATGCAAAGCTTAGAAAACAGATGTGAACAGGGGTGATCTGCTTGTTTCATTGATTTAAAAAAAGCCTTTGATTCCATTTGTTATGAAGGACTTTTTATCGAAATCTTCCAAATTGGAAAAGGTGGTAAGATTTATGACCGTATTAAATGTATATACAATGACAGCCAGTGTGCTGTGCAGTGCAAATTCTGTATTTTACTCAAGGACGTGGTGTGAAGCAAGGATGCTTTTAAAGTCCTACATTATGCAACCTGTATATAAATGAACTAGCAGAGCAGTTGGAGCATTCAGCAGCTCCAGGGCTCACACTCTTAGGCACAGAGATTAGATACCTGCTATATGCAGATGACCTCATTTGGTTTTTCCCAACAACAGATGGTCTTCAACATCACCTGACCATCCTGGAACCGTACTGTCGTGATTGGGGAATGGAGGCACATTCCATGAAACACAATGAAAAAATCCTGATCTATAAAAATGGTATATGTTGAAAATTGAATAACTACCTAATAAAGAACACAGAACACTATAGTTAACTTGGTCTTACACAATCTGCATCTGGGCTTCCAATATGGCAGTAACTGTGCTCAAAGAAAAAACATTTACAAATAGCTTTATTTGGAAGTGAGATCTGGAGCCCACTCAGCAGATTGGAGCATGACTCATGAGACTAACACCCAATAGAGGCCCTGCACACTGAATTATATCAAAGAACCCAAAACGTTCAAAAGAAAACACCAAACAATGCCTGCCCAGTGGAACTGGCACATTTCCCATTGATATGAAACAGGCAATAACATTTTGGACATATCTAAATTCAAGTCCAAAAGACTGGCACAGACAAACATGGCTGCCCAGAAAGCAGCATGTATGAGGGAGATAGAGTCTGAGATGTACTTCCTCCACCACTGTCAGAAGTTCTTTTCACTAGGAGATTTCCACTTCAGGAAAATAGCAAAGACAATAACACACTTCCTAATGCTATCCCCAGAGGAGAGACTGGCACTTCCCCTTGTTGAAGGACAGCAGCTCCTGCCTGACACAGCCTGAGGGATTCACAATCACCAATAGATCCACAAAATGAGATCCGTTGTACTAAACTGTACAACATTGTGGTGTAATGGTCGATTTTAAAATTGAATCGCCGATAGCAGCACTTCCCTAGAGACTGCTCTTTCTCTATGCATCCTCTCTGGGTTAAACATCCCCCAGTATCTCATCCTACCTATAGTATCTCACAGCCAGACACACACTCGGTCGCCGGCTGAGGTGTGTGTGTTCGTGTGACTGCAGTCTACAGGTCGGCGTCTGTTATCATCAGTAGCAGCAGGGAGACACACACCTTACGGGGATGTAGATACTGGTATATCACCCCAGCTGACTTGAACACAGCGACTCAGCTTGACAAACCTGATCCTCTGGTTGTGTGTGTGTGTGTGAGAGGTTGTGCAGAGTGTGCTGATCTGTCTACACAGATCTTTTTTCCCTGAAATGGTTTTCTGTCCCTTTCTTTCCCTCTCCATTGGTGCTGCTGAATATTGCCTTTATGTAACTGTCCATGCGTTTGACTGTGCTCTTTATGCTTCTGTGCCAGAATGTGTGTGTGTGTGCGTGTGTGCGTCTGTTTCTATTTGAGATTTATGCGTGGCTGTGTGTGTGTGCTGGAGGTAAGCCAGGGGTCAGCGGAGAATGATGGGGCTATGGACTTCACAATTTCAGCTTCATTCAGCTCTGATTACTGGCTCAATATTCTCTGTGTAGTAATCTGGGCAGGTTCAGTATTGGAGAATCCATCCCCACAGTATTGTGTCTGAACAGCAGGGCTTTGCCTCTTTAACTGCCCACAAAACTAAAATGGACTGATGTCAGAGCCATAAATACAACTGTCCCAGGAGCATTCAACTCAGAGTCAGAACCAGAGGTTATTGAATTATTTAAGTGAACATTTTTATCAGATTGTACATGATGGAAATAATGGTTAAAACAGTGCACATCTGTTCACTTTCAATAAAATAATGTAATAAGTCCAAAACCTTAAAGAAGTACATGGCACACTGGAAGTAAACTGTCGTACATTCAGGTGAGTAGTACAAGTACATTTATAGAAAAGATAGTTTCGGTTCATGATTGAAAAGCACTAAAATCACTCGCTCCACGCCCCAAACAAAAAGCCATAAGTCAGCAATGCAGTGACAGTTCATTACAAGCTTAGTATGGGACAATGTCAAATTTAACACATTAATCTAAATCAATTCTAAAAAACACTGTGTCGAGCTTCAACAAGGAACTTTCCTTTTGTGTCCATTTTGGCGGCCCCTGTGGACGTAAGCGGTAGTGTCTCTGAGCACCAGAGTCCCTTTAGAAAACCTCTCATCTTACTGCAGCGGGGTCTGACAGTCTGCCCCATGCAGTCTGTTCAGTGGCCTTCCTATAAATAACGTTTTCAATATGACAGCCTCATGTGTAGGGGTGCTCATGTGTAATCTGCTCACAACCCGGCGCCGTATAACAATGCTTATTAATTATAGTAATAACATATAAAACATGCTTTCACTTTTTAATTTGCTTTACTTTTAAGAAATTAGGAAAACGTATGAATACCATGTTGTAACTGCCAGTGGAATTGGGATGGGAATGTATGCACCACAGTGAGGTGTGAATACCTCCATATACTGAGGCTCCCGCTCCCTCCCCAGGTGTTTTCCTCTCTGACAGCAACAGGCAATTACACACATGTCAAAAAGTTGCAAACAGCTCGCAGAATGTTTCCCAGAAAAACCTCTGGTTTGTCAGTTGGTGTTTAAAAGGTCTGTCAAATAACACATTCTGAAAAAAAATCCTTCTGAGATTGCCAGATCACTGGCTTCTAAATGGTGATTCCTTTTTGGGTGTTGTCTCGTTAGGCCGTATCGAAGCATTGGTTTCAGTAATGTATTTTTCTGTAAGGGAGGGAGTTTTTTCTTCTGTTTTTGATGTCAGTCTGTGATTATATTTGTCTGTCACATATATGTTGGGATCAGACAATTAGTTGTCCAATTTGCGCCTTGATTTTTATAGAATATAATACAGTAAAAGTTACTTGATGGTGTATAACAGTAGTGTCATGACAGCATGTCTGGCGAGGCACATTCTGATTGGAAATACTACAAATGTCTATTAATGTGACAGCCATTTCACTTATTTTTAAAACTTTAAACCAGCATAACAATGACAACTACCAACATAAGCCACATTGTTCTGAAAATACAGTTTACAAACACAAAGTAAAATAAAAGAAAAAAGAAATGACCAAAAAGTGACAATTGTATTTTGGAACATAAAAGAGCAAACATAACAAACTACTCAGTCGAGCAGGAGTGATGGGAAATGTTGGCCGTTCCTATGGCTACAATACTCTCAGCACTGGTAGAGAGCGCATCACAGCTGAGCAGACGGTGGTGGTGGTGTGGAGTCAACCACCCCATGTGTCTTCCTCGTGCTCCGACCGGCCAGATTATGCCTGATCTTTGCTTCCATCAAGGGGAATAAACCAGAGAAATAAGATAGGAGTAGAAGGGACATTCCCATTCAGGTCAACATGGCTGGATGGCCAGAGTGGCTGCCATATTTATGTACACCATGGTGGTGGGCTCACATCTGTATAAACTAAACAGACTCACAGCAGGTCACGGACTCACTAAGGTGAGGTTTTGCAGTAACAACTAAAACAAACAGTGGAGTAGTAACATTATGAGAGCGAGAGCCAGAGTAAATGAGGAAAATCTAACAATTTAATGCTTCATCTTGTCACAGCGTATTAATGCACATTGCCAGACGAGGAACAACTTTGTTCGGCTCATTTTCTATTAATTTCTGTCCAGCCCAATATATCAAATCCCAAATTTGCCTCATAGGGCTTTACACTCCGTACAGCGTACAACATCCTCTGTCCTTGAACCCTCACATTGGAGAACCCCCCCCCCCTCCGCCCCCAGTAAAACAACTTCATCAGGGGGAAAATAAAAGGAAGAAACCTCACAGAGAGCAATAGAGGAGGATCGCTCTCCCAGGGTGAACAGAAGTGTGATAGATGTCATGTGTACAGTATGAACATGATCAAATTCTAACATACTCGATCCAAATGAAGCTGTAATGTAAGTTCAGATAGGAAGACTATACTCCTGCATGCCTAAGCCTTTAGTTCATTGCTCATACATCTGCCATTCACTCCTCACGCATGCTCACTCATAACCTCATTTCTGTTATGGTTCAGGGCTGTCAATCATCAGCTGGTCTCCTCTATCCAATAGCACAAAGAAACAATGACATCGTTAGCCTATCATCTTGCTGCTGTCTCTTAAATATGATTATCTCTCTACCTTCAGTACGTTCATGCTGCTGGTACTCAGCCCTCCATCTCTGCCCAACCTTCACAGATCCATCATCTTCATCAACTCATCATTCTATCAGCCTCATCAGCCACCACCACCACCAGGTCTGGACTCCACGAGGGGATTTATCTTGATGCTGATCGGGGCAGACGCCCCTCCATTACAAATCTCCCTGTAGAGTCCAAGAGCCAAAGACTCTGTCAAGACTTTATCATCACATATCATCTGTTAATAATAAAAGATAATCTGTTCTTCATCTGACTTGTCTCTCCTGATTGAAATGACAGAAATGATACATGTAATGAGAGTAGTGATAGTGCATTAGTAGCACTAAGAAAAATATTACTGTTAATAATAGAAGCAGCACTAAATATGATTGAATAATAATAATGTATAATAATAAATACATAATAGTAGCAGAAATAGTAATGGAAATGTGACTAATAATAGTAGCAGTGCTTTATGCAACCAGTGCAGCATTTAAGTATTGTGGAATTCGCTAGCTAACTGGACATCTGGCAGTTAGCTAGCTTGCTAATTCCACCATGCTACAATGGTTAGAGAAAATGAGCTGAAGAGTGGGCTGGTGGCCAGCGGCAGCGCTGGGTCCATATTTATTTATAATTATTAAATTCCAGATGAAGTTCCCTGTTTAGACATCACTGCACTGATGTCATTTGGGACAGTAATATTTCCTGTTAAACTGTAAAATAGTACAATATCCTGCCTCTGTTATCTTTTGTGTATACTGTGAAGAATAAGGTCCTCAGCTTTTGAAGAGTATATCCTTCGAGACGCGCAACGAAGAGGCCGAGCCCCAATGATGAATCCGCTAATAAACAAGCCGAATGCTGGTTCGAAGTTACAGTAAAATAGTATTTACTTTGAAAAGAAAACAATTACACCTTGAATACACGGTATGAAAAATAACAAATGATTCATGAAGCAGAATTGCGCAGCAGCTCTCTCTCCTCCGCGTCTACCTGTGCAAGTCCCGTCACGTGGCAACGTCCCGTCCCTATAAATCCCATGGGACGCATTTTTAGTGCGTCATTCTGCTGCGACCATGCGCCGGTCTGCTTCCGGTTTTGCGTGAGCCCCCGCGACTGCGTAACATATCGTGTCCTTGATTTAGTGTCCATAATTCCATGTCCTGGTTCAATGTCCTTAATTTCATGTCCTGGTTCAATGTCCTTGTTTCACTGTCCTTGTTTCATGTCCTGGTATGATTTATACACCCGCGGATTATGAGACAGTTTAAACACGCAGTAAATATGACAGTCTAACCATAGCGATTATGAAATATTTTAAACATACGGTAATTATGAACTGGTCTAAACATACGGTTTATGAAATATTTTATACATACGGTAATTATGAACTGGTCTAAACATACTGTTTATGAGATACTTTAAACATACAGTAATTATTAAATAGTCTCCACATATGGATTATGAAATCGTCACAAAATATCAATTATGAAAATGTTACAAAATATTAATTATGAAAAATTACAAAACATTTATTATGACAAAGTTACAAAATAAAAGCATACGACAGTTGCTTTAGGAGCTTTCTTCATTCTACCTTAACAATACACATATATTATTTTGTGCAGTGATCCCTCAGATGTCGTTATCAAATGCTTGTGACAAAAATATGTTATGGAGGCAGGACTTTATACATAGATATATTCACAGTATATCTAAATAAATATAAATTTGCATGAGCCCCAATAACCATCTATATTTAAAATTTATAGAACTGGTTGTGTTTTGTGTGGCAGCGTGTGGGGTTTGTTGTGTCAGCCATTGCAGCTGAAGAAATGAGAGGGATTCTCAGAGGAAGATGAAAGGACAGGCCTCAAACATTGTGTGTTTTTGTTTTTTTGGGTGTGGTTTTTTTTTTTTGGGTGGGTGTTGGTTTTTTGTGGTTTTTGTTTTGGTGTTTTTGGTTGTGGTTTTGTGTGTTTTGTTTTGTTTGGTTGTTGGTGGGGATTAAATTATTTCAGGTGAAAAAAAAACACTTTCAGGATGATCATCCCTTTGGAATAATGCAGTTGCAGGTTAAAACCTCTTCCAAATCATAGCAGAATATGTGAACACTCTCTCTGCAAAGTTTGACTTTGATAAAGGGAATCAGAAAAAAATCAGAACATTTTTAGTGCAGACAGTTCAGGCGAGGTCTCTGAAAATGATGAATTGGCAATTTTAATTTTCTCATGTACCAAACTATATATTTCACTTGTACATCACTAATGATGTTCAATACATCCATATACAGCAGTAACATACACAATGCCAAACCAAAATAATGTTTTTTGCTCTGAAATCCCCATAAATATATATTTTTTTCTCAAAACCAGAGAGCTGTAAGTTCCACAGCCCAAATATCAGGCCTTGAATGAGCTACAGGGCTGAGTGGGACCTCCTTCTAACCGTTAGAGCCTATAGTATTCAGCTAAACTGGACAAAATGAGATTGACAGCACTGTTAGCCAATAAAAGTCAGTCAGGCGAAATACATTGTAATTTGATCGCTGCCATTGGCCAGTTGTTTACCATCCCCCATATGAAAATTCTCAGTCACACTGCACCCTGGAACCTTTGCTTTTCAGCAGAGGACTTTTACGGACCTATTTCAGTGTGAGACAAGCGGAATACATAGCTTTCTACAGCGTTTCATCGTCAAGGTATGAGTTATTTATCTTATCTCGCTGTTTCAAAATTGCCTTCGGCTGGTGTTCGTTGGCTCATAGCTCGCTGAGGCTGTGGTTTATAGGGATTTGAGCGGTACGTGCGCAATCCCTGGGTTATTTGCTTTCATTTGCGTGGTCGCAAGCCTATGTAGCATAAAGCTAACTTGCGCGAAGGTATAAGGTATAACATATGGCGAGCGAGTCCAGTAGCTGGCGAGATATGAATATTAATATTTGGTTATGCATTTGGTTGGTCTTGTTTAGTTGTGTTTGGAGCATGTACAAATGGCTTACATAATCTTGTAGCCCGGGAATTTGCTTGTTAATCTGATATGCAACATCATTATATTCGTTCTTGATAGTGCCTTGTCTCCCAAGTGTACCCCAAAGTTTACCAAGGTGTACCCCTCGTCCCTCTCGTGGGGCCGTCGGGTGGATGTGGTTGAGAAAAAAAAACATTCTTGTCTTTTTGTCTTTTCACATGTCTAAGACAGATTTGAGGAGATCAAATTCCACATAGTGTCTGAGTATAATTAATAGAGAGACAAATATGAATTACTACAAAATAAAACCTTTTTGTTTTCTCTTCGGACAAAGGGATCCATTAGCATTGAAAAGCAAGCCTGATACGTTATAGTTATGGCCATTTTGTGCTAATAAAGTGTAAAAATGTAATATTCTTTCAGATCTTAAGCCTCTATGTCATATTACAGCGACAGCCTTATTTGGTCTATTATGACCAGTGGCTTATGGTGGCTAATGTAACTAATGTCAGCAAACTTTGCTATGTAACTGACAACACTGAGTCAGTCCACTGACTGTTTGAGCCTTCTCTACTTGATCTACTGTTACACAAAAGCATTAGCCACTATCCTGTATAGGCAGCTCAAGTTACATAAGTTTGCATTAAAATAGTACTGACCTGCTTTAACATTGTCAGACTCACAATGGAAGTGGACAGTATAAAAAAAAGTATATAAAAATCAATGCAGCAAAAGCAGAGATTATGTCTTTTTTATGCCACACACTCTTCCTCCTTATTGAAACATTGCACCTACATTATACACTATGCAACTCCATCGATGGCAGATTCAGGTGTGTTATGCTAGTAGCTGCATGAGATATCAAAAGACTCACAGCCCTACCAATCTGCTACGGAGATAAAACAAAGGGAGAAGGGGCAGAAGTACATTGTGTACGACTTCAATAGGAGCAGATTCAGCCCTCAGAGCAGCTTCCCTCCGGCTCCCTTCCCTCCCAAAGTGTTAGTGTTACAGGTTCTGACTGGTACCAAACAGACAGATTATAGTTTCTGCAAACAGGACACATAAATTAAACAGGGCAGCTTCACTCCTGTTTGTTTAGCTTCGCTCATCAGAATTAATTTATTCACCATATGCAAAACAGATTTTTTTAATGTCAGTTATACATTGTTATACTGTATGTTATGGGAAAAAGACCTCCAAAAATACTGCCAATAATACAATTACACATGTTGTCTATTTCCAGCACTTATTCTACTTACTGAGTTATAAGTTCTGTTGGCTCAGTTAACCAAAATAATAACAATAACTGACACATGAGGCTCAGTGGTGAGCAGGGTTGTTCTTCAATCAGAGAATTGGCAGTTCGATCCCCGGCTCCACCAGCGCATGTCGATATATCCTGAGGCAAGAAATTGCTCCCGTAGCTGTATGAATGTTAGCTACTCCTGATGGGCAGGTAGCGCTTTGAGTGATCGGAAGACTAGAAAAGCACTATACAAGTACAGGTCCATTTACCTTTGTTGGACGTAACATTAGCATGCTGATGTGCTCACCATACAGCCCAGTTGCCAGGAAGAAAAAAGTTCTATATATATTTCTGCAAACCTCAGATGTGTTGAATGTTGGTGTTTTTGCATTCAGTCAAAGCAAGTGACAAAGTACAATGACGAACACAAGACTTTCACCCAGGAGACTGCTGTTCGAGTCACGTGTGAACCAAAAGTAAACCTTCACTTAACGTTATGACATTTGTTACATGACTTTATTTAAGAAAGTCTGCTTATGGTGTTGTTATTTATTTATGCTAGTTAAGCTGTTAAACTTACGGTTATTGCATTCTTATCTCACCAAGTAGTTTTGTTACCTAAACATTAACCGTTTGCAGAAACATATATCAACATTTTTTTTCTGGCAACTGGGTTGCACAATATCAATGCTAATATGATAATGTTTGGCAGGTTTAAAGTTTACCATGGTCACCATCTTAATTCAGTGCGTTGCTATATGCTAACATTTGCTATATATCACATAACTGTGCTTTTTAAGTACAGCTGCAGGGAAAATCATTAGTTCTCCAGGTATTTGGTCACAAACCAAAGTATTAGACGAATGAATTTTGACCTCATGATGGCACTATATGAAAATATATTACAACTCTTCCTGAGGAAAACATGGAGGTCAGCATTAAAATTTCATGACAACCCATCCATAATTCATCAAATGTTAGCATTCAACCCATCTTGAGATATTTCACTTAAATATACAAATGTCAACCTCATGGCGGGACTAGAGGACCAAGGTCATTAGGATACATCCTCTGGGGGTCGTGAATGTCAAAATTCATAGTAATCCATCCAGCACTGTTAACGGTATTTTAGTCTACACCACAGTGATGGACCTGCCAACATGATTTATTTAGACCATAGGATATGTTGTGTTAGTTTTATTGGCAGTCTGACTTAGGATGGAAATATTTCAATCAGGAGAGACTTCATTAGAATTTAACAATAATTTATTACACATGTATTCTTTTTGAATAGTGCAACGTCTTCAGGAGATTGGACTCCATCCTGAATTAGGATAATGGAGGGGTAGTGATGCTGAGGTCTGATAAGGCAGAATCCTCCTGGAGTCCAGACACTGGTGGTGGTGGTGAGGAAGGGAGTCGCTGCAATCTGATGATGAATGAAGAGCAGGACTGATGCTGACTGGAGGTGACTGGGGTGGAGGGTGGAGGTGACTGGGGTGGAGGAGGGTCACATCTGGTTTGAGCTGAAATGATAACTGACAGCAGCAGAGAGGAGAATACTTTTAAAGTCTGACAGCAACGATGTGATTGGCTTAAGGAAACTGTGCAGAATCTGGTTGGTTAATTTAAAGTGTACACCCACAATCAGCTGATAGTTGCTATTTCTTCCTATGATTACTCTGAGAGATTATGAATGAAAAGGAGTGCAAAAAGAGTATTGTCATATGCATTGAATGTGTTCTAACTCTGTTATGCTGTTCATTCTGTACACATGAGATCTATTGTACTTCTGTCCATCCTGATAGAGGATCCTCCTCTGTTGTTCTCCTGAAGGTTTCTTCCCCTTTTCTCCCCGTTAAAAGTTTTTTTTGGGGAGTTTTTCCTGAACCGATGAGAGGTCCCGGGACAGAGGATGTCGTATGTGTACAGATTGTAAAGCCCTCTGGAGGATCATTTGTAATTTGTGATTTCGAGCTGTACAAAATAAATTGAATTGAATTGAAGTCTTAACATGACAATTAAGAAATCAACTCACTGGAGAGAGGCGACTGTGACCTGGTTACATAAGTGCACACAAACATGATTGTGAATGCAGTTGACTCAAGTGGGGGCTTTCAACCAACGCAGCTTGTGATGCATTGCATCCATTTCACAGAAAGAAAGCCAGCTGCTCAGTGTGCTGGTGATCCTGGTTTGGGGTACTATGTCGAAAAATAAGCATTCAAGCCTGGTTGTAAATGTCAATAGTTAATAAAAAAGGATTATACAACTGTACTGATTGTAGAAACTTGGATCACTCTTCTCCTTGTTGACAAGACTTCAGGGAGGCGATTCATTTCTCGCCATAAAAATTCTCTAATCTGAGGTCAGTGAATTCCTGCACAGGGTTTTATGAAGGATTTTGAAAACTCTTATTTGTTTAACTTCACAGCAAACCAATTTACTCACAATGGTAATCCGACACATTACCCAACCCACCCCTCTAACATTCATAGAAGCCCTCAGCGGCACACAGTGGCTGTTAAAAACATACAGCTAAATGAAAGCACTCCACAGCACCAGATGACGTCCTAATCTCTACGCCTGAGGCCTTGGCAAATGCTGAAGCTAGCAGAGAAAGAATGGAAACGGAGGAAGAAAGTTCAATAGCGAATGATAAGTGAGTGCGGTCGCGCCGCCACCAATGAGATGCGCAGAAAATTCGATTTGCAGTTTCCCTCTGAATGCTGTTGCAGTAGAGTCAGAGCCGGAGCCGTGGGCTTAATAAATGACCTTGGTGTTAATGCATTTATGACTCTCTTCCACTCCCTCACATAGTAGCAACTTTTTCCTTCACCGGTTTCATTTGAACTCCTCATTATCTTGATATTGAAATCTTTTGCTTCTGTGACTCGCGGAGTCATTCTCAGAGGGAAGAGACATCTCCTGTGAGGAGAAGAAACACTGTTAGATGCCTCTGGATTCAGCAGCTTTGACAGTGAATTATGTTACTCAGCCTGAAAAAGCTTTGTCTGTAATTTTGCCGTGTGATGTGAACCATTCCTTCATTGTGAGAAATGTCAATGTAAGCTAGTGATAAATTATTGAACAGTTTTTATTTAATTTCCCCTTCATACAGTTGGAAGGCACAGGGTCAGTTTAGCAGCTTTTATGTCAATTGAAGTTTAGAAGAAAAGGAAAGCTGTTTTTTTTTTTTCAACAAGTTCTCCAAATTAAAAGACCAATAACACCGTTTACCCATGTCCTCTAGCACGAGCCATAGAAGTGGTCTCTGATCTGATGCTGATCTGGCACAAAAACGACTTGGTCAGGTTGAGTGAAAGATCTTAGTTTAGGTTAAAACAAGCGCAAAGGCCTTGTCTGGCTCCAACGCTCAATCTGTGTACATATAACGGATGTGGATCGGGCAATGAAGAAGTTGACTCAACGATGGGTTTTTCAGCATTTATTTGCTCCTGCAGAGGACAATATAAAAACACAAATTGTCCTTCGGTCTCTCTCTTTCTGCATCTGCTTCCTAAACATGCAAAACAACGGGATTTACACATGGAAAATATATATCAGCGCGGCCTGACGTAACACAAATGGCGCTAAAGAGGCTAAATGAAACGGCCACAAAAACATATATTTTGATGGTCTAAATGACACGTAACAGCTGGATACCGTGATCATATTAACAGTCATTACCGTGTGGAACGTAAACGGTTACATTTTTGAAGGACACCACAAAATAGTGCGATAGCATTTTCCACACAACTTACCCTCACGATACAGAAGACCGTTGTGAGGGGAAGACGGGACTACGGGAATTTTAGGAGGCGCAGAAGAGGAGACGTCATTTCCGCAGGAAACAGATTTACAAAATAAAGCTAAATAAAAAATAACTCATTAAGATAAAATTCACACATACTCAACAGGATCGTTAAATGATAAACCAAAATTAAAATATTACAAATTGAAAATAAGAAATGATAGAGTGCGTTTTTAACTCCGTTACATACGCAACATGCATTTCGTCAGGGAGCAGAGCTCAATATACAATCGCTGTAAAATGAAAGAAAACAAAACTTGAAAAGAAAAGAAATATGCTTCAGGGTGTATTTCGTGGCCTGTGGACAGCTTGAATAATCCAAATAGAGGCGTATCTGTTCGAGCAGACACGCGTGAGACCAACGACTGAAAACGCAGTTGGAGAACAACCTGGCAAGTCTATTGTCACTGTCAAAAAGTCACCCCATTGTTAATGCTTTTTTATAGGATGCTTTCGGTCCCCTTGGAAGTTCATCTTGACTGAGACCTGGCTCCATCGTGGCATCCTGGATCAAGCTACAGTTGATGGGCAAACCGTAGGGCGGGACTTTCTGTTCATGAACTGCGAGCAGTGATGAGACTGTAACCTTCCTCACGTCAATACATGAAACAAACAGACATTTCATATTTCCATCATGTTCTCCACAGGGGTTTCCATAATTTAAGCTTCGAATGGTGCTGCTATTTTAGTCACCTTATCTCTCACTTTTCGCAGCAACAAAACAATTCTCTGGGCAGAGACCATGAACGGCATCTTCACATAAACAATTTGTCATCAGGGAAACATTGACTATGTTTGGGAACCAAGCATCATTGATGTAAACACAGAGTCCGCATCTTCTTGTCCTGCTAGAATCCTGTGCTCTACCCTGCAGCTATAGCTGTCGTCATCAGTTTTATTGCTCCTCCGTATGTCTTTGGGATATGGGTATTTCTAAAAAAAAACACAAAAACACTTAAAACCTGTGCAATATAAATATAAATACACTGTGCAATAACACTTATACTGTCTGTACATAATTTGTTTATTTCATTACTGTCTGTCTTTTTACTACTGTTTAATGTGTATTTGCTTATTTATAATACTTATGTTTCTTTTATTATGTATCTGTGTGCACTTTAACTTTTCTGCTGTGATCCTGCAAATTTCCCCTTGCGGGACTAATAAAGGATATCTTATCTTATCTTATCTTAAAGGGTTGGTGAGCTGCTGCAGCTGACTAGCTAACCCCTAATATGGAAAGACGCTAGCGCTAGTCACTTACAATTACTCTCCAACCTGGCTTGTTAGCCAGACAATAGATTACTCCAGGTGTTATCTCATGACAATCAGCCACCCATGCCTCCTTTGTGGAGCAGTTGATCCTCCGACAGAGGAGGTTATACAACAGTAGATGGTGCAACATAGCTAAAAGACTATAGTACCGTCCTCTTTTCAGAATCGGCTAAAAATGTAATTTGAAAGTTATACTTAAAAAGGGCTCTTGAGGATAACACCTGCTTTGCTAAACTCAGGAGGGTGCGTAAGGGCTCTGTGTATCTAGAGAAAGGGGACTTAGTCATGCTAAACTGGTTAGCCAATGTAATTGGAAACGGGATTCAACCGATCATGCTGTACATTGGTTGGAGAAAAGTTTGTAAAAGCATGAAACTGGTACTTGGTGTCATTTTTGTGGGATGAACCTTTTTATTTTGTAGCGTGAAGTTACAGTGCTTATAAATGACAATGTTTAGAGTGTGCACAATAGATGATCTCGATGGTCTTCATCTATTATCACGAGAGAGGAAAACTAATCATTGACTTCTAACAATGAGCCAGTCAGCCTTACCACGGGAGCAAAGCAAACATCGGTCTGACCAGGCAGCGAGGCTTTGGTGTGTTTGTTTTAGCGAGATACAGAAAACACACATTGGAACAAAAGAACCATGTTAAATAATCAGTAAGATGTCACTTATTTTCCAATGCATCATTAATACAGTGTGTGAGCATATGTGTGTGTGTGAGCACGTGAATGTTGCTATATTTGCAGAACCTTGTCAATTAAAATATATTTATTCTGTCACATTTTGGCTCTCAACTTCTATCCGGGTGGAGGGAGGCACACGCTAGAATTGTGGGAGTTCTTTTGGAGCAGAACAAACACTGTTAGACCAACAGGTAAAACACGTATAATGTTGTCTGATGCTCTTCAAACAAGTTGAGGGAGAGAGCATATCAAAAACCAACATGATGGGGACCTTACAGGTGGGGAAGTTCACCACAATAAATAAATGAAGATTTCAGAGAATTAAAAGAAATAGAATTACATTTTTTCTTTGTTACACAACAGGACCCGGTGACATCACTGTTGGGTGTGGTTCTGCCATCACCTACTGCTGTCTGTGGTCAGAGATAAAACAGACTTGACACCTTCAACAGGATATTATTATTTTTTATTTTGGCATACATACGCAAATGGAAAAAAAAACTATTTAAGTTTTATTTAATCATGTCATTTCCACATTGGCAGCCACAGACGTGCACTGTGAGAGACATGGCAGGGAGAAACAAATCAACATTGTTTTCTTGGCCAAAGTTAACTGACAAACAATCATTATAATGAGAAAATATGTGGAAATGTCTCCCACTTCTTTCATTTTGAAAGGAAGGTAATGTTCATTGTTTTATTATTTATCGATATGTGATTTGCCTTTCAGAGTTTGTGCCCATTAAGTGAACTGTGGGACACTGTGTTACTTCCTTCCAAATCACAGCCATTGTCTTTCTCCCTATTTGGCCATGCAGCCATAGAAGCCAAGGCCTCTGTGTGAAGCCCACAGCAGTAATCTATATTTCATAGGCCCTCTCCATGAATAGGTGAAAAGTGTGGTGGTGCCAGCTGGCCCCCCCACCTCAGGACTAACCACACTCTTGGCAGAGATTGTTGGATTAATAACTCACATTATAAAAAGGAGCCTGAAGCTGGCAGCCACCAAACTGCAAACTCAACAAAATTCTCACATTCTTTGTCTTGCTTCTTTTCTCTTGCCTTCAGTTCGCTGAAGCAGCAGGTTAATATTAATGAATATAGGTTACTGTTAATTATAGATTTAATAACTGTTGGGTCAAGGCTAAAAACCGGAGGAGTTCGAACCTTTTGAGTCAGAGCCCCCCACGATTCTGGATCGACCTGCTGGAGGAGATCAGGCAGGCTAGTTCTGTTTCTTCTGTCAAATCCCTCTTAAAAACACACTTGTCAGCAAAGCTTTGGCTGAATCTTTTTATCGACTTGTTTTTATTGTGTTTTAGTAATTCATACAACACAGCTCTTTTTTAATCCATTACTATCTGTAAATTGATCTTGCTTTTATGTTTTTGTAAAGCACTTGTTTTTTTAAGAGTGCTATATAAATACAGTTGTTTTGTTGTTGTTATTTTTGTTAATATGATCATATTAATTTAACAGCACCAGAAATGCATAGAATAATTGTAGTTCAATAATATATGTATGTAATAATAATTTAACACACATTTGGTTCCATTTTTGTACTGTTTGAGACTCATTTCTATGATTCAAATACAAAAGGATGCCAATTCAAGCACGAAGGTAAAATAAAGAAGGTATATATCATTTCAGTGAATCATTATTAACACACTTTGGCCGGAGAGACAGGTGAGTAGTCTCTGAGACAGACAGTGAACACAGAGCGTTTGTCTGTACACTTAAATAACTCCTGAGATCAAATGAGTAAAATAATAAACAGAAGCCCATAAGCAAAGCAATATGACCCATCAAATGTCCTCCCAAGAAAGGGTGCTTTCCAAAGAAATATTACACCAAAAGGTCCGATATCAACCTACAACCACACTTCTTACATATAACTGCAGCACACAAAAATCACAATTTTGCTAGTACAAAAGGCTGATGGTACAAACCTTAATAAACCTAACCAGATTGTTGGCTGTCCATTTGCCACCTTTGTCAGAATTTTCTGTTGCATTTTGGTAAATGTATGAGAAGTTAACTGTCTGCACAATTTATCAAGCCAAGTGTAATTAAGATGAATAAATTAATAGTCATTGTGAGACAATGTCACGTAAATTCTGTAACATAACATATGTATCTTACCCCACGAAATATCAGGAGGCGATATTAATGCATCTGCCGTTTTTAAAGAGAACCTTAGACACGAGGAATTTAATATGATATCACCATTGGAGTGCTCGCTCATCGCTTGTGTTCACCATACAGATCAACGTTATGTTGAGCTGGTTATGCAGCGCGGCTATGGCGTTAGCTAACGTTAGCTAACTTCATGCTAACAGCTCACAACCAAAACACTGCTGAGGTAATAGCTCAACAGGAAAACTGTCTCTAAAACTTTTGTCATTGCTAATGTCTTTGCCATCTAACCTTAGCGTTAATGGAGAGTTTTAGCGAACTAAAATGGATGAATAAGTTAACGTTAAACTACAATGACACTTACAGATTTGATTTATTGACTCTTTGTTTTGACACTCGCTTTTGACACCAACTATTTGTCAACTGAGGGTTAAATATAAGAGATTTGACTATCCAGAGTATAATTAACTCTACATTTGCTCAAAGTTTACAAACACCAAGAGATTAACTCTTCTCATGTTTCGTCCTTGTTGGTGCAGTTCAGGAACATTCTCAGAATTCACACAGAATTTTCAGCTGTAAAAATGAACATGGCTTCCTTTGTCTCAAACAACAACAACACGTATTATAACTATAACCTTGAAGTCTCGTAGTCCGTGATACGCAGCTGCTCACAGCAAGCAACAGCTCAAGCATTTCCCAATGTCCTCACTGTTGGTGTTAGAGGAGGCCCTAGATCACAGCACATGGAGACAGTCTTCATCTATGGACCTCACCTTTAAAGCTGGCTACATGTGTATAAAGCAGAACTACACATGCAATATTGGTGAATCTTCACCTCAGCTATGAACATAAAGGGTAGTAAACTTCGCTTTTTTTTCCACTTGGACCCTATTCTTCCCATGTTATTATGTCTAAGTGACTTATGGGGACACCAATGCTATGCCATATTCTTAAAAACATGTGTTTAGCCAAATTACCACAAATGAAGGGAGGTGGGCAGGGGGTCAATGGGGTCCCCTATCAAATATTTGGCCTGGTGTCCCTCTATCTGATTAATCTGACTCTCGCAAAAATTCACCTCTGCATGGCTCTCAACATTTTAGTTCAAAATGATTGTCCTATTAGATTGTTTTATGTGTTTTTATGAGCAATTTTTGTCTACAAATGTGAGCTCCTATATAAAGCAGAACACTGATTACATTGAGAGTGATTTAATCTGCCTGAAGTACCTTTGTTGTAGAGATGAAGCTACTTCTCCGAGCTAATAAGGCAGAGTACTGCTCGCTTCATCTGTTTTATTGTTAAAACGACTTTTATGATTATTATTGTTATTGTTATGGATATGATCACTACTAGTGTAAGGACTATTTGCACAAATCATTCAATTGCTGCAACAATCCCTCTTCATTTAGGAGCAATTATGGTGCTTAGAAATGTCAACAAGAAGAGATATATGTCCTTGTTTGTGTGTGCGTGTGTGTGTGTGTGTGTGTGTGTGTGCGTGTGTGTGAGCTTTGAGAATGAGCTGAGCAATGTCAAGCTGTCTGCAAGGCCACTAGCTTTCTGCTCTGGGATGTATGCATACGCCGGGTGGTAGGTATGGTCCTCAGACACAGAGAGCAGCTGGAGAGGGAGAGCGGTGATCCTCTAATCAGAATGTCGGTGGTTTGATCCCTGGCCCCTGCAGTCTACATTTCGCAGTGTGCTTGGGAAAGACGCTGAACACCAAATGGCTCCCTGTGAGTGTGCATGTGCATGTTTATCTTTGCTGATGAGCAGATAGCACATCAGCCTCTGCCACCGGTGTATAAATGTGTGTGTGTGTGTGTGTGAATGCTGGCTTGCGTTGTAAAGTGCTTTGAGTGGTCACTAAGACTAGAAGAAGCGCTATATATGCCTCCCATACTCCTTACTTTGTAATCAAAAGAAATGCATCATTTAACAAACATTACAGTGGGAGTTTTGTAGTGTCACAAACTGTCTCAGCCTTAATGTGACAAGGGAGAAGCAAGCAAGGTTGTACTTAAAACATGTAACTATCCAGTTTATTAAACTTTATTAAATAAACTTGATAGTTATATGACATTTTCAGGGAAATCCATATGACACAGTATAAAACAGTACCCACCTCAAAATGCAGATCTGTTTCTTGCAGAGACACAAAAAAGTGAGGAATCTAGAACAGTATAGTCAGCCAGGAGTTTAGGTTCAACCCCTGTAACCAAAGTAACATACCCAAAGGCTCCTCTGAACAAAGGCTCACTAGCCAACCAAGTCGTCCAAAGATGCACAACACAAAGAGGAAAGAAAGCTACGAAAACAAAGCCCACACAAACCAAAAAACAAAGCACGAGTCACTTATTACCAAAGCTGCTTGACCAAGCTGCCAAGTTGGAGACACATTTGCAGTTCCTCACCCACCAAACCAAACTCTACCATGATCCTAAGCATCTTGAGGCATGCCAGGCTCCAAGACATTTAACTTACAAGACCAGACAAAGAGCATATATAATTGGGATGACGAACTGAATGCTCAGCATCTTCATTGCTGCTGCACTTTAACTTCATCAGACCGGCATGTGATAATGCCATCTAAGTGAACAACTGGCCTTCAGCCCATGCTGCAAGGAGGACTTCAGTGTTTGGCAGTTATTCCACAAACTTAGTTTGTTGAGTTTAATGACCTTGTACTTTCCACACATCCGTATCGTCTTGTCAGCCTTTGGCACCGTCACAATTGATGCTGCCCATTCGCTTCTATTCTTTTTCTAAATAACGCCCATTTTTCCTCGTCTGCCCAACTCTTTTTCCACAGCCTCGTTTAGAGCACACGGCACTGGGCTTGCTTTCTTGAATATAGGCTTGCCATCCGGCCTTAGCTTGATAAAAGCCTTGAACTCAAGGATAGTGCTGGGTCTTCCTCAAATACCGCACTGTACCTCTTTAGAATTTCCCTTTTCATCTGGATCGACAGCACCTTCTGCTGCATTGACTTGGAATATTCCCTTCAGCTCAATCTTATTTTCTTCAGCCAATCTCTGCCCAATAGTGCTGATCGAATCCCTTTGACGAACACCAGGCTCATGTCTCACTTCAGTTCTCCAGAAAAAGTACAAACATACAGGTGTGAACAGTGAAAGATCTAGGGAAGTCAATGTCTACAGAGCGAAGGAGCACTTCCCAATAAAAGTCCAGTCCAGTGGTGCTTACACTGCACATGCAAACTGAAATTTGTCAGGAAAAGCTGTAAATGTATTTTTTTAGTAGTGACACCCTGGTTTCCCAGTTATTAACTTTGCAATTTAAAATGAACCACCAAAAAGCTGAAAACAGAGTTATTCACATTTCGAGCGCGTGTGCCACCTGAAAACATCTGGCGGTCTCACCTCTGCTGTTAGCGATGTTTATTGCTAATAAAGGCACCACAGTTACCTTCCTGAACTTAAAATGTAATTATCAGCAAAGTGTCTCCGACAGCTCGGCTTCCCAGCAGCTGGTAATGTGATTGTTCCAGCCCAGCCCTGTTAATGCTAATCACATCATGGACATCCCATAATAACAGCCACCATTGCTTATTAGACTGTGGACTTCTATTAGCCTTTAGCTGGGGAAGACTCATTCACCAAGAGATCTCTGATCTTTTCTAACGCAGTTAGGTCTAATCCTGTGTGCGATGAGTGATCGACGGGCCTTAAGAAAGGTGTTAAGAGCATTTATCTGTTCTTAGAAGGCTTTGATGTAATAAAATAATTACACTCTGTTCTTCCTTCCACACAGACAGGAGGCAGAAGTTTACATCTCAAACTTAATTTGTCTAGAAGTTGTCTAGAAGTCTGGCCTCAAGACAGTATTAGTAATTTCAGACCATAAATTAGAGGTGTGTTCCAATAATGTTAAGAATATGAAAAGTAATAGGTGGAAGGAGTTGAATAGTTTAAAGAATTACATAGAAACGAGCGCAGTGCCCTTTGAAAACATGTGTGTTCAGAGCGGGCTGAACACTCGCAGCCTTCTGGAGAACGTCTTACTCAAACCACTTCACACTCAACGCTGCTCTTCACTGGGTCCTCAGCAACACACCTTTCCATGACATACAGTAGATACATCACACACCAAAGTCCTGGCTACTCACCATCAGAAACACCAGGGAATTTTACCTCACAGGAAAAAACTTGAGGGGCAGCCTTTACTGATACTAGAACTAACAGTTACAGACGGATGAGAAATAACTAAAACACAAGGTGAATGACTAACACATCATGTTCATTAAGAGAAGAATTTTAGGGGAATCCTTCAGCTGTTTTGTCCTCACATCATTAACTCACATTAAAGTTGGCCTGTGGCCCCCGAGTAAAAGGGCCCCAAACCCATATATTTATGATGATGTTTAGATATGAAAAATATTAAATAATGTCACTATTCTAACTCCTTGTTACTGAAATCACGTAGAAAAAACCCCAAAGCTTAACTTAATACTACTTAGCGTGTACTTCTACTTCAGAGGAAAACTTTGTAGTGCTACATCTACTTGACAGAGAAATGTTACCCGCAGATTCAGATTTGACCCACACAATTTATGATGATTAAAATATGATGCATTATTGTTCTTTAAACTATCCAGCATCATATTATTATTGAAAGCTCCACCGTGATCAGATACGTTAACTGAATTTGTGTTTACTTTACTTAAAGTAATTAGAATGCAGGACTTTGACTATGCATTATTAATAGTTTTACTAATAATAGTTAATAGTTTTACTTCAGAAAGAAAGTTTTGTGTACTGTTAATAAAAGCTGTTAATGTGTCACTTCATTAAGTTTGAATATGTTTTTATATTATATATATATATAGATATTGAGATGTTGAGATGTTGAGATGTGCGAGCTGCTATGTGGGCCTTTGACATCGTCTCTTAAGAATCCTTCAGTGAACTCATGGTGTGAACAGTCTGCTGAGATCATACTTAATATTTCCAACACAGCTGAGGGTCTCACAGAGAGATGAGCCCGTCTTAGCACAGTTATTTTGTCGGCAGCAACGTTGTTAATGTTATAAATTATTATTGCAAAAATGTACACAATTTGAGTTGCAATGGAAGAGTGGTGCTGTTCCTGGGTAGTCTTGACACTCGCGCTCGTTGACTCCGGGGAAGGGAAGAAGTTTGTTGTGCCAAATTGAACTGCAGTCAATGAGCGGCTGTCTGTCAGACCCCTGAAGCTCCGCCCCTGCGGCTACGTGGGGTGTTGTTAGCTTGTTTATTCAAAGTTTATCAATATTGAACAAGTCGAGTCTCAAAGTTGAACCAAATTCGACAAAGCACTCATGAGGTCTCCAACAAACACCCACCAAGTGTGAAGTGGATCTGACTGACTGACTGACACACGGACTGACTGGAAGACTGACTGACACACAGACTGACTGACTGAGTGACACACAGACTGACTGACTGACTGACACACAGACTGACTGAAAGGCTGACAGACACACAGACTGACAGCCAGACTGACTGACACACAGACTGACTGACTGACACACAGACTGACAGCCAGACTGACTGACACACAGACTGACTGACTGACACACAGACTGACAGCCAGACTGACTGACACACAGACCGACTGACTGACTGACTGACACACAGACTGACTGACACACAAACTGACTGACTGACACACCGACTGACTGAAAGACTGACAGACACACAGACTGACAGCCAGACTGACTGACACACAGACTGACTGACAGACTGACTGACTGACACACAGATTGACTGACTGTGTATCTCAAGTCATTACAAGGTGCTCATCAAATATGTCTGAGGCATATTGAAGACTTTGTATGATGAATGTTAAATAAATAGTTTCTCAATGAATTAGAAATATAGACCTGTTCAACTACAATGTTAATACACATTATTAAGCTAAATAATCTTTGACAGCATCAGAAAACAATACTAATTCAAAGCAAGTTATTTTGGACTAGTCTATATTTTTCCACTCCAGAGTTCTTCATTTTGGTGTTGTGACGTTTTACATTTGGATACCAAATTGTGCCTTTAATGCAATATTATCATAATGACAACATTACTGCTACAATGATTACACCTTTAAAATTCTTCACAATCAATATATTGTTTGTAAGGCATGGTTGGCCAACCAGTTAGGCTGCAACCAGAACGTGATCCCTCACCAGCTTCCAACCAACACTGTACATTGTGTTTGATAGGGCCAAACTTTAAGGCAACCCAATCAATGTGCCACATCAACTGGTATTTTTAATCGTACCCTTATTTCAGGATGTTTTGGGACACAATCCTGATAAATGATGCCTCCAGTCTCATGAGTTTTCATTCCTCCTGTTAAATTAGACTGGACTGCATTCAGTTTACACAGATGTATGACTTATATTCTCATATTCTTGGTGAGTGTTACTAGCAAGGACTTTGGGGTGTGGTTTCAGACCAAAACGGTTTCCTCGAAGCATCTTGATCTCTGATACGGTCTTAGTCCCTTTGTAACTCCATGGACTAAAACATATTTTGGCCTGAAGATAATTTGGGAAATGAAGCCATCTCTAGTATGGAATCATGTTGCAAATTTTGTGTCACACACAAATGGAATGTTAGTTTGGGAATCTGTCTGGGAATGAAATTCTGGCTTGAAAAAAAAAAACACTGATGTAGAAATAATTTGCATCTTATGCTGATTTTTATTATGCTGATCTGGCTATGAAAAGTAATATTACGTAAAAAAACATGACCACTCAAGTCTAGGTCACATTTGGCTGGTGGTCATAATGCTTTGGCTCATTGGTCAATAACCAGGAAATGACACACTCTTAAAAGAAATGAAGGAATTAGGTCTGAGAGTGATTGAATATATAATGCATTCATGAGTGGTTTATGTTTAAAAATGATCAGCTAAATAAAGTTAAGGTTAAGGGAGCTCAATCAGCTATTTGAGAAGATGAGGTAACAGACCAAGGATGACTCACAATAAAACTATAAATTCTTTTAATTTTATGACAAAATTGAATGCCTTTTCAAGGTAAAAAGGGCTTTAAAGGTTATGTAAAATTACAGATTTTGAACTCATACAAATACTCAAACATACAGCAAAAATGACTGTCACAGTAACAAGAGAAAATGTAATTTGTAACCTCCAACCCTGGCAAAAAATAACTGTGTCACAGATTTTAATTAAGCAATAGCTCACGTCAGGCCATGGATCGTTATGATTATATAACAGCGGTTGAGTTTCATTAATAAATAATAACGTCCACACTAAAATATGCCCTCCTAGTGAACGTCAAATTAGGACCCAGCGAACAACTGTGAAACAATTTATTTTCTAGCCGCAGTTATTCAGACAATTAGCAAAACAAAACAATGTTTCTGTGCTACAGGCGATACAAAGTAGGTCTATCTAATGTGTTCTGTTGTTTTCTACTGATTGTTTACTGTTACTATGGCAACAGCTGACGGCTGCCGTTAGCGCCGTTAGTTGAGCTTAAGACTTGATGAATAATAAAATAGTTTGTCTTTAATGCTGAAACTTAACTTGCTGTATAAACCTAATTAACATAGTATGGAGTTAATTCAATTCAATTTATTTTTGTATTGCCCAAAATCACAAATTTGCCTCAGAGGGCTTTACAATCTGTACACATACGACATCCTCTGTCCCAGGACCTCTCATCGGATCAGGAAAAATGGAAATGAAGAAACCTTCAGGAGAGAAACAGAGGAGGATCCCTCTCCCAGGATAGACAGAGTACAATAGATGTCATGTGTACAGAATGAACAGCATAACAGAATTACAACACATTCAATTCACATGACAGAAATGATTCATGTAATGAGAGCATAGTAGAATAGTAATGGTAATAGAAGCATTAATGGTATTGACCATACTAATTGCAATGCAACTAGAAACAATGATAATAGCAGTAGGTGTCGGGCAGGACCACAGCAGGACGCAGGACCAGGGTCCAGACGTAACCACGATCCATAGAAACCTGTGAGGCGAGAAGGCACAAAGACTTCGGGCATGGAGCAGAGTTAGTAATGTGCATTAATGGTGCATGAATTCATACAGAAGGAAAATAGAGAAGGATGTGTGTCAGTAGGGTCAAGGCAGAAACCAGGAACCAGGAGGCAGGAGGCAGGACCAGGGTCCAGATGCAACCACGATCTGTGGAAACCTGCAAGGCGAGAAAGCACAAAGACACTGGGGGAAGAAGTAGCGTTAGTAATGTGCATTAATAGAACATGAATTCATACAGAAGGAGAGATTAAAAAGGAGAGAGGAGCTCACTGTACCCTAAAATGTCCCCCCGCAGTCTAGGCCTATTGCAGCATATCTAGGGGCTGGACCAGGGCAAACCTGAGCCAGCCCCTAACTATAAACCTGAGCCAGCCCTAACTATAAGTGCTATCAAAGAGGAAAGTCTTAAGTCTACTCTTAAATGTGGTGACTGTCTGCCCCCCAGACTGAAAGTGGAAGCTGGTTCCATAGAAAAGGAGCTTGATAGCTGAAGGCTCTGGCTCCCATCCTACTTTTTAAGACTCTAGGGACCACAAGTAGCCCCGCATTCAGTGAGCGCAGCTCTCTAGTGGGGTAATATGGTACTATAAGCTCTCTAGTGGGGTAATGTGGTACTATGAGCTCTCTAGTGGGGTAATATGGTACTATGAGCTCTTTAGTGGGGTAATATGGTACTATGAGATCCTTAAGATATGATGGTGCCTCACCAATTAAGGCTTTGTAGGTGAGGAGAAGGATTTAAATTCAATTCTGGATTTTACAGGGAGCCAGTGAAGAGAAGCTAATACAGGAGTAATATGATCTCTTTTTTTTTTGTTTCTGTTAGTACACGCGCTGCAGCATTCTGCATCAACTGGAGAGATAGGTGACGTAGGTGAAAAAAGGCAGTCCTTGAGATTTGTATTTTAGGTGAGAGTTAAAGGATAAGTCCCGATCAAAGATAACTCCGAGATTCTTTACGGTGGTGCTGTATGCCAGGGCAATGCCATCAAGAGAAACTATATCATTAGATAGTTGATTTCGGAGGTGTTCTGGGCCTAGTAGAATAACTTCAGTTTTGTCTGAGTTTAACATCAGGAAGTTGCAGGTCATCCATGTTTTTATATCTTTGAGACATGCTTGAAGTTGAACAAGCTGGTTGGTTTCTTCTGGCTTGATCGATAGATATAATTGAGTATCATCAGCATAACAATGAAAATCTATGGAGTGTTTTCTGATAATATTGCCCAAAGGAAGCATATATAAGATGAATAAGATTGGTCCAAGCACATAACCTTGTGGAACTCCGGGACTGACGTTGGTCGTCATCGAGGTTTCATCGTTTACATATACAAACTGAGATCGATCTGATAAATAGGATTTAAACCAGCTTAGTGCGGTTCCTTTAATGCCAATCAAATGTTCTAATCTCTGTAATAGGATGTGATGGTCAATGGTGTCGAACGCAGCACTAAGGTCTAATAAGACAAAGACAGAGACAAGTCCTTTATCTGATGCAATTAGAAGGTCATTAGTAATGTTCACCAGTACCGTCTCTGTGCTGTGGTGTTTTCTAAATCCTGACTGAAAATCCTCAAATAAACTATTGTTATGTAGAAAGTCACATAACTGATTTGCGACTACTTTCTCAAGAATCTTAGAGAGGAAGGGAAGGTTAGAGATCGGTCTATAGTTAGCCAACACCTCTGGATCAAGAGTGGGCTTCTTGAGAAGAGGCTTGATCACAGCTACTTTAAAAGACTGGTACATGGCCTGTTAGTAAAGACAGATTGATAATATCCAGCAGACAGGTGCCAATAAAAGGTAAAACTTCTTTAAGCAGCCTCGTTGGGATGGGGTCCAAGAGACAGGTAGATGGTTTAGAAGTAGAAATTGTTGAAGACAACTTTTTAAAGTCGATGGGAGAGAAGCCGTCCAAACATATATCAGGGTTTATAGCTGTTTCCAAGGATAGATCGGTACTGGTTGAGGGCAAGAGATTATTAGTCTTGTCTCTGATAGTTAGAATCTTATCATTGAAGAAGTTCATGAAGTCATTACTACTGAGGTCTATAGGAATACACGGCTCAACAGAGCTGTGACTGTCAGCCTGGCTACAGTGCTGAAGAGAAACCTGGGGTTGTTCTTATTTTTCTCTATTATTAATGAGTAATAGGCTGCTCTGGCATTACGGAGGGCCTTCTTATATGTTTTAAGACTATCTCACCAAACTAACCCAGATTCTTCTAAATTGGTGGAACGCCATATCCTTTCAAGCTTTCGCGATGTTTGTTTTATTTTGCGGGTTTGAGGGTTATACCATGGAGCGAACCGCCTCTGTTTTATTATCTTCTTTTTTAGAGGAGCTATAGAGTCTAGTGTCAGTCTCATTGAGCCTGTAGCACTATCGACTAGATGATCAATCTGGGATGGACTAAAGTTAGCACAGGAGTCCTCCGTTATATTGAGACATGGTATTGAATTAAATGCAGATTGAATCGCTTCTTTAAATTTAGCTACAGCACTGTCAGATAGACATCTGGTGTAGAAACCTTTGCCTAACGAGGTTACACTGTGGTTTCTGTGACGATCGCCCACCAGGAGGAAATAATAAGAGATGAAATGAGATGGCTGGTCCCCAGTGGCTTTACCAGTGCTCTGCGGCCAACCAACTGGTGAAAGCCTTTTGAAACGTTACTGGCTACTCCGACAGAAATGTATAGAAATTGAACGGGAGTATCTGTAAAGCATACAAACTTGTACCGGCCTACATATACATAGCAACCTTTTTCTCAAAATACTGCTGATTCTGTGGTATTGGAATTTCAAATCTGATGCCTGCAGTGCGCCATAGGAGCATCAATTGATGCTTTTGGTGCATTTGCTCCATAAGTGTCTTTTTCAACTCCTTGAAAAAGACAAATACTGTGTCATACATACTTCTGATTTATGTTGGTCACTTTTTCCATCCTTTAAGCAACACATACTCCTGCTCACTTTGCTCCCTCTCTGTCTCTACCGGTCAGACCTTTGCAGAGAAGCTGATGGGGAACTTCTCGATAGCGGTGCCTTGTCCTGCTACGGATCCATGAATGGCTGCCTCTTTGCCTTATCAAGGTAAAGATGCTTCCTCTTTGGTGGCCTTTATACGACAACACACTACATATGTATTTTAGATAAATATTCAGAAAAGTGCCATATAGCACTGATGATTTGTTTAGTTGTAGGAAGCTATAGAAAGAATGATGACTGGTGTCATGGTTGTTAGTATACTGTTAAATCCCAAATAAAAGTTGGTATTGAAATAATGGCCGAGTCGCAAATAATATTTGTGTGTGAGGCCCAAGGAACTAATAAAGTAAGTGATTAGTAAACACTAAAAATCCTTGAGGTGATGAAATTATCTGCACTCTATTAATTCACATTGTAAATTGAGTAAATTATACATTTCCACAGACAGCACTACTTCCATCAGAACAACAGCAGAGTTATACCGTATAACATAACATAGCAATCTACTGAAAGGAAAATATATTTATTCACTTTTCAGCACTTTTAGTTACTGTTTTACCCCCAAACGCTGTCAAGCATCTGTCATTGAAAACACTTTCCTTTTAAACGGTTGGGAAATGTTGGGATTATGACATTTGTGTTCTGTTAGGAGAGCAAGGAGCGACTGGAAGATCCAAATGCAGATGAAAACAGCAGACTTGTGCAGTTCAGTGATTCATTTTAAAAAGCTTACAATAGCAGTCGGTCTGGCAGGCAGGTAACAGATTGTCTTAACAAATAGGCCTGTTTCACATAAAGCCTGAAACAAAGTCACTATTTAAGAATTTGCTTTCCGTACATTGATCTGAGAAAGTTGCACAAGTAGGTTTTGCACTCGTTTACTGCCTTTGTTTGGAGTTAGTCCCCTCACAGTGTGTACAAATCTGAGTACTATTTGTTATCTTTGAACATATGCACCTGAGATGATTGTTGCAGCAAATAATCTCCTAATGTCAATATGAAGTGAATGTGATCCCAGATTCGAATGAGCTTGTTTTAGTCATGCAATTAATCATTTCGATAGTAACTGAAATTATGAATGTCCTTTTTGTGAATTTATGTGTCTGTGTTCACCAGAATGTTCTCCATGGCGTCACGTGAAGGACAACTTTTTTTTATGATCCACGTCCGCAGAAACACTCCACTGGCTGCTGTCCTCATAAAGGTCAGCTTACTGTAATATCAAACGATAAAACAAGGAAGCTCTTGTCCTTCTTTCTGTGTGTCCTTCGCACATCACGAGAACCGTCCCTCTGATCTACTTCCCAAAAGAAAAGAACATGGTTTAAGTTGAAATAAACAACCTTACATGTGTTATGTTACTTAACCTTTGCAAACTGCCTCCCTGTTGGACAACAGAGGACCACAGAACCGCTAAAGGTCTCAATAACTCCTGAGAGAGAGAGAGACAAAAAGCCAGAGGGAGCGAGAGATGCAACTAGAAAGGCATGCGCCCTTTAAGAACCAACTACCCGGATAGTGTGACCCCCACTGTCTGCTCGTCTACTCTCACATGCCCTGCTGGAATTGCAGCAGCATATACTTTCAAGGCCTATGCACATCTACCGTTCAAACTCAACACAAATTCACAGCCGACCAAAAAACAAAGCACCAACCCTCAGATTCCGAAGCTGCAAGCAATGAGCCAAATTGACCATTTACCATCAGTTTCCTCAAATGCGAGAGGGAAGACGGAACAGATCGCATGTTGACGTTCGGGTTTTGTACTGTGGTCACAGGTGACTTTGTTAGTACCTGCACACATGCAAGACAGACCTCTCCAGTTCTAAAGCACCACCATCCTTCGGCCAGGAAGAACGAAACAGAGCTGTTCAGCTTGAATGCAGCTTTTTGTGAATGAGTAGACACAGGTGGAACAAATCACGGCGGGGCGGACAATTACAAAGGCGGGAAAACACCAAACATGACATACGGTGAGCGTATCAAAATAATACAGGACATGCCGAACGTAACGAAACACATGAATGAAAAGAGGAACAGAAAACCCCAAACCTAGAAACCAAAATAAATGACAAATCGCAGGACTGATGTACGCAACTAAAAATGTATAATGCTTGATAATCTTTAAGTCTTGACAAAAGACAAAAGAGAAAATCCGATTAACCTGCCCTCAAGGCACAGAGTCGCAAAACCAAAAACATTGCGCTGAAAAACGCTAAAACTCAGACATCTCTCAGTGAGTTTGTCACTCAGAGCAATACCTTTTGCAATACATACAGTCATTTCATTCATTTGTAATACACAAATATTGATTAGGGTTAGTTTTCTGATGTAACTTCAACATTAGAGGGCCACAGCAGTGCCCAAAACAGAGACAATAATCTTTATTCACATTTCTTTTCAGTTCAGTAAGAAGAGCCCATGCTTTGCATCACATTGTTGTGTCCGTCACCATTTGATTCATTTGTTATTATAACTTTTCATCACTCCCCAGCCCCGTGTGGACTCTCTGCTCCCCTGGTAGTCCACTCATTAGCCAGTCAGACCGTAGCAGCACCATGAAGTGGCTTGGCCCTAAACTGCCTGGTCTGGTTATATTCTTATACTCCAAGGTGTGTGTGCGTGTGTGTGCGTGTGTGTGCGTGTGTGTGTGTGTGTGCGTGTGTGTGCGTGTGTGTGTGTGTGTGTGCGTGTGGCTGATGTGGCTGCTCTCCATCCCTCTTGGGTGGGATTTGCAGGTAATCTATCTGTGTAACCGCTGCCCTGTGGCACACTGCATTCCCTCTCAGCACTGTAAATGGAGGGCCTTTACTGCTGATGAGAGGATGGCAGGATGGAGACAAAATGCCCCGGGAGCTTCCACTTTAGCGCTGAGCAGTGAAAAAGCTGGCTTAGACTCAGCTAGCATTAGCCTTTGTGAGAGCGAAGCTAGCTCTGCCCACGCTGCAGGCACATGAACCTTTTACCACACTGCTGATGGCCCTTAGGCTGTTACTGCTCAGGTTGGAGTCTTTCTTTAGCATGTAGTTAAAGGACTTCACATGAGCCCTAATTAACACATGAAGGGCAACCCCATTTCATGATGCTCAAAATAGACTTCTTCACAATAAAGTGTGTGTTACTTTGTGGCATGCTGTCTTTAGAACTCAAAAGTCTGCTTTGGTTAAGCACAAGAAGGCACAACAAGGCATTCTTAACTTGGTTAAGGTTGGGGAACCCTCATCATCATTGTTAAAACAACTAATTGAATAAGAGGAGGAAAGATTGTGTATACAGAGGTATTTCACTGCTGGAAGATTTTAATAAAACCAAGCTGTCTATTGGTGCTACAGGACATTTTCGGATCTTGCTTATATTTTACAGCCTACAACTGTATAATCCTACTTGTGGTTTACAGCAGCAGCAGGTAGCCATGGCAAAGCTATAAAAAAAGACCCCACTGTAGCCTACTCTACCTGACCCGACAACAGACAGATACAGTTAGAGACTAGCTGGTGAACAAAGTGGAGCATGAAGCAGCTAAAGAGACAGATATCAAATGCTGCTCAAACATAGTCAAAGCTGAAATGGTCAAATGTCTCTCTGATGCTGGATTTTGATTGTTAAGATGTTGGCCATATTATCTGCCTAGAATATTGTTTTATTGCTGCTGTTTACATTCCTCCTGCTGCAAATGTATAAAATGCACTACAGCAATGCACCACTGTTTTTGTTTTGTTTTGTCATGTTTGTCTTGTATAAGAAGTGGGCGACAACATCATTTCATTATGGCACCCTGTGTTGCATATTGACAATTGAATCCTTGAATATCAACTTTATATGGGGATAACCTGTCAATGTCGTGGTCACAGCTGGTTTCTCTTCAACCACCCGAAACAAAAATACTGCTTTAAGTGCAGTTTGCCAGTGTACTTCCATTACATTTATCTGATAGCTATAGCAAATTTGCATGTTGAAGGTATAGTTGAACACACAGAGTTGAAAATAGAGTTTAAAATATTTCATAATCAGTATGTTTAGACTATTTCATATTTACCGCGTGTTTAAACTGTCTCATAATCCGCGGGTGTATAAATCGTACCAGGACGTTGAACAAGGACAGTGAACTAAGGACATGGAATTACGGACACTAAATCAAGGACACGATATGTTACGCAGTCGCGGGGGCTCACGCAAAACCATAAGCAGAACTGCGCATGGTCGCAGCAGGATGACGCATTAAAAATGCGTCACATGGGATTTATAGGGACGGGACGTTGCCACGTGACAGGACTTGCACAGGTAGACGCAGAGGCGGAAGAGCTGCTGCGCAATTCTGCTTCATGAATCATTTGTTATTTTTCACACCGTGTATTCAAAGTGTAATTGTTTTCATTTCAAAGTAAATACTTTTCTACTGTAACTTCGAACCAGCGTTCAGCTTGTTTATTAACGGATTCATCATTGGGGCTCGGCCTCTGCGTTGCGCTTCTCGAGGGATATATTCTTCAGGAGCTGAGGACAATATTCTTCACATGTGTAACGTCTTCTGTTTCTCTAGATGAGCTTTCCTGATGATGTCTTATGGGTTCTCTCGAATTGGGCTTGAGACTTTTAACGACATGCTTGAGTGGGAAACTCATCCTGTGGAATGAGTAAGGTTGCCAAGTCTAAAATGATCCCAAACAAGCAGAAACACATCTCTGGAATCTGAAGTGATGTCTTGAAATGCATGTAATGTATGATGCGGTAACAGCTCAGCATTTTACCGCACATAGCGCTACTGCAAAACTCCCCAATGTTTCACAATTTTCCTGAATAATGCTGAGCATTCTGCTGTGCGGTGAATTTAGTATTAATCACTGTAATGGTGTCCTGTAATCGAAAGTGTGTTTTTATACACAGATGTATGACTTTGGCCTTAAATTCCCTCCCGTGTCTTTATCTTAAACTGGGTTTGGCAAAACATATGGTTTGTTTTCGCCTGACCTTTTCTGTTACAACTCTGCAGCTGCTGTCTGGTGGGAGGGGAGCTGATCCTGTATGTACTTGTCCCAACAGTTTACATAATAACTTAATTTAAAATGACGTCATAAAAGGAATGTTAGTTGAGATTCTCACAGTCCCTGCATACCTTATAAATTAGTATAGGTTTCCTTATCCTAAAACACCTGTGACTAGACAGAATAACCGCCATGTCCTGGGATATTATTTCCAGGTTTGTGCACAGCAGTTGAAAGGGTAGTAGTCAGGAAAAGCTACAATTCAAACTCTATAATTATAGCTGAATTAAAGGACGGCTCTGTTCAATTTGAATCAAATTACTTTCCCATGAACATGTACATTGTGGCTCTAGGTCATGCTTTTCACTCGCTACTTTGACATCTAAAGTAGTAGCAAATTACGTATTATTGTCGTATTATTATATATATCATTACCAAATACTTAACCCATTTAATGAAACAGTGGCCAAAGCCAAAATGTTGTAAGGAGGTGAAAAGAAAAGGCCACCCTACCTTGTCAAACACCTTTTCTGCATCAAGGAGTAGAATAATATTTGATATAAATAGTGTTGAATAATCTTCACTTGTTTTCTATGGACTGCTGACCTTTTAGGAAACCAGTCTGATCAGTAGTTGGAGCAGTGTATCGGGTCTTTGCTTTGTTTAGGGATTAGTGTAACTAAGGCAGTATTCATATTATTGATCACTCTAAAGCTAAGTATATCGGTTGTCATTTAGAAAAATTAGGTTGAAAGTAGGGACCTGAAATGTTTCTAAAATTCTACTGGGTATCCATGTAAGCCTGGGGACTAGGACCATTGCTTGGTGATGGTCACAGGTGTATACTTTAGAGTAGTAATGTCTGAATGTTTCATTAATTGAAATGGTCTTGAGAGGTGTTTCTGCGGATATCTTCTATTGATAATGTTGATAGTGTTATTTTTTTAAAATTTTTTATATTAACTGATTAGCCAGAAGTTTATTTCCAAATTCGAATTTTTGTTGTCTGAGTCTGTCTGAGAACATTATATTCTATAATTATTTTTTTTGTTGAGAAGACTACGAAGGTCATGTTTGGCTTTGAGTAATTCTTTGCTGATCGTGTCTGTGGGCGTTTGAGAGGCAAGGGTGTCCAGTCCCTTCACCTCCTTCTGCTGTAGAAAATGTTCTCCTGCTGTTTCTTCTTTTTTTGATTCCTGGAATATACTATTATTTCCCACAGAGTGCTTGTGCTTGTTGTTGGTTTCTGGGAAGGATGCTCATTGTTGTTTGAAATACTATATACTATTCGTGTCTTTCAGGAGTGAGGTATTAAAGCGCCATCTAGGGTATTAAAGCGCCATCTAGGTGGAATGGGGGCAGGGGGGGGGGGGGTAGAATTCCTGTTAGTAATGTGGGGGTGATAGAAGATATTGTCAGAAATAATGATATGGTGGACTTTGGATTATATGGCTCTATGTCTAGGAGAGTTGTTGATGAGAAAATGATCAATGCGGGAGCGTCTTTTGTAGCATAAGAGGTAATAAGAAAACACACCCTTTGGGTTGTGTAGTCCCCAGATATCCCTCAGTCCACATTCTGACATATTGTCTGATTGTAGTTGAGGATTGGAGAGGTTTATGGGAGGTTGAAATAGAGGAGCAATCCAGATCTGGGTTTAATACACTGTTAAAATCACCTCCTAAAATGATGTGGGAATTTGGGAAATTGGCTTATTCTGAGGGACTGAAAGAAAGTGGGGGAGTTAGTGTTTGGGCCATTGATACTAGCTATTGTTATACTGTCTTTATCAATATTGCTGTTGATGATAATGTAATGCTCTTCCAGATCAGTTACAGTTGGTTTGTGAGAGTATGGTTTGTTTTTGCTCTGCAGGAGAGACACAATGTCTTTTAGAATTAGAAACTCAAGGCCAGGTGGATTAGCCAAACTTGCCATTCAGGTTATGGGATTGTGACTCTGTGAAATTAATTTTTTGTAATAGGCAGATGTTAAAATTTTAGTTTGTGTATATGTCCTTTTTTCAGGGGAGCTGATTCCCTTTTATTTTCCAGAATGTTATATTCAGCGCCAATGTCATGGTGTTACTGGTGTTGATATTTGTAAAAAGGTTAAGCTATACGTTGTGGTTGTTGAGGCAGCAAGCAGGAAATACATGCTAGTGAAGGGGGGTAAGAGTAGGACAAAAGAGAGAAGATGGTAAATAGACTTGTAGTTGTACAGCTCTTTTGTAGTCTTCCTACCACTCAAAGCTCTTTTACACTACATGTGTAACATACACCACCCATTCACACCCATTCACACCCATTCACACCCATTCACACCCTGATGACAGGAGCTACCATGCAAGGTGCCACCTTGACAACAATTCACACACACACACACACGCACGCACACACACACACACACACACACACACACACACACACACACACACACACACACACATACACATACATATTCCTGGAGATGCCCACACACTGGACATATGGTCTTGCACACACATATTTACATACATATACTCATGCCTATACACATACATATATGTTGTTATCCCACACAGAGTTACAGACACACACACACACTAAAATCACTCTGTTCTCCCATCCACTGACGTGTTAACTGGCCGGTATTCACTGGTCTAGTCATCCTTGTGTTCTGTTTATGTATTGACTTTTGTCTTGCAATAATAATTAAAAGTCCAAGTCCCAGTTCCCATCAGCCTAAGATCACAGCCAGATCTCTCCAATCACAAGAAGACAATGAGATAAAAGAAAAGTGGACAAATCATACTCCCTTTTTGAACGTCTCATATCAGATGACTCATTCGGGCTAATGAGGAGATCATGCTGTGATGTGTCATTAATTTACCTTTTAAATACAGGTGTGTTCACCTCTTCACTTTGTTCTGAGGAAGACCATCCGTGGTTGAAGGATTATATTAGTCATGTTCACATGAAGTGAATGCAGTTGGTCTTTTTTTCATGTGCATGAGGCAAAACACCAACAAGTATGACTAGTTAAACGCACACCGTTTGAATATTTAGATTATGCGAAAAGCAGGAGTATTAGTGGTTTTGAAGCATGAAATACTGTGTAACCAAACTTTACATTACAACTTTAACACTACAGACACACTCGCTGTCAGCACGGTTCTCTCATGTACTGACTTCAGACAAGCGTTCACAACCGATCCTTTCTTTGCTTTGCTTTCCAGGGCCAAGCTTTGCAGTTTCGGCTTCTGCCATTCAGCTTGTTACTTGTGACAAAGACTTGCATATGGGGCCCTGTTTCCATGGAGGGAGAGGGTCTTCCTTCTCAGAGAAACCCCACCGGGGAACCTTCCTTACAAAAGCGCAGCGATCACAACAGATCCATCACTGAGGGGCTGGGGAGCCGGCTCGCTGGGTAGGACAGTAAGATTCTGTGGGAACCCCTTTGTTTATCAGAACATCTAAATGTGCTCTAACTGACGGCCGTTCATCTTACTCTCAGGGTTTTCTTTTGCCATTCATACGTCACAAGCCTGTGCTGGTGAGAACACACGGCACCTCTGCTTTTTACCATCCAAGTCACCAGGGTGGAACATAGTCACAATGCTGTCTCCAGGTGGCAAGGGAGCTACTGACCCTGGCATGGCCTCAACTGAGCAAACAGGGAGGCCAACATTCTGTCCAGAACGTGGCTTCACCCGGGAGAGGGGTGGCTACACCAAGATGTTCGTGACCCAAATCTGGGCTCGATATTGGGTAGCACAGGTTGTTCTCATCCATAAAAATGACCCATTGCCTGGAATTTTACTCATTCATTTCACTCATTCAGATGCTATGTCACAGGAATGGCCAATAGGCGTAATATATGCTTGCCCCCCTCTTGTTCTTATTCCTCAAATTCTCCAGAGGGCCAGGTCATTACATAGTTCTGGTGGTTGTTCCACACTGGCCGTGGTTTACAGACTTGATTCAGCTGAGGGTCACCTGTGGCCACTGCCATACCGAGCAGACTCTCTGTCACGGGGTAGTTAGTCCTGAAGGTTTTGTGTGTTGTGGGAAAGCAAGATCGGGGTAACTGCTTTCTAAGCAGCGTTTCTCACATTGGTTGGTTGATGTAATTTCCCATGCTTACGCCGTAGAGAGGCTTTCAGTTCTGAAGAGTATTATGATTTTAAAGCGGTAAAATTAATAAAGAAATGTCTGCATGGAAATATTCCATTGCACCGCTATGATTTTGGGAACTATGTAATTAATAAAGAAATGTCTGCATGGAAATATTCCATTGCACCGCTATGATTTTGGGAACTATGTAATTAATAAAGAGATGTCTGCATGATAATATTGAATTGTACCGCCAGGATTTAGTGAGAGACACTCAAAATGATCAGTTGCATTGAACGCACCTGAGAAGGTTACGTGCCTGGAGGCGTGGTCATAATGGCGCAGTGAGACACCGGAGACTTTTGTTTTTCTCGGATGCTAATGAAGACCCCCCAGTCCCCCCTACAGACAGGGCGGGGAGTTTTTGACGCAACGAACTTTGCTCCTATCGCCAGGAGGGACGCTGCAGGGTGCCGGCTGTGCACCAATGGACATTGCATACTTTTTGAACCAATGGGATGATTTCACACCTTTTCGGGTGCTATATATTCAATGTGCGTCTTTTGTTCAGGATTCGACGGTGGAAGCGAGAGACAGGTAACTGCGAGCAGACTGTGGATCGCGGAAGCCGGCGAATCCTCAGCTGAGATTTTTGTACTTTCTATCACAACGACTTTTTACTTTATTAAATACTTTTTATTATAACCATTCGATCCACGACGTCCTTTGTTCATCCGGAGCCTTTCTGAAACACGACAGTTCCTTCAGGGATACGAACCTTCTCAACCAGAAGTGAAGCTACTTCATGTGCTGCACTGAAGGGAGTGGCTTTAGGAGGCATTTGTGCCGCAGCATTGTGGCCTACAGAATCTACGTTTGTAAATTTTAAAGAGCTGATGTGATATGTTCAACACCAGCAAGCACTGCTGTTCAAACCTCGCTGGGCAACAGACATTAGAACAATTAGATTATTCAGTTTTACCGACTCTTTTGGTATGAACCGGTAAAACTGAATAATCTAGTCAGTAGTGACGGCTGAGTGAGGTTAAAAGAGATTGTAAGTTATGAATGTAACTATGGATCTCTGAGACCAAAAGATGACGGTTACTATCCTTGTCGCTCGGAACACACTGAGGCGTTAAAAGAATGAGCCAAAAGCTCCACCTCCACCTCATTGGCATGACTTTGTTCACATAAAGGTCTCAAGAGCAGGGGGGAGAGCTATCATTCTATTAAGACCATAGTCATCCTTTGGCATTACAGATCTATAGTTAAATTCATAACGTACATTACCCAGCATTACCCAGCATCCATGTAATATATCAAGCAAACAGCAGCAAAAGTGAACTGCAGAGTTGCGGTCAGTGAAGGCCAGATGCAGACGACATGCTCGACTCCACAGAGCCCTGCCCCCGCTGCTACACAGAGGTCACTTGATTATTTAATAAACCCAGCTAGTGGGAAGTAGATCGGATGTTCTCGAGATATGCCAATGACATATCCACAGACAGACGGAAAAAGATTCATTGCTTTATATTTAGATTAAAAAACAATTTACGGAACAAAAAAATAAAATATGAGGTGAAAGTGAAAAGATTTGCCACCATCATGATGAATGGCCACTGTTTGACCAGACAGAAGCTATTTGTCAGATAAAATCTGGAGATGAATGAATTAAATGCAGTCCCCTAGTAAAATGATCTTGTAACACTATGAATGTAATCAGTGATGTTGACATAATCCAAGAACCACGCATGTTGACAAGATCATTCAGTTCACCACTCACACAAACAACAAACCCTGTATTACCAGCGATTTGAAGGCCTTACTCAATGAATAGAAGAAGGCATGAGGTCTGGGGACCAAGCGGAGCCCAAAGTTTCACAAACGGAAGTAAAACAGACCCGAAAGGAGAGCAAGGACTCTCTAGAGGAGAATAAAAGAGAGGAATAAAGCTAGACATGTATGGAGTTGGATGGGTGAGATCACTGTTTTTTAGTGGAAAGGCGAGGGTGCAGCTGAGGGGAATCTAGATCGGGATAATGAGAGGAATAAGTTTTTCAACAGGTTTTTCTCTTGGCCCCTCCCCCCCCACCTCTTGCAGCCTCCCTATAATAATGGACATGCTAATGGGCAGCCGGTTGTAGCCTGTTGCAACAATGGCTTCCCCCCAATGACATTCACTTTCCCCCATGTCGACAGCATTTGAGGAGGCCTCAGGGCATGGTTTAAACCCTCCCCCACTGAAACTTCTGGCAGACCCTTCCAGTCCACCCCCGTCACTGACACCCACTGCTGACACTGCCACATCCCCCACCCCCAGGCTGGGCTCTACATTACAGCCGTCCAGGTGGAGACAGAGCTGGAGAGACTTCACCTGGGCAAGGCTTCTGGACCCCACATCAGCCCCCGGGTGCTGTGGGTGTGTGCTGACCATTTATGTGTAGTATTCCAGCACCTTTTTAACCTTTTTGAGCCTGCACCTCAAGAAAGTCCCTGTGCGATGGCAAACATCAGCATATATATATATATATTTATATATATAAATATATATATATATATATATATATTGTGTGACATGTGTGTTGCTGTGTGACGTGTGTTGCTGGAGTGGATCCAAGTAAATCGAGTCTGGAGGGTTGCTTTTAAAATACTACACACCCCACCACAATGCAAATGAATCTGTGAAAAACTGTTAAAGTGGCTGCTGTCTGATCTGCTGTCAAACTTGTTTCTATTAGTTGCCATGGAAGAAACTATCCCAGGAGAGAAACTCTACAGCTTTTGTTAGGCCCCAAAACTGAGCTAGGACTAAAACTGGATTTTAAAGAAAGAAAGAAACTAGGAAAAGAGACAAGAGAGAAACTGGAGAGAGAGCAGAAACACAGAAGTGGATATGGTGACTTAGAAATCAGTTATTATGAGTGAAACCTTGCACCAAAAAAACCACAAAACCCCACCCCAGTGAGTGAAAAAAGCAGTCACAGGATATTTAGGTTATATTAGGTTATTGAGAAAAAGGAAGAAGAGAAAAACTGTTTGAAGGAGGAAAGGGGAAGATCAACCCTCTGAGGCGTTACAGAGAGAGAGAGAGAGAGAGAGAGAGAGAGATAGCAGGAGAGATAGCGCGAGAGAGAGAGAGAGCGAGAGAGAGCGAGAGAGAGAGAGAGAGAGAGTGTGTGTATTTTGTAACTTTGCCTGCACCAGTCACACAGGCTCAGCGGTTCCAGGCTACACAAGAGGGACAGCTCCCAGGTGAAATACACTTTGACTCCATTCCAAGGGAGAAGGACTGTGTGTGGTTCTGAGTGTTTGGAAGTGTTTAAAAAATGACCAAACGGTCTGCATCGACTCAAAAAGATGGACAAGTCGCAGCAAGTGCACACAAAGTTTCCCAAAGTGAGACCCAGTCAGAGCCTGGCGGGAAACTGCAGGACGAGGAGGACAGGAAGGTGGGACTGGGGAAGAAGGTGACCCTGCTCCGAGGGATCTCCATCATCATCGGCACCATCATCGGAGCCGGGATCTTCATCTCTCCAAAGGGCATCCTGAAGCACTCAGGCAGTATAGGAATGTCCCTCATCGTGTGGATCGCCTGCGGTGTGCTGTCCCTCTTCGGTGAGTTGGTTCACAGGTGGATCAGTAGATGAAAAAGATGTCTTTCTTACTTTGAGAGTAGCAACATTGAATGGGAAAAGTGCTGGTGGAGGTGAAAGTTACTAAATATGTTTACTGTCCGTACACAGATTAAATAACTCCTGAGAAAAAATGAAGAAAATAATGAACAGAAGTCCATTTTCTTGTATTGAACAGTTGATATGTAAAGAAGTGCATTAGGAATCTGTCAGCTTATTAATGTGAGTACACAACGTGATGCAAGAGTCAGGCCTACCTTCCTCACACAGCTGTGCTTGTTGTGCTGATTGTGCTTGAATAGTCATCAATGATGATGCCCAAGACTGAATAATTTTGCAACAGCAATTGCGTCATTGTAAATCAGGCATACAGGTTCAGGGTTACACTGAGTCAACAGGGTGTGCTTGGAAGATTCCGGCCCTTGGATACATGAGTTGATTACCCCTGGTGTACAGCTTTTGTAAAAATATTTTAAAAGGAGGAAATGTTTTCTTAAAAAAAACACCAAGCAGGAGGTAATGTTTTTAACTCAATATTTGTAACTACACTGACTGACTTCACTGATGTTAACACAGAAAATCTCATCTCACTATATATGCAAATAGTAAACTCATGCCAAAACACTATTGTTAAGTAAAGTATGCACAAAAAACACTGACGTATAAGAATATTTTTCTACCTTTTAAGATTAAATATATATATAAATCTTATCTGGTCTGAGCTGATCTCTGGTGCCTCGAGCTACCCAAACCTCCTCCTTTTGACCCCAATAAACAAAACACAAGACAAGCAGCGATTAGGCTTGTCACCATAGCGTAACTGGAAAAACATTATAGAATAATATAAATGTAATTTCGAAGAGTTAGGGTTGAAATACTGGTGCTGCAGGAGGCAGTGCTGAAGTATTGCTGGGCACATCTGTGTATTCTAGCATATATTGTTGCAGTATCCTTAAATCCTTCAGTTTTTGCACAGTAATGAAAAGTCCAAGCACATTATCCCTGAATACCCTTCCTTAACCCTTCCCCAGCTTCCCTTAATTCATATTCCCTTAACTTGTAATTAAAATGTGTCCACCTAAACCGTTTTTTTCTCAAGTTATCCCGACTGGCTCCCACAGTCATATATCTGGGTGATCATGGGGCCCGGGGAGGGACTGTACATTTCTATAGAAGTGGCTGAGAAAGTTAAACAGCCCTGGGACTGTTGTTTGCCTGCCTCCTTGCTTCAGGGCCAGAGCTAATCTGTCCCCTCTGTCCCTGCAGGAGCCCTGTCCTACGCTGAGCTGGGGACTTGCATTAAGAAGTCTGGTGGACACTACACATATATAATGGAGGCCTTCGGACCGCAGATGGCCTTCATAAGACTATGGGCTGATCTCATTGCTATAAGGTGATGTCAACCTCCTCACCTCAAGGTTACTGACGCTAATTTGAAAAGTGCATTAATAAATATTTTTTATACTAACAATGGATCAAATCAACATGTTCTCTTCCCAACTCGTCACATACAGACGCTTGGTCATTGCAAACACAGAGTAAGGCAAGGCAAGTTTATTTGTATAGCACATTTCAACAACAAGGCAATTCAAAGCGCTTCACATAAAAGCATCAAAACATAATGCAAAAGAAAAGAAGATTTAAAAACAATTAAGAACATTCATTTAAACATTAAAAACAGTCAGTAAAACATTAAAAAGTTAAAGAAATAGAATAAAAGTTGCAGTGCAGTTCAAGAAATAAATGCAGAAATTGATTAAGATCTTTGAATCTGGTTCAATGAAAGGCAACAGCAAAAAGAAGAGTCTTCAATCTGGATTTAAAGGAGTACCCTTTAGTGTCATTTTCCCAATGTGCAGGGTTGTTAGCATTGTGAATTTGAACAAAACTACATGGTCAGGTTTAGGAAAAGATCATGGTTTGTGTTAAAATATCTACATTTGTTACGTATTTGTACGTTACGTAAGTTCGCATGTAAGTTAAAATAAGTTAGCCTTGACTTTTTGTATCACGCTGGACACAAAACAAGTCTTGCTGGTGTAAATCCTGTATATGTTTTTTTCTTACATAGGTAACACAAGTATGTTACACAATTTCCTTACATTTACAATTTAAAATAAGTCAACGTTGACCTTTCGTTTCACACGGAACATGGACACCAGTCTCCTGGGTGAAAGTCCTGTGTCTCGACGCTTATTTTGTTTCAGATTCATCAGATTCAGTGTGCAAGGTTTCTGTGAGTGACGATGACAGATTTCTATCGGATGACGGATTTTTTGAAAAAGCAAACAAAACATTCTGACTCGTTGCACCGTGACACCAAAGGGGTGCCTGCTCTATCAAAAACCTTGCTCCAATAAAGAGGCATGGTGTGCAGTCAGTCATGAGTCAGTGGTACGCATAGATTCCCTTGAATTAAGTGTGTTAACTAACTTTCCAGTTAAGACGAGCAAATGTATTTCACTGTGCCGCTTTCTGATCCGACTGGACACTTCTGCTGTGTTCACACCAAACACAAAGCACATTGTCGCATTTCGTTTCTCACAGGAGTTTGATCGCAGGTGTTTATTCACGTCACTCGTGCTAGACGCGCTGCTATACTGCAGCTGTATGAACACAGAATAAACAATTTAGCCGCGCTTTAATTGCAGTAAACAGATAAAAGGAAGCTGAAATAACAACAGAATGATGCCGATTTGTAAAAAAATCAGAATTCATGTTTTGTTCGTTCTCTCCGCAAGACGACTCCGCAAAATAACTTTTAAAATGCTTGTATTCTGGATGGAGTTTGGATCGATCTGTGCTAAACTTTGCTAACATTGTAGCATCAACACTCAAAATAACGCCATCTAGGCGTAAATACGGCTGCATCGTTATTGTTTGGACGATTTGTACACGATCTCTACTACTATGACGTATCGTAGAGTTCTGGGTCAGGACGTCAGTGGTGACAAGATGAAAATCTTGACGCTAATATGCTTTTGCAAAAACAGCATCACCCAAATTTTGCATATTCGCCTCGTTTGCACCTTCTCACGTCCTTTCGCGTCTTTGCATTGTAATGGTTATTTATTATCGGTATTGTCTTGGCGCGTGAAAAATTTGTTTTCGCGTTTGGTGTGAACACAGCCTAACTCTGTTTGTAGGAATAATCCACACAGAATGTAATATTTAAGTTTAAATCACTCTCTGCCTGTAGGCTTAAAAGGTACCTAAGGAAGTTTGAAAAACAGATTCATGAAGAACAGCTAGACACAGTTGGGATTTGCAGCAGTTATTCTAATGGCAATAATTGAGCAGATACGTTTCAAAACACCTCTCAAACCATGCAGCATTATTCCTTTCTAGATGCATTCCAAACTGTTTCTCTACCAGAGCAGATAACAGAGCTTCTTTTTTCACACTGTGGCCTCCTCATAGCTCCGAACCACTGCTGAAAATGGTGCATGTAGTTATTAATTGGTGATTGTTTAGAACATACAGTTCAACAACAGAGAAGTGGATTATGATGTTGTTTTGATACATTTTGGCATCTTTTTTTGCAATATTTTAGGTTACCATTGAAACCCACTGTAAGTGCTGTGAATCCAGATTGACTACATCTGCCGTTCTCAATGACGGAGAAAGCTACAACCTTTTCAGAGCTACCTTACAAGCCTTCAGGGAGAGAGCGTTTCAGTCCAATCCAAGCTATTTACACACAATGCAATTCATGATGGAACATTATGTGTTTCTCCAGCACATAATCTGCGCTTCAGAAATTTTGTCAGACTGTGTTGGGTGATGAAAGCCAGCACACCAAGCAAATAAAAGCCGTATCTGTCTGCGACCTTGTGAGGTGAGATACTGAGTTTAGTTTAGACTGGTGAGGTGAGAAAAGGCTCCGTGTGCAGCTGTCTATGTACACAGCCATGGTGAATAGGATAAACAGTCCTGTGGCTATCCTGAGCTGTCCAATTTTATGCTGGCCTCGGGCTAGTGGGACTCAATGGAAGCCATGGGAAATGAACAGAGACAGAGGCAGAGAATGAAAACAAGAACGAGGGAGACAAAGAGAGATTTCCATGGCTTTAGCAGCTCAGTGGCTGCTGTGGGAAATGAGGGAAACACTGATGAGCCATAAGACGAGCCTGTGGGACCAGCCAACCTTATTTGATTCTTATTGAAGCCAAGTCTATAGCTGCCCATCGGTTATAACACACACACACACACACACACACACACAGACATACCATTGGGTTAGAAAAGATCACAGAGGACAAGACTCATGTGCACATGCGTGTGTGATTATTTACATTTAAGTTAGTCTGTGCTTGATTAGTAAAACTCAGCCATGCAGATGTATGTGTTTTTGAAACCGCAGTGGGCACTAGGCTGTTTCTTGCAGCTCGTAAAGTGAACATGTGAACTTTAGTAAAACATCTTGTGAACTTGAACTTAACCACTGCATTTGCAGTTGTATTTTAATTTAATGTAAAACAAAATGTCATTCTTCAAGTAGCATGCTTTTTTCACTCTCTTGCCTTCTCTCCTCATGTGGACACATGCAGGATGTGATCATACACAACAAAACCAAAGGTTAAATGCTCATTTACCATCCCAGAATGAAATCCCTCTTTCAGTATCATGAATATTGCAACTCGGTCAGGTGTGCCAAAACATTTCTTCTGTTTTCTTGTGGAGGTCATCTGAAGCCAACTTCTTTGCAAACCTGCTGAGGCTTTGGTTGGTGTTTTATTTTGTCTGGTATCGACTTGCCACCTGTTGCTGCCTTCATGACCAGGTCGTCATTGTAAATGTGAACTAGTTCTTAATTGACTCGTCTGGTTAAATAAAGGTAAATAAATAAACAATAAATACATACGGAATCATTTTGGGTTCACCTAATGAATGTAAATCCATTAATCTCTCTTTTTGCTCTGCTTTTGGTCTCCACCCACTCCTGAGAAAAAAACATCCCAGCTCTGTAGATGCTAAATGCTCCACTATGTTCACCAGCTAGTCTCTAACTGTGGATTAGAGCTTTCACACTGAAGTTGGGGACTGAACAACCAAAACCACGTGCTCTCCGTAGAGCTGAGTATTGACTAATGTCCTTCGTCCATCACTGTGTGTGTGTTTCTTCCAGGCCTGCATCGATGGCAGTCATCTCTCTGGCCTTTGGTCAGTACATCCTGGAGCCTCTGTTCATGCCTTGTGCTATCCCCCCTATGGCTATCAAACTGGCCACCGCCATCAGCATAAGTATGTATACCATTAATACATAATTGTGACTTAATGTCAGGAAGATATTATCCTTTAGACCTGTTAAACCATATCTGTGACAGGAAATGTGCATGTGTCTCAAGGAGGAGGAAGGCAGTGGTGGAAGAGGTACTGAGGTTCTTCACTGAACGGGAAGAAAAAGGGAAGGAACCTTAGAGAGAGCAACAGAGGAGGATCCCTCTATCAGGATGGACAGAAGTGCAATAGATGTCATGTGTACAGAATGAAAAGCATAACAGAGTTAGAACACATTCATATGACACAAATGCAAGATCATGTGGACAAAAGTACTGGTTGTGGTTTGATCAGGTCTTTAGGTTTCCAAAGGTTCTATTTTCTCTAAGATATATGGGTCAGATTAGGCAACTAAAACACTTTGTTAAATTCAGGTAAAGATCAGATTTATGGTTAAAAAGATGCAAAGATAAACTGTTGAACTGTGTTGAGACACAAACTTAAGTCTCCACATTTAAGTCAGACATGCCCCATGCCCATTCACCATCTTGACTGACCTAATGCTCTGATTTGCTGATTGAAGGACACACTACTTGCTGTATTGGCACTGAATGTTGTCACTGGCCATAAATCGTGTGCTATAAAATTCCCCAATAGCAACCTAAGTCCTGTCTGTCTTTCCCTGTAGCTTCTGCCATGTACCTGAACAGTATGAGCGTGACATGGACAGCGAGGATTCAAATCTTCCTCACCTGCAGCAAGCTGCTGGCCATCAGCGTCATCATAGTGCCTGGAATGTACCAGCTCTTTAAGGGTAAGACACCTTCATCTTCACCACCGTCAGCACCATCATCATCATCATCATCATCATCATCATCATCATCATCATCATCATCATCATCATCATCATCATCATCATCATCATCATCATCATCGTTACCACCATCATCACCTCTAACAGCCTCTATTAGTACTATTCTAGAGCCCATATACGCCAAGATATATACAGGCTGTACTCAACTCAACTCTTTTTTGGTTTTCAATGAGCATAAGTTGTGGATAGTACCTGGTACTTTTTGGTACCATGTCGGTGGTATACTCGTTACTAGAAGGTGTCAAATCACTGCCGACTACTGATTGTTCAGAGAGAATTGTCACGATTGAAACATGGGACATTCTGCAAAAGCTAAGCTAACGTCAATAAAGATCTCACCTGTTTTTTTTAACTCAACCAAAAGAAAAAAGAGAAAATGTCAGCCTGCAAAAGTTCGCCATGTACTACGCCTTACAACTGACAAAGATTTTCCTCTGTTTAGTTACAGATGAAAGGATTCAGCCAGTGTCTCATTGAAGATGATGTAACAGCAGTTTCATGCTGCCTTCAGCTGAGAATCCGACGTACACTGAGGGGGTACTATCCGCAGTGGAAAAGGAAATAGGGAATAGGACCTGGTACAAATGTGGGTTGAGTTGAGTCGAGCCCATCCGAACCATGCAGTGGAAAGGAGGTGTTATGCTTGATATAACCTTTCTAGTCTTCCGACCACTCAAAACACTACTTGTCATCAATCATCCATTCACACCCATTCATACACTGATGGCAGCGGCTACCATGCAAGGTGCCATCTGCCCATCAGGACTATCTACCTCATTCGTACTCCACACAGACACTGCAGGCTTGCGCATAGCATGTCATTTCTCTTTGATTTGGACCTACGGTTTTCAAATCCCTTGTCAGGCAGATTTATTTGATTGCTGTCCCGAGAAGTAATTAGGTTGTTGTTTTTGCAACAGATGTAAGGAACTGCTGAAATACCACCTACTGGTTCTTATGGCCAATCAAAGCCTGGCGCATAGTCACATTTTTCAGGAGCTGTGCAGCGCGTCTTTACAGATCTGCTAGCTCTGCTAGCTCTGCTAGCTACGAAAAAAATCATCTCTGCGGAAGCTCTGTGCAAGATTTTAAGAAGTATAAATTACACATTAGTGTTTCATCCTTGTTACTGTTGTTCAGGAACATTCTCAGACTTCACACAGAATTTTCAGCTGTAAAAATGAACATGGCTTCCTTTGTCTCAAACAACAACAACACGTATTATAAATATAACCTTGAAGTCTTGCAGTCCGTGATACACAGCTGCTCACAGCAAGCAACAGCTCAGGCATTTCCCAATGTCCTCACTGCTGGTGTTAGAGGAGGCCCTACATCACAGCACATGGAGACAGTCTTCAGCCATGGACCTCATCTTTAAAGCTGCTTTTGTGTGCGTATAAAGTACTACTACATATGCAATTTTGGTGAACGTTCACCTATTCATCCTATGACCCTCCATTATAGAAAGGATAATAGTAAGAATAGTTCATTTCTAATCTGTATCTAAATGTAAACAAAGGCCCCAGCACAGATGACCAGGCTTCTGTCTCTGTTTTTGGAGGTTAATTGTTGTTTATTTTGATTTTATGCCCATACATAATCCTACGTGGATCAGGCCCCTGTTGGGAACACGAGTCCTTGGCATAGCATAGTTGGCTCTTTCTAACATGCAGATGTTTATTAAACCAACAGATGAGTGAACTGTAAATGTTTACTTTTGATATTGCTTGAACTAGTCTGTATGAATTATTAATTTGAGAGTAGGAGTTATCAAAAACTGTACTCCCGATGGAGTTTAACGACGGACAGCCAACTATTTTTTAACACAATCTAATGAAATTGCCTTCTCAAAACTGATTGGGAATAATATTAATTTCTGTAATTATACATCTTGTATGTTATTGTTCTAAATACATGTGCATTTAAACACATTACCACAAATGGGGGGCCGGGGTATTCACCTCTGCATCTCTTCACAGAATGATCATTACAAATAATTTGTGGCTCTCAACATTTTTGTTCAAAATGATTGTCCTATTAGATTGTTTTATGTGTTTTTATGAGCAGTTTTTGTCCATAAATGTGAGCTCCTATATAAAGCAGAACACTGATTACATTGAGAGTGATTTAATCTGCCTTAAGTACCTTTGTTGTAGAGATGAAGCTACTTCTCCAAGCTAATAAGGCAGAGTACTGCTCGCTTTGTCTTCATTTTATTGTTGAAACTACTTTTATGGTTACAATTATTATTGTTATGACTAGGATCCCCTCTTGTCTTGTGTAATAACTATTTGCACATATCAATCAATTGCTGCAACAATCCCTCTTTATTTAGGAGCAATTATGGTGCTCCAAAATTCCAACAAGAAGAAATATATGTCTTTGTTTGTGTGTGTGTGTGTTTGTAGGAGAGACCAAGAACTTTGAGAATGCCTTTGAGCTGAGCAATGTGAAGCTGTCTGGTATGCCACTCGCCTTCTACTCTGGGATGTATGCATATGCTGGGTGGTAGGTATGGTTCTCACACACACACCACACACTCTCAATCACCTGACAAGTTTCTTATACCTGCTCAACCCATCTTGACCTTTTTGTCTGACCTTGATTTCTCAACGACAGAGAGGCCGTGATTCAAACCTAATTGCATCATCTAATCTAAACCATCTAAATTTACAATCTGCTCAAAACTGATCATCCTGCAGCCATGACACAACAGTTAGACTCAAGCTATCCTTACGAGATTTTTCAGACTCCCGGTAGATCTCAGCGAGGGCCAAAAACCGCATACACCAATGGAATAGCCAACCAACCTTCTCGTTATCAGCAACCTCCTTCCTGCCAGTCCACCACCCACAACCCCCCAGTCTGGCAACCCACAGTGCTACCACCTTATCGATTCGGCCGTATCCACGTCCACAAATCTGGAGACTGCAACGTCGCCGGCCTCCAACGATTTCTGAAAGGGAAAGGTATTTTCCTTCTCCCAAATCGAATATAAGGTCACATTTCTCTCTTTACATCCCTGTGTTTGCAGGCTTCACAAAATCCTTTCATCCCATCATCCCATCTTCTACTTTTACTGCTGCATCTTAGCAGCTCAATGGTCACGCTACTGCAAGTTATGCAGAGCCCCTTCTCACATTGCCACAGCATGAAAAGTTTGTTGTCTACCACCTCGCTAACGTCCCTCTTCCTCATGCAACGCTCTTTATCACTCGCCACACCCAGTTTGATCCCCGGCTTCGCTAGTCCATATTGATGTGTCCATGGGCAAGACACTTAAAATTGTTTCTGCGGTGTATGATTGGGTATGAATGATTAGTTAGGGTCCTGATGAGCAGGTGGCACCTTGCTCATTAGGACCCTGCCATCAGTGTACGAATGGGTGTGAATGATGACATATAGTGTTAAGGCGCTTTGAGCAGTCGGAAGACTAGAAAATCACTATACAAGTACAGTTCATTTACCATTTACTAGCACATTCAAAGTCTTACCCATTCATCCAGACTTTTGCTGGAAAGGAGCCTAGTATTTTTCCGTGCGCCTTATGCAGAGGTCCAGGCCTGTTTGTCTCAGATTTCTCGACCCACTCTTCCTTTCCCTTTCCCTCATCCATTGTTCTTCCTATCTCATCTCACCTACATCCATTCATGCTCTCTTCCCTTCTCCCCTAATACCTTCCTATACAATCGGGTGCATTCATTTCCCATATCTCATTCAGGACTTCAGTATGTCTTACCATACCAGCCTAACAGACGACGTCCTTCTCTCACCTTCCCCCTTACATCCATTTATCAGTCCAGAACATCCAATACCTCCTGAATTTCCATTAAACCTTTAAACGGCATATTGTTCAATTCAATTAAAAAACAGCTGTCATTTTAATCAATGCAGGTGTCTACACCGGTTCTGTGCAGGCATGTGTCACAGCTCCATCTGAAGGGCGTAACCACGACTTGAAACGTTAATTTAGGCTTCAAGTCTATTTTTACAATAACCCAGTAAGCCTGAGCAAAGAAAGTTTGGGAACTTCTTGGATATTGAGAAGCGTTTATGTAGTAACCTACTCAGGCAATCGGCTCAAAGCCAACATATACATACAATACATTATTCCATACAAACTTGAAAAAAGAAACAAAATTAAACTCACCAAACTTTCTTCCAGCTTAACAGCGGCTGAGCTTGTCCTCTTCATGCAGCCGGCTGCCATGTTTCTACAGTAGCCCAGAACGGACAAACCTAACACTAGATAGGGCAACTGGCATTTTCACGTTGGCTACCGTAATTCTCCTACATGCTACACGAGGTTTCAGTAGGTTGCAATCTGCAACCTCACACCTCAATGCCACCAAATTCCACATACTAGATCTTTAAGTGGTCTCAGTTTGATGCATATCATTTTGTATGTCTTCACTTCAGTTCTGCATACATTGCACATTATTTACCATTTATTGATCCTTGGAGGTTATACAATAACTGTTTCCTTTTGCAGGTTCTATTTGAACTTTGTGACAGAGGAGGTGGATAACCCTGAGCGGTAAGTTTAATCTATGTATTGGCTGTATCAGCATAGTTGATCTATATTTGCTGAATTTAAAACCCAATGGAAAGCAAGAAAATATTTTCCATTAGGTTTTAAATTCAGTAGTGGCACAAAGGTCAAATAGCACCATATTACTGGGAAATATTCTGAAAGCAGCGATTATCAATATTTTTATCTAAACAACAGACCACATGACTACTTGTTTGTGAAAGGAGTTGCTCATAGTGATGAACCCAAAGAGTTATCTCCAGCTTGGCAGTTCTAATTTGCTCTAATTCAGCTTATTCTTTTGGTTTTGAAGTTTGCAACTTTATTGAATTGGTTAATTCTCATGGTTCTCATCAACCTGGTTTTCCACCAGTAGGCCTCTGTTTTCAGGGAAACCCCGTTGTACACTACCTGCCTAATAGCTAACAGACACTGTTTTTGACTTGCTGGTGAACACAGGGGAACATTTAGCAGCTAAAGAGACCAAAAACCAAACTAAAATAGACAAATAATTATTTTTTACTGTGAAAAATTCACACATTGAATAAACTAAGTATTGTGTGTGAATCCGGTTATGTCATAGAGCTCCAGTATTGTCTATAAACACATTAATAAGCCACACTTTTGCACTGGGTGCCATGTTCCTCCATTACTTAGAACACAAAAAAATACAGTGGTCATGTGAAAGAAACAAGAAAGAAATGAAAACTATATTTTGTTCATGTCTCCAGTAGGAACCAATGGGCTTTGGGCTGAGAGCCACAAACAGCGTATGGAAGACCGCCATTTGAATAGCAGCTTTTATTTGATCATTTATGGTATATCCTCCTGAAATATGTTAACTCTGTGCATTTATTGCCCCCAGCAACAGTGTTTTATTTAGATGAATAACATACAGATAAAGAAAAAGTCAGAGGTTATAACAGGGATGAAATGAAGGTGAATGAGATGCATAAGTGAATTACAGCAATTAATTGCATACTGTTTCTGTTATTATCCCTCATGCCATCAGAACTATGCCATTAGCTATCTGTATCTCCATGGCAATTGTGACTTCCTGCTATGTGCTGACTAATGTGGCATACTACACTGTGATGTCAGCAGAAGAGCTCCTGGCCTCAGATGCAGTCGCTGTGGTAAGTAATACTAATGGAATGGCTTAAATAAAAAGAATATTGCACAACACCCTAGATGCTGTTGTAGTTATATCTACATCATGTAATCTGTCTAGGTGCAGGCCATTGCATTTGGGGAAAATATTCTCAGAGTGAAATCTGCTGCTTTGTGAGTTCTACCGTATTTCCAACATCAGACATATTCCTTTAGCCATTTTACCACTTTATCTGTTCTTAGTTTCTTTGAGCTTTCACAGTTTGTCTGGTATTGGGAGGTCACTGATTTTCAGTATGCACACAGATACCTCATTTGGGGTTGTGGCTGATGTCCTAGTGCAGTGTGTCTACATGGGGACTTCCAATCATTCCAATGAAGAACGGTAGCTGATGAAAACTTGAATATTTTACTTGTCTCTTTCATTTAGTAAACAAAAATGTGAAGGTTGTTGTCTTGTGCTACAACTGCTTGACATTATTGTGGTCTGTAACTCCGACAGGTCAAGTTGATGTGGTTAACCGTACTGTTTCTCTAAGGCTGCCATTGTCTTGGTGAAAGGTTTTGGGTCATGGGCATTAAATAAGGCAATATCGTGAGCAGAGGGGAGATGTAGGTGATCCAATATAATATGAAATTTGTACAGTTCAGGTTCCTCTACTGTTACAAAGTTAGTGAAAGCCATCTTCAATATTATAAACTCATGAGTGTTGTTAAGGGATGAAATAAGGGAATGAGGGTCCTTCCACTCGTAATAGATGAACTCATAGCTGTTCAGGAGCCACAGGTAAAGATAAGCTTGGATCAAGGGAAACTCCAGTAAGCTGTGGGGCTCATGAAACTGGAGATGGTTGGTAAACAAAGTTTTGGGGTTGAGACTGCTGAGGTACATGCTGAAACTGGGATGGAGAAACATAGCTTGAATGGTAAGCAGATGACTGTGAACTGGTTGATGACACTCGAGGTGTAGGGATAGGCATATGTAATTAACTGTGAGGGCCACAGCCTGCTGGAGCTGTACTAATCCCTGGGATGGTACCGGGGGGTATAGTCGGTGAGAAGACACACAGGAAGAAGAGGCTGGTGGCATACGTTCAGATGTTATTTGTATATAGGTATTTGAGGTGTTGGAATTGATGGCGGTTGCTTAATTGCAAGTGTGTGGGTAGAAGGGTTATAACATGACAAAACTGAGCTTAAGCCAGGCCTTGGAACTGGTCAGACTGAACTTTGAGGTATGTAGGAGGCAATTGCTGAGTTTGATGGCACATGCACTGATGAGGTAATGGAGGAGTTGGGGTTTCCTGAATTCGATGATCTGGACCATATCTTACATAGGAGACTGAAGCAGATCTCTCAAGCTCACACTCTTCAAAGGTAGAAGGCTTCAGGACACAAGGAAAGCGGTTGGGCTGATTGGGAAATTTTTTTAGGTTTCAAAGCAGGTACTGACTCAAATAGGTTAGGTTCAGATTGGGCTTTCTCACACTGAGCCTCTTTGGCAGTTGGTAGAGGCTGATAACATTCATGTTGTCCTTGTTGGGTTTCCTGGGACTGTATATTACACTCATCTTCTGCACACTCTGAATCTCCCTCTAAGTAATCCCATAACTGTGCCACTTATTGTCTTCATAAAACAGTCTCTAAAACAGGTTGTGTACAATCTCTTAATTATTTTGGGGGCTTGCCATGAAGTTCAGTTTGGTAGTCTCACAGATACCTGGGAGGCATCCTCTGCTGCTGTGGCCTTCTTCTCTGTTGTCACTCATGTTCAAGTGAAAGAGCATGTGGATTAATTTGCCAACACAGATGTTCTTTCCGGCTTAAGGGACCACGAGACAATTATATTGGTTGTTATAGAACAACTGTAGTGTGCACACTTAAACACAGTATCCAGGAAGCCATTCCAACAATATATTTCAGCCAATGGTGGATTCAGACCGTTAACAGTTGGATGTTGGTTGGTGGATGATGTTTTCTATACAAAGGAATGTTAGCCTCCATAGAAACTGCCAATGATCAGCAGGTACCACTGAAGATAGACACTTTATTCCGCTCCCCTTTGGAACAAAAGGCTACACCTCCAAATAACACATGAGGCCATAGTAGCCATATATTTCACGGGTTATACCAATAACATCACAGACCTCCCATCCACTATTGCTGTTATAGCTGTTCTTAGAAGGCTGTAATGTGATAAAATAATTACACTCTGTTCTTCCTTCCATCTTGCAGAAGTTTACATCTCAAACTTAATTTGTTTAGAAGTCGCTGTTAAAGAAGAGAGAGCTTCTGCATGTCTCCTCTCCCTGTTGTGGAGGACAGAGGTCTTCTGCAGGCTGGCCCTCTCTGTGCTCTGAGGACAGATTTGAAGCCGAATCCATGGTTCAAGTTATAGCAAAAAGGTTTTCTTTAAAAAGGTAACGCAAACATAATAACAAGTTGAATCACACCATAAAATATGCAAATATATTGCATGGAATAGCGTCCTTAATACATCCAATCCCGGCAGGCCAGTGGTAGTCTGGCCTACTGGCCAGTCAGTCCAAAAAGCTTCCTTCCTCCTCTGTCTCCTCTCTCTTGTGTCCAGTTTTATTGCTCTCTGTTCCTTCAAACCCCGTCTTGACCAAATCTTCCAGTCTTCCAATTGATCAAGTCCTTGTTTCACAAATTCCTTACTGATGTGTGGGGTCTTGTTTCAATCTGCATCTTCCGCGCGTGAGGATTTCACATACCTGCTTCATGCCCTCTTATCTTGATCACGTTCGCTGTCTGACTTCTTAATACATTCAAATCATTCTATTTGATATAATTGCCTAATACATTCAGTGTTATTATTTTTCTTAACTGCATAATACATTCAGTGTTATTATTTATCTTAACCTTACAGTATTTAACAGATTGTAATACATAATAGCTATCACTATGAGCGCTATATAAGCTTAGTTTTCTCACATTGCCTTTTTAGACCACATTAATTAGAGTTTTGTTCAAATAATGCAAGAGTTTAAAGAATTACATACAGATAAGTGCAAATATTATGTGTATTTAAAGTTGTTATGGAAATTAAAACCTTTCCAATCTCCTTTAGAGAAAACAAATGCGATGTGAAACACTTAAATGTCTTTAAGCATTTATTGAGCAGACACTTGGAATAATTCAATTGAATTGACAGAGCTCTTTCACCAAAGATGGTTCGGAGGTCTGACCTCGTAAAAAACAGTTTAACATAGTCTTATAGACATTCGTTTGTATCTCCCCCCACGCCCCCTCCTGCGTCCCCACGTCTAACACAATCCGAGTTGTTTATGAAAGGACGAGCTGTCTCTGTCCTCAGCGTTCAAAAATACAAGTTACATCTAAGAAAGTAATATAATAAATTTTCCACCACAAAAGTCATTACAAGGTAGTCATCCCATATGTTTGAGACATGTTAAGGACTTTGTATTATGAATGCAAAATAAGTCGCTTGCGTGTTTCTCAATTATTTCGAATTAGAAATATAGAACTGTTCAACTACAATGTTAACACACATTACTAAGCTTAAGAATATTTGACAGCATCAGAAAACAATACTAATTTAAAGCAAGTTATTTTGTAATAGTCTGCATTTTTCTCAATTTCCCAGTGAAAGTGGTGGAGGGTTCCACTCCAGAGTTCTTAATTTTGGTGTTGTGACGTTTTACATTCGGATGCCAAATTGTGCCTTTAATGCAATATTATTATAATGACAACATTACTGCTACAATAATTACACCTTTACAATTCGTCATAGGGATTATATTGTTTGTAAGGCATGGTTAGCCAACCAGTTGGACTTGTGCTGCAACAAGAATATGATTACACTGCAAATTGTGTTTGCTAGGGTCAAACTTGAAGCACTGCTATCAAGAATTGAAAACTAATACCTTTTCATCCAAGCCAATCAGGCTTCCCAATCAATATGCCACATCAACTGGCATTATTAACTGTACGCTTATTTCAGGCTGCACTGGCCACCATCAGAAACCTATTTTAAAAGGTGTCCTTCATGAGGTCCTGTTATATCAAGAGGGTCCAACTGCAGACCATCACATCTGGGTACCCTAGATCTGCAGATCAATGAGAGGCATAGGATGCGTCAGTTTCATCAGGGTTATACCCTTTTGTTTGTCAGGTAGCAGCCAAGGACAAACCAAAATCTAGTTTGACTTTATTTCTTGTTGTAAGATAGGACTGACAGAAATGCTCTGCTGAACCAGTGAGTAAATTAGGTAGGTAGTGCAGGTTACGTTAGCTAACAAGCATGTTAGCTTAGAGGCAATAAACAGGGATAGGAACATTACTAGAATACAATATACTCAAGTAAAAGTACTTTCACTAATTTTACTCAAATTAAAAGTTCTGTAAAATCATTCTGAGATAAGATGAAAAAGTAGGTCAGATAAAATGTACTCTGACTAATTCTGTGGGACTTTGCGGCCTGTGCATACAATTGATCAATTATAGATATACAACCACCTTTCTCAGTGTATCTTCACTAGAATTAACCCCCAAAAAGACAAAACTAAGTCAATTAAATGCAAATGATGAACCATAAATAGAAAGTCTATGGGAACCAGGGAGGGTGCAACAAGCCTCATCAAGCCACATCGAGCAAACAGCTTGACACTCCTTATTAAATCAACAGCAGAATAAAACACCACTGAGGCAGACGTCAAGGAGATGTGTAAACAATACAAACTCCACAGTGGCCCCTTGGAACAAACACACTGGTGATAAAAGAAAGCACTTAAAGGTGGAGTCAGCGATTCTGGAGAACACTCAAACAAATACACCACTCCCATCAGTGCTCCTTCAGAACGTTAGCGTGTGAGCATGTGCCAGATGTACGATCTCCCTCTGCCTTTCTCTTTACACATCCATGGCCTATCCTCTGTCCTGTGCACAAGCAATACTATTTCCAGAGCCTGGGGTGTGTATGAACACCGGATTTATTTTCATTTCACCTTTCATTAGTTGTCAATGACTAAACTGTTTCGATGTTAGTGTATTTTCTTCATGTGTTCTGAAACTCAAGCTGCCTTCAAAAAGTAATACATATAATACATACATTTAGAGGATATCCTTACTGTAACGTCAGTGACAAACACAAGATTACCTCATTTATGGTTATAGTTTCAAGATAATCTTTTTTGGCAAATTAGGTAACATCTAATGTTTTGCATCAAGTTGGATCCTACTCTGTACACATTAGTTAGCTGTGAAATGAACAAACACTTTTTTCAGTTATTTTAGCCCGGTAGGACTTAAGTAGAAAGTCACATTTCCATATGGGATATCATGACATTTATCTTTAAGAAGAAGTAAGTGTACTATTTTCTCAACTTGAGCAGAAAGTAGTTGAAAACAAACTGAAAGTAAACTATTTGTTTTCATTCTTTCGGGGCTACAAAGTAAGTGATGCACTTAAATTCTGGGAACCTTAAATGAGTGCATTATGTGCATCATGTGTATCTCCTGCCAGACGGCAGCAGTATGAACAGGTTGTGGCTGGATGGGTTTTGTCTTTTAATATCCTTTGAATCTTTTAATGTCCTTTAAGCTCCTACTCTTCTTACCAACATCACTGATGCTCAGTAGATGGGTACCAATGATGTTCTGGGCGGTTTTAATCTCCCACTGTAGAGCCCTCCTGTCCTGTGACGTCATTATACATCCTTGTACAAAATTGACATACAAAAAAATGTCATGGGATATCTACAAATTGTGCATTCATTTTCATAGGTTTTGCTTTGCATGCTGGATGAAACCAGCCTGTGTCTCCAGTCAGAATGCTTTCTATTGCTCCTCTGTAAAAGTTAACGAGAACGTTTTTTTTTTTCGAAAATCAACAATCACATTCAATCACATTCTAAGAGAAAACTAAAACACAAAAGCAATATCCCTCCTCAGTGTCATGGTGGAGAGATGTTTCAGTAAATACATCTCTAATCATAACTGCACACATTGAGATCTTTGTGTTTTATGCACATGGTAAAATACATAATTTTCAGGAGTAATCCTATTTCAGGACTGTAGGTGGAATGCATGAAACTTGGGTTTATGACAAATTTTATGACCATTTTCTTTAATTCTTCCAATGCCTCCCTGCGCTGTTAGGTATATTTAACATTTTTATTTAAATAGAAGTCAAGCTTAACAGTATTAAAAATGATCTTCAGTGACAACAATATTTCAGTGTCCATTTGTAAAAGACTACTAATGCATATTTTTCCCTTACAGCCTGTGCTTGTCCATACAAGCGTGGACTGTGATTAATCAGCTCTGAATGGCTTCATGAATAATAAGCAGCTTTTTCTCTCACTTTTGCATGACCCATTTAAGACAATTACTGCCAGCAGCTCTGTCAACTGCTCTCATTTCATCTAACCAACTGCAGTTGATAAAATAAGACAAACTACAATTCACTAAACTGATAGCTGGAGACTTTGATACATTCACGGTGAAACCCTGCTTCCCTTTTAAAACAATACCGAGCATTTTGCAGAATAGGCTACACCTGTTCGCTTTTATTACAAAATTGTCAGTGTGTTGTTCAGAGTTGGAGTCAGAACACGGGAGGCTGGAAGGAGAAAGTCACGCATATACCTACCAAAATGTAAAAATGTCAATTTGTGTATTTCTTTTTTTATTATTTCTTGACAAACTGGCTACTAGCAACAATGTCTGTCTGTCTGTCTGTCTGTCTGTCTGTCTGTCTGAGTGTCTGTCTGTCTGTCTGAGTGTCTGTCTGTCTGAGTGTCTGTCTGTCTGAGTGTCTGTCTGTCTGTCTGTCTGTCTGTCTGAGTGTCTGTCTGTCTGTCTGTCTGTCTGTCTGAGTGTCTGTCTGTCTGAGTGTCTGTCTGTCTGTCTGTCTGTCTGTCTGAGTGTCTGTCTGTCTGAGTGTCTGTCTGTCTGTCTGTCTGTCTGAGTGTCTGTCTGTCTGTCTGTCTGTCTGAGTGTCTGTCTGTCTGTCTGTCTGTCTGAGTGTCTGTCTGTCTGTCTGTCTGAGTGTCTGTCTGTCTGTCTGTCTGTCTGTCTGAGTGTCTGTCTGTCTATCTGTCTGTCTGTCTGTCTGTCTGTCTGTCTGTCTGTCCATCCGTCCATGCGTGGGCAGACTTTATAAGCTAGCTATCTTGATAACCAAAAGAAAGCTCTCGCGAATAATGTTATAAATCCTCATGAGAAATGAGTGAATATTATACCACGAGTTTTTGAGCAGATACATACTTCTGATTTATGTTGGTCACTTATTCCATCCTTTAAGCAACACATACTCCTGCTCACTTTGCTCCCTCTCTGTCTCTACCGGTCAGACCTTTGCAGAGAAGCTGATGGGGAACTTCTCGATAGCGGTGCCGTTCTTTGTGGCCTTGTCCTGCTACGGATCCATGAATGGCTGCCTCTTTGCATTATCAAGGTAAAGAGGCTTCCTCTTTGGTGGCCTTTATACGACAACACACTACATATGTATTTTAGATAAATATTCAGAAAAGTGCCATATAGCACTGATGATTTGTTCAGTTGTAGGAAACTATAGAAAGAATAATGACTGGTGTCAGTATACTGTAAAATCCCAAATAAAAGTTGGTATTCAAATAATGGCCGAGTCTCAAATAATAGTTGTGTGAGGCCCAAGGAACTAACAAAGTAAGTGATTAGTAAACACTAAAAATCCTTGAGGTGTTGAAATGATCTGCACTCTATTAGTTCACATTGTAAATTGAGTAAAAATAAATACACACATGAAATACATATCTACAGATCTCTCACCAGGGAGGCCTCTGCTCGTTCTCCATGTGAAACGAGGAGTCAATGTTGATTTATTTGTCACCTAACTTCAGTACATAGTTATTTTGAACCCAAACGGAAATCTTTCCCTAAACCTAACTAGGTAGTTTCGTTGCCTGAACCTAATTGGTTGTTTCCTGTGAAGACGGAAGTTTATTTTGAAAAGACTGGCTGCATGTAACGAGCAGAAATGCTATTACAAACACGACAACCTTTGCAGCTGAGAGCAATATGCCTTTTCTTGCGTCTGATTACAATTATCCATGTGACAAAGTATTAATGCACATGAGGCCGAAGGTGACACACCGATTGATGTCAGAATCAGAGCGGGCGAAGGGTGTGAATGTAGTAAAACACATTCAACTCGTCAGCCAGTTGATGATCAGTGTATGTGTAATATATATATGTATATATATATAGTGTTTTATATGTAATGTGTGTTTGTGTGTTCACCAGAATGTTCTTTGTTGCATCCCGAGAAGGACAACTGCCTGAGGTTTTGTCTATGATCCACGTCCGCAGGCACACTCCACTGGCTGCTGTCCTCATACTGGTCAGTTTACTGCAATATGAACAATAATGACAAAAATCAATAGCTGATCATTGGAAAATAAACCCATTTGAAATAAACCCATTGCCAACAACAATTGCAATTAGCATTCAACAACAGTCTATAAGGACATCAATACTAATGTTGAAACAAAAAATATTAACCATATTATATGTTAATTATTGTCAGTGGTAACACATCGTGAAGCATAATGTTGTTGCTATGGTGTTTGAGGTGTCCTCAACACCTGCCAGCCAATCATACATGTGCATATTTTCTTTGACCATGGCAGAAGTAGGACCGTCTATACAAGCCATTGCTTCTCCCACATTGGATACAAATCTTTTTTAAATGTGTGTGTGTGTGTGTGTGTGTGTGTGTGTGTGTGTGTGTGTGTGTGTGTGTGGGCAGTACCCCATGACCATACTCCAGGTGTTTGTGGGAGACATCTACAGCCTGTTGAACTTCATGAGCTTCCTCCGGTGGCTGTTCATCGGTGTGGTGGTGTTGGGCCTAATCTACCTCCGATATACAAAACCTGACCTGCCCCGCCCCTTTAAGGTCAGTGTTTCCACACCTGTCCACATCTGTAGCTGTACTCAATCTGATCTGAATCTGTGCCACAATATTGGTGAAATAAAAGCCACTCACCTTCGTTGTACTTCACAGGTACTCATCTTATTCTTGTAGCTGTTTGATTTTGCTGAGAAAGTCTTAAGTGATTAAAAGTAACATGTGAATTAGTTACTTCCACAAAAAGTCGACTACAACAAATGTGTGTGTATCTGCTTGCAGACAGTATATAGATAATACTAACAGACGACACTTCTGACTTTTGACACAGGTCCCGCTCTTCATCCCAGTGGTGTTCTGCCTCACATGTTTCTTCATGGTCTTTCTGTCTCTGTACTCGGACCCGATCAACACAGGGATTGGATTTGCCATTTCCCTCACTGGCATCCCTGCCTACTATATCTTCATTTACTTCAACCACAGACCAAAGTGGCTTCAGAGGGCTTTAGGTAAGTCGCTGCTTATACAATGGAACATCACATTCAGCAGCACACGACTGGGATAGATGGATCTGTTTTGGGATTCATGGTCATAGTGAACCTGTATGTCATATAGCACAGTTAAAGGATCACTCCACTCATTTGTCACCACACAGCTGCAGAATGTCTTCTGTGGTTGTAAAGAGTTACAATATTTGATGGATAGAAAAAAAAAAAAAAAAAAAATTCTGAAAAGGGGGCTTAGAGTTAGGGCGAGGGTATTTATCTAGCATGGAAAGTCTAATGCATGATGCTTTTGAATTGCATTCTGGGAATTGTAGGATCCAGTGTGTTTGAAGTTTGATTCATAAAAGGGACTAAAAGTTAGAATATCTATACCTGTTGACCAATTTTTACCACTTTTTTATCCAACTTGAGCAACACAAAATTACATGTTTATCTCTTTACATAATCTATATATGTATATATATATATATGTATATAGTTCTATTTTACCCGGCGCAGCTTTTATAGACTTTACGGCACTCGTTCAGCCGATCACACCGACCAACTACATGCGTTGTAAATCACATCACGTGACACTACTCAGCCAATCAAATACGTGTATTCCGATAAGCATCGCGGCTTGAGTGGGATATAAACAGACGGGAGAGACTGGACGGCAGGCCGAACTGTCGGAATCGTAGAGAAGAGAAATGTGGACAGCGAAACCAGATCCTTTTTTACCAAGAATGGACAGACAGAGGTTCATTCTGCCGATGGACGGTTCAGAGAACGTGACGATTATTAACAGCAACAACGAGACAAAGCACAACTCTTTTGAACAAATGTACCGACTCAAATCTGAAATGAAGGCACAGAAAAATAAACCTAAGAGCCCAATATGATCAGAATCCTGACACATTAATTTACTTTTCAAACAATGATGTTAACAGAGGGGAGAATAGAGCTGAAACATGTGGTTTCAATAACCACGAATAAAGTCCCTGCACACACATTTTCTCTTTTTAGAAGATGACAAGAATATAATATCGCGGCTTTTTTGGGGGACATCACTTCACACCTGAATTAACTGAATTTAAAGCTGCAGGGCAAAGACACTTAAGTCAAATACAATTTTGTTAAATTAAGTACTTTTATTTTATTTGTTTTAAATCCAACCTTTGTTGTAATTGAAATGAAAGAAGAACATTTATTTATTATTAGAGTATTTCTTTTTTTTTTATAATAATAATGTTAAATTTGCAAACTGACAGTAAATATTGTTTAAAATAATAAAAGTAAGATATTATTAAATTTAACTTTATTTATTTGATTTGTCAGTTGTTGACTACATACAGATGTTAATACACCCGCCAGTATACTTCAATTATTATGGCACTAAAGTAGTAGTTTTTATAGTAGTATTTTGAAATAAATTGTTGTGTAAGAGAGGTCATAGTGTAAGGACCTCAGAACTGGAGTGATTTGATCCACTTTCTTGGTCTTAGTGAGGACTCGAGCAGCAGCGTTCTGAATCAGCTGCTGTCTAATAAATTTTTTGGGTGAAGCTGTGATGACACAGGTGAGGTAGTCGAGTCTGCTGAAGATTTTCCAAATCCTGCTGAGACATAAGTCCTTTAATCCTTGAGGTATTCTTAAGGTGATAGAAGGCTGACTTTGTACTTGTCTTAATGTGGTTATTGAAATGCAGGTCTGAGTCCCTGACGACATCAAGATTTCTGGCTTGGTTTGTGGTTTTTAATATTGCCAAAAAACTTAAGTGCTGACTTTTTTCTTCTTGGGTCCAAAAACACCTACCCCAGTTTTATCTCTGTTTAATTGAAGAAAATTCCAGAACATCCAAAAGTTGATTTGTTCAGTGCATTTACTCAGTGCTTGTATTGGGCCATAGTCCCCTGGTAATACAGTTATGTAAATTTGTGTGGAATATACATAATTATGGTAATTTATTATGTTGTTTTCCATAATCTGAGCCGGTAGAAGCATGTAGATGTAAAACAGAAGAGGCCCCAGAATGGAGCCTCTGGGATCTCCGCATGTCATATTTGTCCACTCAGATGTGTAATTACCTAAAGGCACAAGTAGTCTTTGTCCTTTAAGTAGGATTCAAACCAGTTTAGTACTGTGCCAGAAAGTCCCACTCCGTTTTCCAGCTATTCTGGTAAAATGTTGTTGTGTTGAATGCAGCACTGACATTTAACAATACTAAGGTTGAGACCCGATCTGTATTTAAGTGGATGTTATTGAAGACCATAACAAGATGCAGCCTCACGGCTGAGGTTCGGTTGAAAACCTGATTGGAAGACATCAAAACAGTAGTTTAGTGTTAAGAAATTTGCATTTCAATGATTTTACCTATAAACAGGAGTTGTTCAACATAGAGTCGAGTAGAGGACGCAGCCTGAGTTAGAATTCCACCTAAGGAAAATATTAAGAGTAAACTATCTCTTTCAATTCTACGTAATATGATGAATGTGGTGGGTGAGGTGTAAATGTATGCGATCCTCTGCAGTTGCCTGAAATATTTGAAAATCATTTCAATACTTTATGTTCTGTTCCATGTAAACATGGGACATTTTAATTTGACACAATGTGCAAATAACTAAAGTATGACATGAAAAAACAATAAGGAAACCCTTTCAAAAAACGAAACTTTTTTCCTTCTCCTTCATTAATATATTTTTATTGTTTGTATTTAGTTACTATCTTAAAATGCTTGCTATATAAGGGGAGTTCTAATTATTATATTAGACAACCATCGATGTCCCTTTGATGGCCTTTTAGACATTGGAAGTAATTTTAAAACTGTTTTTCCAAAAGCTGTTTAACAGAAAGGGGTTTCCCAGAAGTCCAAAGAATAAGATAGCACTGTACCTGGGGAGAACCCTTCTAGAACATTTATTTGTAATGGTTTAAAGTCACTTTAGTCAATTTTATCCTATTTGAAGGACTGTGGAATAGTTGCAGTTGCCCTGCTTATGAACTAAAAGTAAATGAGTCAAACCCTCAGGTAGCAACAAAGCATGTTGATTTTGCATCCCTAATATGTAATGATAATATTAATTTAATTGCTAGTAGTATCTTATTACCAAGTTGTTACAACCTTGAAAATGTTCTTTGTGAATTCCAAACACCCCTCAGTTTTTTCCACCACACTTTTTATTATGTGTCACCATATATATATAAAATGAGAGATGACGTAATTGTATGGTTTTCTTTGTGTCCCCAGATTCCTTCAACAGAACCTTGCAGATCATCCTGGTTGTTGTCCCTGCTGAGCAGTAACGGTTCAGATCATCACCCCCATGGTCCGATCTAATCACATATACATGTATATACTGAGCTGATCTCTAGCTCAGAGAAAAACTGCTGTTGTACTCTCTAAAACTAATTTAGTACAAAGATAAAGTCATGAATGTCTCTGCTGAATGTGAGTCAGTTAACGTAATGTGTTTCAATGACGAATACAGATTTACATGCCATTGTGTTTGGGAGTATTGAGATTGTTTATGTCAGAGTAAATGCCATCTGATCGCCTTTTTCTTCTCAACAACCCCCACTAACTGGAACATTGTCTTTACTAATGTGATTTTATCAGAATAGGATTCTTTATACAAAAGTTGAAGTAAAGTGTAAGTAACCACAGACTCAAGTGTGTTATTTCCGTAGCTTAGTTCATTGTTTGGTGGTATCTGAGTATCATATCATTATGTAGTTGGTTCGGATTTGGATCCAGTTGCCGGTGGAAAACACCAAACTTAGCTCCATGGCTAACACATCTAACCTTGAGCCTATAGCCTATCCTTGCTTTTTTAATTGCCATGTGCAAAACCTTTCCCTGTGTTATGTGTGTGGTGGAAATCAACCTTTTTAATTTCCTTTAGAGAAACAAACGTGATGTGAAAACTCTTAAATGTATTTAACTATTCACTGAACAGACACTTGGGATAATTCAGCTGAATGTACAGAGCTCTTTCCCCACAGATGGTTCAGAGGTCTAACCACGAGAAAAGGTTTAACAGAGTCTTTCTGCACATTATTTCGTACCCCCCCCCCCCCTTTCATAGGCTTCCTCCTCCGTCCGCAGGGAGCAAAAAAGTGTCTTCTATGACAAGCTATAGCAGCAGTTTTCTGGAGAACCACACCAAGTTAAATTGGATTACTTTACCAGGGGTTTGGTTCCTAACAATTTCCTGATCGGAACCAAGGTTTTTTTTTTTTCAAAGGCAAACTTTCAAATTTGTGCTGCAGAAGATAATCCACATTATTTTTCTCTTTAAGAGAAATACTAACATCTGCCAAATATGAGGAAACCAACAGTATTTGGAAATCAAATTGCAGCGGGGCAACAGGCAACCACTTCAAATCAAATTTGTGCCATCTGCTTTAATTGCCAAACGCTTTGGGCATGAGTATTATTGTTTTCCTACAATCGGTGCTCTTGACATTGAGAGCGGGGGGCTATCCCAATATAGCAGCCTCTCAAGCCAAGTGCAATTAAAACTCCATTTTAAAACTACTCTCTGCCACTGAAATCAAATCGTAAAATAATGGTAATAACTTGTTTGGACCCAAACACAGATCTGGATGAGGAGGCAGCAGGCAGAATACAAAGTAATTTAATTTAAGACAATTTATTAAAGCAAATAGCTTACTAGCTGAAATTCCACAGGTGAACAGGGAAAAGGAAGTAAGTAAATCCACAAAGACTGGTCACAGGAAAGTAAACTATAAACTAAAAACACCGAGAGATAAACCACCACAAGAGAAACATAAGTGACACCCTACTCACCAAGAGCGACGCCAAACTGATGAACACCAGGCTCGTTTGAGATGAGCCAGGCTTGTGCAGAATCAAGAATAGGCAATGGCAGCACAATTATTATTATATTATTATTATGCATTATGGTTAGATTTGGCTCTGACTTGATGACTGCCGTCATGCACATGTAACCAACTATAACCTCACATAGATACAGACCGACTGCAAGAGCAGAAACACACACACACACACACACACACACACACACACACACATATATATATATATATATTGATTTGCAAACTACAGGTAGCTTACAGATAGATCTAACAGGATGTAAATATTTCTGTGATTCCAGTATTATTTGAAGGCTGCTGGAAACTGTCTGACTTGACTGCAGCTTTTTGAAATGATTAGACACAATCAGGAACAAATCCGGACGGGGCAGGGAAGTAAAACCAGACGAAATAAAACAGAAACCCCAAAACCTAGAAACCAAAAATCCTCTAGACGAATCAGGACTAATATAGACAACTAAAATAATGTAATGCTCGATAGTCTTTCAGTCTTAACAAAAAGTCTGAGGGCCTCAGGACACAAAGCCAGACTGTCACCGTGCGTTAATCCAGAAGTTAAGTTACCTCTGCCAGACATGTGTTTCTGCTGTCAGCAGGTGTGGTTTACCTCAGTAACTTTTCAGTTCAGTAAGAAGAACCCATGGTTGTAACTTGCAAATGGTCCAGCCTTAACCTTCACCATTTGATTCATTTGTTAATGTAACTTTTCATCACTCCCCAGCCCCGTGTGGACTCTCTGCTGCCCTGGTAGTCCACTCATTAGCCAGTCAGACCGTAGCAGCACCATGAAGTGGCTTGGCCCTAAGCAGCCTGGTCTGGTTATAGTCTTATACTCCAAGGTGTGTGTGTGTGTGTGTGTGTGTGTGTGTGTGTGTGTGTGTGTGTGTGTGTGTGCGTGCGTGTCTGCGTGCGTGTGGCATGCAGGCTGCTGATGTGGCTGCTCTCCATCCCTCTTGGGTGGGATTTGCAGGTAATCTATCTGTGTAACCGCTGCCCTGTGGCACACTGCATTCCCTCTCAGCACTGTAAATGGAGGGCCTTTACTGCTGATGAGAGGATGGCAGGATGGAGACAAAATGCCCCGGAGCTTCCACTTTAGCGCTGAGCAGTGAAAAAGCTGGCTTAGACTCAGCTAGCATTAGCCTTTGTGAGAGCGAAGCTAGCTCTGCCCACGCTGCAGGCACATGAACCTTTTACCACACTGCTGATGGCCCTTAGGCTGTTACTGCTCAGGTTGGAGTCTTTCTTTAGCATGTAGTTAAAGGACTTCACATGAGCCTTAATTAACCCTTTGCTAAGCCTAGCCCCCTGCTAGTACTCCGTCAAGCTGTCAGAGCTACCATGGAGCCCAAACGTTCACTAGCTGCACTCTCTGAATAGATATCTAATCTAGGAAAAAAGCAACTTGAGAGAGAAGCAGAGAGAAGAGTCAACAATATGCTTTTGAAGGCTATATCCAGGATGTCAAACTGATTCAGCAGCCAAAACAGGTTAAAAAGATAAAAATAGAAGTTAAAGCTACAGATCACAGTTTAAAAGTGAAACACTACATCACCTGGCGATCAATGATCAATAAAATAAAGTTTAACAATCTTCCTGTTAAACCTGTCTTAGTCAATCTTGCAGAGTGGTGCTTGGAGAACCACCTTTTTCAATGTCAGTAAACCAAGGAGCCAAAGACACACCCATGTCTACGTCAATGGAGCTAAAGTGGAGCAAGTGAACAGTTTAAGGTTCCTGGGAATCAGCATCACAAACAACCTGACATGGCCATCACACATCTCCATCCTAGTGAAAAAAGCTCATGAACGGCTGTATTTCTGAAGGAAACATTAATGGCATGACTCCCGAGCCAAGTTCTTGTTAACTGTTACAGAGGAGCAATAGAAAGCATCCTGACTGCAAACATTACAAACTGGCATTGGATGTACACGGCCCAGGACTGTGTGTGATTAAAACTTAAAAGCACTTCATCGGTACCCATCTACTGAGCATCAGTGATTCCTCTGTATGTCTTGCCAGACGGCAGCAGGGTTAACAGGTTGTGGCTGGTTGTGTTTAGTTTTTTAATATCCTTTAAACTCTTTGCAGACACCTCTTCTCACCAATATCACTGATACTTAGTAGATGGTACCAATGATGTTCTGGGCGGTTTTAATCTCGCGCCGTAGAGCCTTCTTGTTTGGGGCCGTGCACATCCCATGTCAGATTGTAATGTTTTCCAGTCAGGGTGCTTTCTGTTGCTCCTCTTTAAAAGTTGTCAAGAACTTGGCAGGGGCAATGTGCCTTCTTAAAATTCCTTGAGGAATACAGCCGTTTATGAGCTTTGAGCGAGATGTGTGATGACCACGTCAGGGGCTTTGTGATGCTGATTCCCAGAAACATAGAACTGTTCACGTCTGCTCTTTTGATGTAGACAGAGGTGTGGGTCTCCGCCTCCTTTTTCCAAAAGCTGTTTTTATTAACGTTGAGCAGGCGGTTGTTCTCTGAGCACCACTCTGCAAGATTGTTGATTTTCTCTCTAAATGAGGTCTTATCGTCACTTTTCATACGGCAGATGACACTAATGGTAAATGGTAAATGGACCTGTACATGTATAGCGCTTTTCTAGACTTCCGACCACTCAAAGCACTTTAACACTACATTATACTACTGAATAATGTCATCTGCAAGCTTCAATACAGAGTTCTCTTCATATTGGGGGTTACAGTCGTGGGTGTAGGGCGTGAACAGGAGGGGGCTGAGCACACAGCCCTGGGGGGCTCCGGTGTTCAGTACTAGAGTGGAGGAGGTGTGGCTTCCAATCCGAACTGCCTGGGGTCTGTTTTTGAGGAAGTCTAATAACCAGTTGCAGAATGAGGTACTGAAGCCCAGAGTGTAAGTTCACCAGTTCTTCAGTTTAATCAGCCAGATTGTGTTGAAGGCTGAGCTGAAATCAACAGCCAACATTCTGATGTATTTGTTATCTTCCAGATGAGTGAGGGCTGAGTGGAGAGCAGTGGAGACGGCCTCCTCTGTGGATCTGTTGGCTCGCTATGTAAACTGGTGAGGGTCCAGGCTGGCTGAGAGGTGGTTTTTGATGTGCTGGAGAACTAGTTTCTCAAAGCCCCTGTGAGTGCCACAGGGCAGTAGTCCTTTAGACTGGACACTGCAGACTGTTTAGGTACAGGAACAATGGTGGCTGTCTTGAAGCAGGTGGGAACTCTCTTCTGTGACAGCAGCTCTACTCATATTCACTCTCATCTGGGTTTTCCTCACATCCTCTGAGGATACTGACAGTGGGCGGTCCTCTGGAGGCGGGGCAGACTTGACAGCTGACTCTTTGTTGAGGAGATCGAAGCGCGCATAAAGGTGTTCAGCTCATCTGGCAGCGTGTCCTCACACATGATGGGGATGCTGCTGCTTTTATAGCCTGTGACGTTCTGGATCTCCTGCCACATATCTTTAGTGTTGTTGGTGTTGAGGTCTCTTACTAGTCTCTCTTCACGCCTCCTCTTTGCCTCCTTGATGCCAGCTTACATCTTGCTCTGGCGATGCTGTTTGCTTCCTTGTCACCCGTGAACTTTGGCTTTGGATTGTGCCATCACCTCTCCATTCATCCAGGCTTCCTGCTGCGGACATGATTTTATCATTTTTCAGATCATCACATCATCAACACATTAACTAATATATGATGTCACTGTTGATGTGTATTCCTCCAGATGGATGTTGTTCTCCTGGGTGGCGGCATCGCTGAACATGTCTGTACATTCAAAACAGTCCTGTAGTGTCCATACACATCTGTCCACACTTAAACTGTCATTTTTTTGATGGTTTGGCTCCTTTAACCAACTGGGAGTATCAGCAGAAGATATGAAATATGGTATTACTGTCCACATGGGGTCAGGTGGGGGAGGACTTAGTAGCTGCCAGGAATATGTGTGTAAACATGCTCCAGTGTATCCTCTGGTGGAAACAATAAGTTTTTAATAAAAAAAAAAAAAAACATTGATGAACAGGAAAATCTGTAACTAAATGTTGATTGTGTCTGATTCGGTGTCCAGAGGTGTGATCTTTTTAATTTGACCTCCGAGCAACGTGAAGAAGATAATTAAGAATTGAGGTTCCAGGTGCAAGATGAAAAAAAGACATCGAAGGACTTACATAAGGTGTTACCCACCGTGTCTTCTCCAGTTTGTGTGTGTGTGTGTGTGTGTGTGTGTGTGTGTGTGTGTGTGCGTGTGTGATGAGATGGTTTTATTACCACACTGTGTCAGCTCCGAACATTCATGCTGCAAGCAAAGAGATAACACACATGTACATGTGTACACACACTAGCACTGCTGTAGAGTAAATACCAGGAGGTGGCGCAGTACCAACGGCTTCTGATCTCTCTCTCCCCTCTCGCAGGCCTCTCTTGGTAGTGACAGAGAGAGAGAGAGAGAGAGAGAGAGAGAGAGAGAGGCGGAAAAAGAATTGTGCATTCTGAGGAGGCATTACAGACCTGCATTCACATACAGAGGGTGTAGGGACTGAGAAATCAATCTGAGCCACCACACACTGATAATGTGTTTATCACATGGCATCAGAGAGCAGAAAAACGCTGCATTTGATCACCAATTCACGAAACGGCTTAATGGATAATTCTGCTGTCATACAACTCAGAGCTTATTTATATGATTTTGGCTGTCATTCCTGTCGGTCATGTACCATTGAGTGGGAGAGGTGTGTGAACATGGTGACATCATCAACAATACATCTGGAAACAAGCAGTCAGACAATCAAACAGCCAAGTTAGTTCACAGTTTAATCTGACATCTATTTTACAGGTTGAGGCACTTTGTTAAGGTTGGGGAACCCTGATCATCATGGTTATAAGTAAGTAATTGCTAGATTAGGGAACGATTGTGGTCAAATCTATAAGAAATAAGATGCTAGTCATACACACATTCACAAAACTTCAGGGCGGTAGGTGCTGGATACCGAACCAGGACTGCCAACTCACACATTGACCATGAAGCATTTGACATTTTTTACACGCAACACGCCCATTTTCTCAGGCCGTGAAAAAAATGAATGTATAGCTGATGACGAAAAGAGGACACTGACAGCAGCGCACAGACAGAAAAGACGGAGAAGCACAGCTCCAAAGCAGACCCGTAGAACACTGCAGTGTGTCTATTGTCTGACAACAGAATATATATAATATATACACAATATATGCAGATAGATTTCTGTTGTGTGTGGGCTCTGACATTTTGTTTGTCAAAGTCGGTTAAGGTTGGTGTGGAAACTGTATCTGGCGCAGACTAGACAACCAGATAAAAAATGCTGTTCCAGGTGGGTCTCAATCCTGTTCCAGGTGAACTCTATAGTTCATTATTGGTGAAAGCAAAGCAGACCCACCAACTGGTTTTGTGATAATAGAGATATGAATTCAAAGTCTAAACTACAACTGTTTTTATCCATCTGCTGATGATGGGAAATGTAGAGAAAAATGATCTAAGATCCCTTCACTAAAACTGTTCCATCCATGAGTTACCTCCAAAAACACTTTTGCTGTCAATCTCACATGTAACGTATACTACCTGCTTCATTGTGTTTTTTTTTTTAATTCAGTGATTCATGAATCTGCCTTCCTGTTTCCTCCTCTCTTCTCCCCGTAGCTCTCCTTGCCGTGTTGAGATGCAGTTCTGCGGGCTGACACATGGGGGTGCTGCAGTGCTTCATAACTCTGATGACATTTCCTTTTTAAATGACTTTTAAAAGCACAGAAAAAGTACCAAACAATGGGAAACAGCGCACACAAAATCATCTATGAACACTCCCAAAAGGGATATTATTGTGTTTTAGTCAATGATTTAGACACTTTGATTCGAATGTAACAATGAGGAAGAAGCAATGAGAAACATGTTCACATTCAAAATAAGACATGTGTTTTCAGATTAGCAATCGAATGAAATAAAAAAAAATGTTCCTGACCTGCTTTCATTTAGGAACCTGTTTAAAAACAGGAAGCGTCGCTCCATCAGGCGATAGAAGAATGTTCTGTAGATTCAACAGTGAAGGTTTTTAAATGACGGAAACGTCTCCCATTCTTTTGGCAAACCAAGGTTAGTAAATGTTTGAGAGATGGATTCTTTTCAAATCAAGGTCGAAAACACTGAGAGAGGGAGGACGCGAGAGAGAGGGAGAGGCTGGAGGGGATATTGATGTATTATTTGCGTCTAATAGTTTATCCTCATTCTCTTCCTATCTCTCTCTAACAGGACACAGTTAGCTGTCTCTGTGGTGATTAAGATACAATACACACTAAAGTACAGACACAATGTACCAGCTCAATTACGTTTACTATCATCCCTGTGTCATACAGTATTCCAGTTTGAACATTTTGAAGCAGCTTTGATGTTGTTAACATCCTCTTATTTCACTGTCTGACAGAATCATGAATACAGTCTTCGTCATGTTGTTTGAGCCGGGCCCGTAGAAGCCACTGAGGACACCGAGGTGAAAACATAGAAAGCTTAGACATGTTTTAAGAGTTTCTACCACAAGGATCAACACAAGTGTTTCGGTGAGAAACAATGAATGTAGACCGAAACTTTATTTATAGGAAAACTCCTCGGGGGAGCAAATAGTTTTGAGAAAGGCAGACAGTTCGTACAAAACTCATCATTTCCATTCCTAAGGAAGAGAACATTTGGAATACAATAATTCTTCTGTACTACAAGTTCTCTTAAATCACTATGTGACAGAAGAACGCATCTCTTCATAAAAGTGCTTTCTGCATTCTTTGATGGTCCCAAGGCCATTTGATTGGTCAGTAAACGGCGCTCTCATACGAGTTGATCTCTTATCTCCAAAATCATCTTCCCCCGGAGCAGGTTAGGTGTTCAGCATAAGTAACCATGGCGATCTTCCCCGGTAAGAAGTATTTGGTAGTGCAGGCCTCTGTTCTTGCCTATTGCCTAAAGATTTGAAATCAACAGGTTGTTGTTGTTGTTATCATGGAGCTGAGAGATTGCATTAAGTGGAACGCAAACAAACAATACTGCATTCTTTTCATCGTGATATTCAGCAGGAGTTGTTCTATAAGCCAACTGATTTGCTTCTTACAGTTTAACTTGTATGGAGATGGGCATTGACGTACTCAGTGGAGTGACGGAGTTACCTCCAGCCGCCCTCAGAAGCAACAGGCAGAACGTTAAAGAGACTTTATGTGGAGAGTTTAGTTTTAAACTTTGTGCTCTAAAGCAGAAAAGATAATCACCTCTTGGATTGTACAGAATGACTACAGTCCCCTCTCTACCCGAACAAACACCGGTCTCCCGTCAAACGGTAGGGAGCAACACTCACACTCCTACACATGAGTCATCTTTGTGTTGTTATGTGACAAAGTTTGAGGGAAAAGAGTTACTTGGTGTTTGATATTTTTCCTCTTTTGTAAATATGTTACCTGCAGTCTCTGCAGAGGAAACTGTATAATTTGCCAGAGAGCCTTTGGTGATCTTTCATTGTTGGCAAGTAGAAATGCACACAGAAATTGTGTCATGGGAAAAAGACATACTTAAAATGAACTTTTATGTAAATTCTTCTTCTGCAGGCTGCATTCTGTGTCACTTTAAGATTGAATTGTATTGGGGAACAGACAAGATGGAACATATCTGACGTCTGTCTAATGATGCAGCATTGCAACAGTGAATATGCGCGCTTGAATGAAGTGAAAGAAACATTATAAATGTTGCATTCATTTTCAATTAATTAAGAGAAAGAGAAAAAAAGCCCTCTTTAAAGGGCTTTAAAATCTTTAAATATCCTTTCACGCGGCAGCTTACTTCATAATTAGAGTTAGCAGTTGGGAGTCGTCAGTTCTATTTCATCGAAAATGTGTTGCAGAAACATTTCTTACAACAATTATGGGATCTGTGATTCTTATCAAAATAGAATAGTTGTTCTCTACATGCCTCAAAGTCTGTGTGAGGTATTTATTGGCAATGAGCCTCAGGGCAGGGTCAAAGGTCACCTGAAAGGAAATTGATTAAAGGTTAGTGTGTAGGTCGAAACTATAAAGAATGATGGTTTTCATGAGCGAGTGTATGTGTGACTTTACTATACAAGGGCTGTGACTCAACTCAGTGGGAGGAGGGGGATGATTCCCCTGGCAAACTGTGACTAATGGGGCATGTGTGTGTGTGTGTGTGTGTGTGTGTGTGTGTGGTGGACCTTGAGGTTCCAGGGTCATCCCCATTAACAGGAAGCAGCAGACCCCCCCAGGTAAGAAAGGTCTACCCTCAGGGTTACTCATGGCCCAAATGGATGTGACAAGACCGTGTCTGTGTGTGTGTGTGTGTGCGTGTGTGTGCGTGTGTGTGTGTGTGCGTTATTACCTTCTTCTGAGCAGAGATGGATGAATGGATTCACGTTCTGTAGAACTTTGGAAGCAGTTTCTTTCTGCATGTAAGTGTGTACGAGAGGCGGCTGATTGGCCTGAGGCTGCTGCTGTCAGATAGGCTGACTGACACACACACAGCGTTGAGTGTGTGTTTGCGTGTGTGTGACTCAGGTCTAGTGAGCAATACAGGAGTTCGGTAGTGAGGAGGGCTGACGAGACAAAGCCCCTAATTCAAAGTGACCACAGGCCAACTCCAGAGAGTCTGCCATCATTACTGCTCAATGAACACATGTGCAAAGAAAAACATAAACTTACTAAAACATCCACTCAGTGATATCACTAACACCGAATGTGTTTTACTTTTGATAGAAGAATAATAATATTCAAAACATTTTAAGCATTAAAAAAGGGGTGAAAATAAAAAAAACAAACAAAAAAACATGCAAAATTAGTGTGAAAATTTCACCGCGCTGATTTGAAACAGTTGTACAATGTATTTTGTGACTGGACGAGCTCTGAGAAAATAAAGATGATCAGGGTTATCGCACAATGGGTTGAAAACCAAATTTTGTTTGTTTTACAAATAGGGGGCGTGGAGTTTGAAAGACACGGCCATTTACCGACCAGAGAGGGTCTGGTGACAGATGCTACTGAGTTGCATTATGAGAAATGTAGGATCCAATGCTTTTGGACCTTGAAGCATACAATACTAGGGATTCAAAGTCAGGATATCTGGGTCTCCTTACTCAGACATGTTAACTGGCCAGGGGTGAAACAAGGTGATGGTGTTGCCTGGACAGAGAAAAACAAAAACCCGTCACGAGCTGTTGGTCCCTGGTGCCGCCCCGCATGGGTCTGCTATCCACACTCTATTTCAGAAGAAAGCAGCCCCATCACCCTGTGTGACTCCTCAGTCAAAACTGTGGAGTCCTTCAGCTTCCTGGGCTGCATCATCACCGAGGACCCGAAGTGGCAGCTTAACATCAGCTCCATCACCAAGAAGGCTCAGCAGAGGATGTTCCTCCTGCCTCAGCTGAAGAAGTTCAACCTAACGAAGACAATGATGGTGCTCTTCTACACGGCCATCATTGAGTCCATCTTCACCTCCTTCGTCACCATCTGGTACGCTGCAGCCACTGCCAAGGACAAGGACGGACTGCAGAGCATTTGTTCTGCTGAGAAGGTGATTGGGTGCAGTATGCCGTCCCTCTACGACCTGTACGCCTCTTGACAGAAAGACCCTGACTCCTGGTATGTGCAAACAACACTTAGTAGTAGAATGTTTATGATTCTGATTCTGATCCAAAGCATCGGATGTTTGCTCTCAAATCACAATACGGACCTGTTTACCATCTTGGATAGCATACTAGCATGCTTACGTTTGGTGGTTAGCTTATGTGCACTACATGGAAAGTACACTGAGGCTGAATGTCAATTTTTGCAGCTACATTTAAACATAAACCAAATAACCTTTTCTCCTTTCAGCCTCCAGACCGTGGGGTGAGACTTTGGGGAGACAGCTGAAGTTGTAGCTTCCTTCGGGGTAAACACCTTTTACTTTACTTCAACAGTTTGCAAGCAAAACACAGGAACTCACTTTACAATGTTCACATCTTACTGCCACCCTTAAGACGCTCTGATCCCAACACATGCCTGTGTGCAGTCTCACCATCACTCTCTCTCTCTTTTTCTTGACTGCACACTTGCGCTACACACTCACCACACTGAGCTATTGCCTAAATGGCTACACAACTTGTATAGCTTAAGTTCAAACAGACATTGTAACTGGACCCTGTGAGTTAGATGATTGAATGTATCTAAGCTAGGCTAATCACCTTACATATGGATCTTCTTATCGTACTCTTGGCCAGGCAGTTAATAACTTGAGTGTGGTGATTAATTCTGACCTTGGGAACATATATCAGTGGTAAAATATTCCCCTTCTACCTTCTTCCAGTGCTTTGGACCATATCCTGTTGTGTTAAATAGCCAAATTAACTTGCCAAGTTTCCATAACATGGTTGCATACAATCAAAGATTGTCTTCTGCAAAATTATATTAGAATAGAATTAGAGGAATTTCTAAATAAGATGATTATGAGTCATTATGTACTCATTAATGATTTTTATTATGATTACATTTGAGTCAAATGCATTCTTGGAGGAAAAAGAAACCCATAATTGAGGAAAGATGTACATGACAAATTAAGGGAAATAAGATAAATCAAATCACAATATATGTCCTTTAACTCTGAACAGGTGTAAACTACATCTATACAGTGTGACCACATTCCTGACAAAACATCCTGTCCAATATGGTAAATGGTAAGTGGACCTGTACTTGTATAGATCTTTTCTAGTCTTCCGACCACTCAAAGCGCTTTAACATTACATGACGTCATTCACACCCATTCACACACTGATGGGAGGGGCTAAGGTGCCATCTGCCCATCAGGAGTAGATAACATACATACATACTCATTCACACACCGTAGGCACAGCTACGGGAGCAATTTGGGGTTAAGTGTCTTGCCCAAGGACACATCGACATGGGCCGGGGATCGAACCGCCGAACCTCTGATTGAAGGACGACCCTGTTTGACACTGCAAAGCATCACATGTCTAAAAATCCTCCACCTCACAAATGAGGGAAAACGTTCCAACCGCTCAAGGAAAAGCAGATGAAATAGCTCCCTGGGTCGCAATAGTCAGGAGTCATGTTGGTCCCATTTTGACAGACAGTCACATATCTGTAATCACATTTCTATCGGGCCACATAGAGTGTGATCTTATGTTTAATGGAATCTGGGGTGGGAAGAAAAAATTGCGGCACTCCAGGCCCTAAGCACTCACAAACCCTACCATCCTGACAGCAAATAATTAATCAAATGCTTTGAAAAAAAAATAATTCTGGTATCTGTTGCTTTCGCAAGACTGCAATAACCTCATTCAATCATTTCATTTGGCCCCAATGTAATGATTGGATGGTCTACGTTCCTGTCTATCTACCTGTCCATGCACTCATTGCACGTCACCAGAGTCTTCCACAAACTGCTATCTTAACAGCTGTGAGTACTAACAGCAGTCATTGTTGGATGTTTAAATTCATAATGATAATTTTAGGGGAGTGGGTAGCCTGGAGGGAAAGGTTACCGGTGTTGCTGACTTGGTGACTTTCTTACTAGATTTAGCAACTTTTGGAGTTAGTACTGCAAGCTACATTCATTGGAAAATAGTTGGCAACACCAGATAAACCTCCCAGATAGGTGTTGGTGCGGCTACTTAGGTGGCAGGATACACATGATATCATCATAGCGGTTTCAAAGAAGAGAGAACTAATCTGGGACTACATTTTCCAAGACCTCTCCGACAAAGAACCAACAGGCAGAATAGCTAAAATGAGCTGAAGAAAAGCCATGGTAAAATAGTACTTATAATTTGTTCTTATATATCCAGGAAGGTTTATATCACCATCAAAGGGGAAAGTTTACTCACTCCTCCGCCACAGAAGGCATAACGAATCTGAAGCGTTGTCTCTCTGAAAGGTTTTGAGGACCCCGACTCATACGCTTAACCAGCATTATAAACTTTATCATCTATGATTAAAAGTATTGTCATTATATTTTTTGTCTAATAAGATTATATCGAACTCTGATGTCAGTACCTCCAAGTCTGAGGCCATGGTTCTCTGCCCGAAAAACGGTGGGTTGCACCCTCCGGGTTGGGAGTGAGTCACTGCCCCAAGTGAGGGAGTTCAAGTATCTCATGTCTTGTTCACGAGTGAGGGTAAAATGGAGCATAAGATGGACAGGCGGTTCGATGCGGCGTCGGCAGTGCTGCGGACGTTGAACCGGACCGTTGTAGTGAACAGGGAACTAAGCCGGAAGGCAAAGCTCTTGATTTACCAGTCCATCTGCGTTCTCACCCTCACCTTTAGTCATGAGCTTCAGCTAGTGACCGAAAGAATGAGATTGCGGATACAAGCGGCCCAAATGAGCTTCCTTCGTAGGATGGCTGGGCTCAGCCTTAAAGATAGGGTGAGGAGTTCGGAGTAAGCTCAGAGTAGAGCCGCTGCTCCTTTACGTCGAAAGGGGCCAGCTGAGGTGGTTTGGCATCTAATCAGGACGCCTCGTGGGTGCCTCCCACTGGAGGTTTTCCAGGCACGTCTAACTGATAAGAGGCCCGGGGTAGACCCAGAACACGCTGGAGGGATTATATATCTCGTCTGGCCTGGGAATGCCTTGGGGTTCCCCAAGCAGAGCAGGAAAGCGTTTCTGGGGAGAGGGACGTCTGGAACAGCTTCCGAAGCCTGCTGCCCCCACGACCTGCCGCTCGGATAAGCGGATAGGAAACAGATGGATGGATGGATGTAACACTGATGTGGACATTGGATAATACGTTTTTGGAGCTGTAGGTGACTTCCTCAACAATTTTGATGTCCTAGTTATGTCCGGATGAATGTGGCAAGCTGTTTTCTGACATAAAAGGCGTACGACGTACAAGCTATCTAGTTTTAGTAGTGTACACTCTTATCGTTCATGGACGGGTCAGATTTGGCTACATTGCCTATTCTAGATAGTCCTTTCTTTTAGCCATCCTCAGAGATTTATTTATGCCCAATTTAATTAATTAATTTGGTGTCACTGTTGAGTTTTTGTCTTTTCCTCACCGTTTCTCAAAGGTACAGTGCAGACGTGTTGGTATAAGTAATGTATTTGTGTGGCTGAAGAATAAAATAATAATGTAATATAATAATAAAAATGATTTAATAAACTGGAATGTAAATGGTATTTAAAACCCAGTTTGGAGACACATTTTTTTATGCATTTAGAAACTATAAAATGCGATGTGGCAATATCACAGGACATTAACTTGAACTTCAGAACCAAGACAAAGCTGGGTAGGTCAGGTATTCTCCTATGCAGGTGATAATGGATCCAGGGGAGTTTGAATTTGTCATTTTAAAAAATATGAAATTTTAAACATCAGGTTTAAAGGTTTGTATATCTACAGGTCAGGGCGGTAGATATATCATTGATCCTTAAGTGACAGGTATGCTACAAAATGCTAGCAGCATCATGGATTCTGCTTAGCACTTCCACACTTTTAATTCTGATTGAGCGGCAGCTTCAGACTGAGAAGCATCTGTAGGAGTTCGAATGGAATCGCATTTCAAACCACCTCCAGATGTTGTTTGGATCCCATTTCATGTGTTTTTCTAAAATCAGTCTGGATACAATCTGGACATTGAACTGGCAGTCTGAACCACGCCTATTGGACATGTCCATTGCTCCTGTACCTTCAGATAGTCAAGCAACAGCAGCAATGAATAAGCTACAGGTGAACTCAGCTGAAGAAATCTATAAATGCTTAAAAAAAAACTCTTTCTTAAAATCTTAAATACATTTTTTTTAATGACATTTTAGAATATGAACTCTGCCAAAACCGAGTAAAGACCGACTGGATATGGGTAACAATCGCCCTCTTAGTCTGCAGAATTGTGATATTTGCTAAAATTATTATGACATGCCTTGAGAAGTGGCGTTGATTTTCAAATAGATCAAGTTGGGTTTATACCTAGCCACCCAGCTTCCAATAATATGCGTAGGCGTATGCAGTCCTCTCAACCCCATCACAAAAATAAAAAATATCTCTGGGTGCAAATATAGCCTCCCCAATAACACAAATGTTCATCTTAAATGGCCCTGAAGACTATAAGAAATAATGTTATTGAGGGCTGTCTCATCCTCTCTTCTTGTTGAGTAGAAATATTAAAAATGAATGTGTGAACAAGGATTGCATGTCATTAGTCAATCTCGCTCATGTTTCCATCGTCTTGGTTTAAGAGGCTGCGTATAGTTAAATTTGTTAAAGGATATTCATAATTACTATCTACCATATAATCTAAAGGGATTGGGCATATAAAGACAAATACATAGAGGTTGGTGGCGGTCTTGACATAACAATATTTCCCTAACATCTTTGTGGTATCACAGCAAACCACCTGTTGGTAAAATAATAATAATCTATTATATACATATAATAATCTATCAAAAAAGTCTTGGGTTTCTTTACCCCCCTGCTCCATTTGCTCGGACATATGTATAGCGACAAAATGCTAATTTTATTTTAAGTTTCTCACTGATACTTCTTGTATCAGTGATCTCATCAGTCTCAACCAATGTTGCGTGGCATGGTTGTGGGAGCAGGGCTACTCATACTGTGTTATGTGGCTCAGTGAAATTCCCAGAGCGCCTTTGGATGGTATTATGAACATATGTCATCACAGGACGGTGCTTAGTTTCCTGGGATATCTGGGACTTCCACAACATGTACAAAGCAGCAATAGTGTTAATTTCAGCCAGGATTGATGAAGTGTTGTCTACACGGAGACAGCCCCCGCTCCTCTCCACCACGTCTAGTGCGAGTGACCGGGATAAATACGAATGATCCCACGATCAAACCCTTGCGAGTAACGTAATGTGAAAATTTGCTTTTCGATTGGTGTGAAAACAGCAAATTTGCAAAAGAAAAAAAAGCTGATTGCACCGCATGACGGGAGTTGCTCAACGTCACTTTCATTACTTGAGAATTTTATGTGAATGTGAAACAGAAACAGGGTGTCTTTTGTATAACTTGGGATAGTTATTATTAAAGTCACTGAGAATTAAGGAATACTAATACTTATGTGCAAGTTTAGCATAAAGAAACATTTCGCTTTTGTGAGTTTACATTCTTGCAATCAGTTGATATAACTTTTTCAAATATAAAACACAATAATCTTTTACACACTTTACTCCACTTTACACCGCTTTTATGCCATAACTTGCCACACAACCTCTATTAGCCCAGCATACTGGAGTTGAGCCTGATATTAGACACCCTATGTGCTGAATCGAGAATCAATTTTGAATCAGGAATCTTTTGGAATCGAATCGTGAGAAAGCGAAATATTCTCACCCCTACTAATATTATGAGTTGCTCTGTATGTAGGCCCTCCTCCCCTCCTCCATCCTTATTGTGTTTGTTTGCTTCTGTGTGTAAGGTTTTGTCTTGCGTGTCAACATGAAAAGGAAAGAAAACACACATAAACACAAATAAATAAATAAAAGCTGAGAGGAGAAACTCATCAAATCATCTGATATTTCTCTTCTCATAAAAGTACATTTGTATCACCATGGCAACTGCGGGCGGAAATGAGAGACAATTATTTGAATGAGCAGGAGGGAACAGGGCCTGCTTTACTTTCAACATATTGCGTGGGGAATTTGCTGTGTTATTATGAACAATGTGCAGATGTTTTCTCAGTCTGTATCAGTTTCACTGTGTGGGCTGCTGCTTGTCGAACAAGTGTGCTGCTCTGAGGCAATCTAACTCCAAAGAAAAAAATAAAAAAAAGCACTGAGCTTATTTTGTTTGGCTGATTGGATTCCTCCAGCGACTAATGCACTTCAGCCAAGACATCAGACAAGTTTGATCAAGTTTTGATGCGATCCACAGATTTCACTATTTGCCCAGTGACTGCTGTCGTTTCTCACCCCTGTGCGGCGCTCCGCAAATCTCGCTCCTGTCTCAATTTAATTGGTTAAAAAATCAAAGCAGCCATAGAGAATGGGATGAGTTGAAAGTAAAAAAAAAAAACATGCTTTGAGGAACGCTCTGCCTCTGGTCCTGGGTTTGTAATTGCTTCTGACTTTTTGTGCAGAAAATGTGGGAGGCCCCCATACCTTCAATAATATGTTTCAGAGAAAATCAGCAAGAGCAGCAGATAGGATTTTGGCATCTTCTTCCCTCCCTCCCTCCCTTGGTTAATTCCTTCTAGCTCCTCGGGCTGAATCTCGTTGTTTTAGGATTTGAACGCCTCTACACCCACTGTTCATTAAGCCTACCAACACAGCATTAATCTGCTTTTTGTGAGTAATGAATGCCTCCATAATACTCTCACTGTACATTACCTCCATCTGTTATTCTAACTAATGACTTACAACACACTGCAGTCATGCCCTATAGTAGAGATCACACACAAACAAGTCTGTCTCCAACGCATCAGTCATCCATACAGTATAACTCACGCATGACAGTGATAAGTGTTGTTTGGACACCAATTCCCACAAGGCACTGGGAGAGTTGATGAGGCTGAGCCAGGAAAAGACAATATATCATTGTGTTTTTGCTTACCCGAGGCTAAAGAGAAGATGTCCTGCTAACATTAGAGGATAAGAAAATCCCCAGAAAATCTAATTTACATAAGAAAAAGCATTGAACTCAAGAGGGTTCTGGATTTCAGAATATTCACCCCACATTACTCTACTCTACAATTTTTCTTTTTTGACGTCCACTTTTGTATCATTGAAATGCAATCAAAAGATGGATGTTGAGTAGGAAATCTCAAGAGCCTGTCAGCTTGAGGGCAACTGACTTCACACTTTATGATGATACATGGATTTAAAAGTTTGCAAGTCTGTTACAAATACGGATGAACCATAAGTGAAATGTTGTTGGAACAAGACAACAGAATAAATGGAGGAAGTAACAAATTACATTTACCATATACCTACTTTTCAAACTGAATGAACATATTGTGGTCTCTTTTTTTTTTTAAGCGAAAATATATCTTATTAAATCTATGTAAAATTTCCTTTAAAGCCTGTCACTGTTGCTGAGGGATTGCACATACATCCTCATTATTGTAGGTGGGCGGCCATCTGTCTTGACTGGTAGGATTGTGAGAGGTCCTTGATTTTGCTTCTTGAAATTCCAAAATGTTCTCATTATTTTGAAACTATACCTTGCTAAATATTATGAACAAGTGAATGGGCCCTCATGAATTCACCCATGTGATCACCTTCAGAACCACAGTAAATGCGACAGCCGCCTAGTCTGGGTGTTTTCTCTGTGCTAGACTGGGATAAGCGTAAGCCAAGAGGATATTTGGTCTTTTGAGTGGAAGCTTTGGGACTGATCCACAGAGGAAGATCTGGATTGCTGGGATCATCTACCCTCAGGCGAGGTGAACATCCCTGCTGAGCCACCCAGATCTCAGCCTGAGCACACACAAACCTGAGAGACTGATGTGGATATTATGCAGAATCACAGGTAATGTAAAAACTCTCAAAAAGAAAAATGTCTCTGAATGAACCGGACAAAACACAGATCAAAGAAAAGTTTGATTCATGCAGCACCTTAAAAGAAACCACATGTACAATGCCCAAACAGAAATTGCACGAAATAACATTACAGACATCATCAATGGGATTTTACAAAAACACCAATATAGGGGGCTATCATTGCAGACAAACATAATTCATGTATTGTTTTATTTTTTAGTTGTGACAATTTTGACCAAATTAGTAGAAGTTGAAACAAATACCAAATATATACTCTACATACTAATTTATCAGTGAAATTCAATTTTAGAATCAGTTGGACATGGTTTGCAGAAATATTTACTTTATAGCAATATAGTATAATATAGACACACTTTTATGGTTCCTTCATACATCAACTTATCTCCATTTAAATGTCACTGGATATTGGTTGATTCTACATTGTCTGCATTCCAATGTTTCATAATGCACCTTTAACGGTGTGTGTGCAAGGATGTATTAAGGTTTGAGGAGGCTGCTGGACACAGTGTCTTTAGAGGCCTCCTACACTGCCACTGCACTACTGCTACTTTGAATCAAACAGGAACCAATGTCTTCTGTAACAAAGGTTACAATATTGCTCCCCTAGTTCTATAAGCCAAGACGGAGCCCTCTTCTTGACTCAACTGAACTGAACTGGGTAGCAGTGCCATGGCCTAACCCTGCAGGGGTTCAAAGACAATTAGCTCTGCACATCGCCACAACTGCCATGCTACGTGTGTCCGTGCAGATAAAAGTGGGAGGGTCTCTTCCCGCATGACTTCTGGTTTGGGAGATGCACTCACAAAGCCTTTCTTGGATAGGGCTTCATTGGCCACAGCATCCTTGAAGCACAGAAAAAGCTGTTCAGTGTATCTGATCGGGCTACTCATTTAACATAACTTGCCAAACGCAAGAACTGTCTCCCTGTCCTCCGCATAGACTGGAAGCCTCTAGCTGTATAACCCTCGACCTCAAGTTCTTGGGATCAAAGGAGGGATTTCCCCGTTATAAGGGGTCTGAAGTGCCAGAGGATCAAGCACACTGCCTATAGTGTTCTTGGAAGGTGATGTGTCGGTCCTTCGCCAGAGGCCACGCACCACCGACCACTTTCCCTATTAAAAAAAAAAAAAAAAAAAAGATAGAACAGGGTATGCTTGCAGACAACCAAAATGTAGTCCACAAACCAAGGGATGACATCATGGTGACTATGTCCACTTCCTATATATAGTGGATGTATTAACTTTACTGTTGTAGTTCATTCCTTCCACGTTCACACCGAACATGCCCGGTCTCATAAGTTGCAGCACAATGGGTTGGCTAGCTGCTGCATAAAGCGTGTGTGATTGCCAGTTTGCTGACTCCCTCATCAGAAATAGGGTCTAAGGTGCAGTTCAACGATCCGACAAGGACTAAGAGAAACACTTGAAGTAACTGGATCAACATACTCTGTGGAGTAATGATCCCATAGACAATCATCAACTCTGCAGTTCCCCTATACTAATATTATTGGTGCCCCGGTAGCTCACCTGGAAGAGCAGGTGCCTATGTATTAAGGCTGAGTCCTTACTGCAGCGGCCCGGGGGAAAATCCGATTCTGCTGCAGGTCAAGCAACAGCGGGCAGACACAGATAGACTTGGTGGGGACCAAAAAAGTGTAAATATCGATATAACTCTTTGCTAACAGGCAAACCAAGTCTCCAAAGAAAACAATTAAATTAATGCTGACAAAGATGAAACAACAAAGAGCTACCACTCCCTTACCTAAAACCAAGTCAGGATTACAAAGAGTAGCGAAGTACATTCATAATAAAAAAGTAACATTGAGAGACAGTAGGATTAAAAGAGAAGGAGAGCGTGAGAGAGAGAGATTGCAAAGGTCAGCGCAGCTCCAGGAACTGCAAATACATTAGTTTATATTAGTTGTCAGCTGTGTCAACTTTTGAATTGCCAGGAGGGATGAAGTGTGTGTGTCAGTGGGATTCTCGCTTCTATGCTGTATATGTGTGTGTGTACTTTCTATTTCATAATGGCCTTGTCGGCTGCAGGGGCCCTACTTTAATAACATACATCAAACCTGACATGGAATACATGCAAACAAATCACCGCGGTGTGCAGCGAGGGATAACCACCGTCTGTTTACACCCACACACACACACTCACTCAGTGTGCAGCGGGGGGGAGGTGGGGGAGGGGGGGGGGGGGGTAACCTCCATCTTTATTATCCACTGCATCATGGGAGCAGCAGAGGGGAAGAAATACTGATAGAAGAAACACACACACACACACACACACACACACACACACACACACACACACACACACACACACAGCTTAGCTAACGCCAAACAGATCCAACTTGGATATACTGTAAGCATGCACAGCACACACACACACACACATACACACACTTGCAACAATCAAACTGATATTTAATAATTTGGAGGCTGTTTCTATCGGCCCCGTGTCCAGGCAACATTCTGTTCAACAGGATAGATGTTCCAGTCATAAATCAATAGTCGAATATCAGCTTAGTTGGAACACACACACACGCACGCACACACACACACACACACACACACACACACACACACACATCTTTTTCACCTTGCACTGCCTACAGTATCTTTTATTAGGAGGGAGATGAAGTTATTTATTGGCTACATTTGCTCAGTGTCCCAGTGTAAAGAATACAACTATGGGTCTGTAGGAGTTTGTGCATCAGAATAAAGCCTGAATACTCACACACCTTTTATTGGCAGGTCCCAAAAAAAGGTGCTGTAAAAGAGGTCAAATCCTCACTGTCTGGCAACAACCTTGTATCTCCATGTATATTGCATGCTCTCAAACTAACTAAGGATTAAATGTCCCTCCAGGAGTTTGGAGTATTTTCCATTCCGCAAGGCTCATCATGAAACCCTTTAAAAATGAATCGGATGATATGCTAAATGCAATGGCCTCCAGCTCAAACAAGGTAAAATGGTGGCCTGGAGAAGTAGATGTACCTCTGTGTGGCTCCATAAAGTTTGAGCTCTCTAAAGTATTTCAAAGGTGAGGTGGAAAATCTTTTGCGCTTTCTGATTTGGACTCGGCATCAAGATCAGAGCGTTCTCAGACACGCTGTTGCCTGAGTCCATTTTAGCCCGTCTCTCTGTGTTTTCATCTCATCTTTCTTTATCTCTTGTTGAAGAACGGATGTGTATTTCAGTTTTGCATGGTGTGTGATGTAGGAGGCTGATAGCCTGCAGGAGGGCTGCTCAGGACACGCATTGCAAACTTCTGTCAGAGTCTAAATGGAAGAAATTCAGATGCTGGTTTGGTGGGTTTTTAGTCTAAGAAAGAGAAGAAGTGATGACACAGGGAAATACTTCATATCACTATATACAGGCTATTTCTCATCTTTATCAAATCTTCAATCTCCAAATTAAACTGTCTAAAAATGCTAAAAGATATTATTAAAATACATAGGCTCCAACGTTATAAATAATATATGTTGGAGCCATAATGTATTTTTTTTTGCTTTCAATATAAAATGGATAAATGGTAAAGTCAGTACAATTAAGTCAAAAACTGTTTGCTTCCGTTCCCACTCACCCTTGGCTCATTACCCGGCACTTACTTATATGCCCTTTACGGTTAATGTGCCACCCTGTGTCCAATGTAGGAACTACATTTCCCAACTCACCCTGTGTTTCCCTCAAAGACAAAACAAAGCAACAAAAATACATTATGGCTCCAACAATATACATAGAACCAAAATCTTCTGAAAGGAGTAGATCTGTACCTGTCGGCTCATCTTAAATATGTAGTTAATTCTGTTATTTTACAGGTCTTATTTTCCATCATTGCTTTTTTTTTTACTGTATTTGTATAGCGCTTTTCTAGTCTTCCAACCACTCAAAGCTCTTTAACACTACATGTCATCATTCATGCAACGGGCCACCTGCCCATCAGGAGTAGCTAACATGCACACACCGTAGGCACCGTAGGAAAGATGTACATGACAAATTAAGGGAAATGAGATAAATCAAATCACACTATATGTCCTTTAACTCTGAACAGGTGTAAACTACATCTATACAGTGTGACCACATTCCTGACAAAACATCCTGTCCAATATGGTAAATGGTAAGTGGACCTGCACTTGTATAGATCTTTTCTAGTCTTCCGACCACTCAAAGCGCTTTAACACTACATGACATCATTCACACCCATTCACACACTGATGGGAGGGGCTAAGGTGCCATCTGCTCATCAGGAGTAGATAACATACATACATACTCATTCACACACCGTAGGCACAGCTACGGGAGCAGTTTGGGGTTAAGTGTCTTGTCCAAGGACACAATGACATGGACTAGCGTAGCCGGGGATTGAACCACGGATCCTCTGATTGAAGGACGACCCTGCTCACCACTTTTCTGAGATCTGGGAGAACGTATTAAATATTGCTAAAATGACAAATCCAGTAAGCCTTTGGAAAATTGACTTCCTGCTTTGTCCTAAATTTGAATTACAGTCCTTTCTGTAGTTGTTTGCACACAGTTCAATGTAATGTATCTGGATAAATGGCAGATGAAAGCCAAAAGCATGACTCAAAGAGCAATCAATGTCAGAACACAGGTCAGTGTACATCAAAAAAGCAGGGGGGCCTTAACACCAGCAAACAAATCCCATGGGGGCCGCACGGGAATCGATCTTAAAGGACTTCTCAATTCCTAAAATGCATCTCAGGGATCAATGAGGCTTGCCAGAGGAGGCGTGAGCAAGGAAACACCGGTGTATCCTTTTGCCTGTAAACAAAGAAACAAGGCGTTGCACTCAACTGGAATAATCTCAAACCAAGGTGGGACTCTACAAATGTAACTCTTCCTTTTGTATTCATCAATTTTATTTATCCTCTTAAAAACTAACCTATTTTTGAGACCTCCGCTCGAAAAAAGCATGCCCATACTAAAAAGAGTATATCTCTGCAACCTATCTATTTGAATAATTTTGGTGTTATTATAAAGGTAATAACTGTGAGATTTGTTGAGGTGTGTAAATATCAGTATATATGTTACTGGTTAAAAGTAAATGAAGATGGAACACAGAAGAAATGAAAAGATTTCAGGTTCGCCTAAAAAAAAGAAGAAGCACTTTCAGGATGATTATCCCTTTGCAATGATTCAGCTGCAGGTTTAAACATCTACCAAATCATAGCACAATATGTGACCATCCTGTCTGCAAAGTTTGACTTTGATAAAGTGAAGCAGAAAAAAATGAGAGAGATTTTAGTACAGACAGGTCAGGCAACGTCTCCGAAAATGAGCGCAATTTGAATTTTTTCATGTACCAAACTATATATTTCACTTGTATATCACTAATGATGTTCAATACATCCATATACAGCAGTAACATACACAATACCAAACCAAAATAATGTTTTTTGCTCTGAAATCCCCATAAAAACACATTTTGTTTCTCGCAAAACCAGGGAGCTGTGAGTTTGAGATCGAGTATCTCCGCCTCAGATTAGGCTACATGGGATAATGGAACCTCCTTTGAACCGTTAGAGCCTATATAATTGAGCCATACCTGCCGAAATGAGATTGACAGCACTGTTAGCCAATAAGAGTCAGTCAGGCGTAGTCCTTTGTGAAATGCTCGCTGCGATAGGCCAAGGGTTTACCATCACCCGCGTGTGAAATCTCAGTCAAAAAAGCCCCGGAACTATTCCTTTGCAGCACAGGGAGTTACTCGGACCTTTTTCAGTGTGGCTCAACCGGAAAACAGAGCTTTCTACAGATTTTCATCGTCAGGTACTAACACACAGGTAGAGGTGCTTAGGTCACCTAATTGAAGCAGGACCGAAGAGCTGCACAGACAGCGCATCAAAGGAAAGTACTTTAGGTCTAAGACCTGTTCAAGAAGGAAAAGACACCTACAGTGAGACAGTTATGCACTTTTTGGAATTCTATAGAGTTTTAAAGAACCCCTTTCTCCTCCAGGACGTTGATATTTCACATCAAATGTGTATTAAGTGACTGTGATCATACAATAACTGATCGAATTGATTCAAACACATTTCTTTTTTAATCTAATGAATTTATTTTGTGTTTCATGTTTCATTTCATATTTCTTTCACTTCTAACCACTATAAAGTAAAATCATTGCATATTCTATACATTCAATGTGGTCATATGTGCAAAAAAGCTGTCATCTTTTTATGCATGATTATTCTACTACAGATAGGCTAAACCATAAATGCATAGGCTACCTGCATACACACTGGAGGGTCAGTCTTCCATAGCAGAACCTTCATAGTAGTAAATAAATATGGACTTTTTCTGAGCTGAAAAAAAATTTAGGCTATTATGTATAGTCAAATGCTCTAAGCAAACCACCAAACCAAAAAATAAATATGCAAACATATCTCTCCATAGCCTTTGTGGCAGGCCAAAATGGCTTCATCAAACCTTTTAGCTGTCCTTTTACCCATTTTTATTCATTATACGGCATTTTGTTGTCCAGGATTCCCCCAGAGAAAACATCTAAAAAAGCAAACCCGTAATGTTTTTACATATCTCTGTTGAGCAATAAGAGATTGAGATGTTATGAATTATTTTAGTATGGGTTGCATGAATTTGTCTCAGCAAACATGGGTTCTGGGGTGCTAGAAAGGGTTCCATAAGGAATACTGCAACACTTCCTCATCCCATCAGAGCAGGGTCAGATTAGATCAAATGAATTAACTGGAGGTCAAATTGATTGAATTAGTGTCCCTAACTGACATTGTAAAAGTAACCATTGATACAATTCATTTGGAACTGAACTCATCATTCAGACATGGAGCAGAATTCTTAATATTAAGGACTAGGAAGAATTACTATTTCAATGGCCCAAGGCCTAGCCCCCTCCTCGCTTTGAGGTTAAGACAAAATAAAACATCTTCATGAATTACATCGGTTCTGCTCGTGGACTAAAAACAGGTCCTAAGGAAATAAACACAGACTTTACAATGTTTTTCTCCAACCTCTATTCCTCAGAAGTAACTCTGGATATTTAGAAGAGTCTGAACTTTACCGGAAACCTAAACCTCCCATCTTTATCTTCGGAAGAAGCAGACCCCCTGGGGACCCTTATTACATTAAATGAACTCAAGGAGGACATCCTTGGTATGACAAGAGGAAACTCTCAGGGGTGGATAGTATTTCTGCCCGAGTTTTATTCAACTTTCTGTGTTGATCATGTTAGATATGATTCTAGCTGCAGTTCCTTAGCATTGTCAACATGGCTTTACTTGCTGTCTTACCTAAACCAAACAAGGAGCCCACTCTATGTAAAAGCTATAGGCCCTTCAGCATTTCATGTGCCGAAGTGAAGGTGTATGCCAAAATGTTTGGCCTCCAGGATTGAAACAAATATGACCAAACTTGTGCACTATGACCAAACCTGTTTTGTAAAGCCACATCTAGTTGGGTGTGGGGGACAACATTTACAGATTACTTCATGTGTTACACTTTTTAAGACATATTTACACAGTGGCAGTACCTAGGGGAGGTGCTTGAGAGGTCTGGCTTTGGTCAGGGTTTAATTAAGCTGAAATCCCTCAGCTATGGTAACAGCCAGCAGCAGCTTCTCTACCCACAATCTTTGTCTTGAGAGGGCCCCGCCAGGACTGACCTCTCTCTCCACTTCTATCTTCTCTTTCTCTGGAACATCTCGCCCAAATGACAAGACAACATCCCCTTATTCCACCCATCACTTTTGACTCAGGACGCAGGGCACTACATATGTCTCAACTGTGAAGAGAAATTATTGTTGGTAATGAAATGTCTTATTGTCAATAAAGTTGTCTGAATTTGGATCACTGTTATACTGTTAAATTGTCTTTAACAGTTATACTGCTCATACTGTTGAAATTGAAATGTAATATATATTTTTTAAGATAAATGACACTGTCAGACATTTTAATAAAAACAAGAATAATGTAAACAAATGAAGTTTTTACCGTTGGGTAACTGTTAACCAATCCGTGTGTTACGTCAAAAGTAACAATGCAAAACTTGGTTCATAGTCAAATTATGCTGAAGTCGTTTCGCATATGTACAAAATTATTTCTGTGAAAATAAAACAAATTCTGTTTAAAATGACTTATCTGAAAATTGATATTTCATATCGGCTCTCCCCTACATTTCAACACAGTACAGTTATTGCAAAGGCAATCATTTTTGTTTCTTTGTGCAACGATTGCAAGGTAAACAGTACAAATACAGCATTCATGTTACAAAGTAATCTATCTGTAATGTGTGCATGTCTTTGATTGGCCACTGCAGCGTCTTGCTGGACATCTTGTTGCATTGTGGCAAAAGTTGAGCTCGGTTTAACTTTTTTCACCAGGCGACCTTGAGTTGTTTTGATGAAGACCTCTGGTTTGACACACCAACCTATCAAATAAATTAAGGCGCTGTGTTTTTCTCACGCAGAGGTAAAGTCGGTCGGAACACCTAAAATCCCTGTTTAAGAGCTCCTTATTTATGTCTCTGGGTCGTAAACCTGTCCCTCCAACCTTCAGGCTGCCCTCTCTTGACAAAGGTTTCTTAAAGCAATTTAGCAATAAGTAGCTCCTCCTGCTACTCAAGATAAACTAAAAAGCAAACCCAACAATCAACTAACATTATACAGAAGTGATGAAAACGTTTGGAAGTGATGCAGCTGCCCACATTTGTATTATTCATATTTTATTATTATTATCCATATTTGTTTTACGGAATCACTACCAAATGAGTAGCTTGTGCGTATTAGAGTATCAATCCCACAGTACCGATCCACCCATCGCTATTTGCTAGTGCTATCAGTTCCCAGATAGCTATCATGTTACCAGTGAGCTCCCCACAGTAGCTCCCTAACTGGCCCTGTTAGAGGGCCGTCTCTCTGTGACTCACATGCAAAGAGGACCATTTGAATCCAAATGTTGTAGCACTCTCTGACAAGAGATTGAGTGTGGTAACGTGTGAGCGTGCTGCTCGTCTACTCTGACTGAGGACCAGAGTGTCTGCATCTCCTCCACAGAACGCAATTTGATTTGTTTCCATCAAGTCTGACCTTTCAGTTTTATTTGCGGCACAGAAATGAAACGTGGGAATTGAAAAATATCGTGAGATTTAAAAAAGCTGAACATTTACCGCCTTGTTTTGATTAAAATAATGTGCTCACAGTGCATTAAGGTTCATTTTCACTGGGGCTGGTAATGTATATTTAATATCAAATCTGAACACTTTTTGGGGTTGAAGTAGTTTGACACAAATATACGCATCATCACACCTTCAGAGGAGGGTTACATTTCAGATGTGACTTGTTTTTGACAGGCTGTCACATAGTCAACTTCTACCCTCCTCTACTGCTGACACTGCGGAGATCTGAGAGCATCACACACCTACACCCACACAGCCCAATCAAACATCCATCTTAGTAACACACCCAAAGAAGGTGCAAATCATCATACCTGCATACATGTGGACATACATTATGAAGGAATATACCAACACATCTATTTACAAAGAGTTGGAGGCTATCAATTGCTAATTAAGAGGGCTAAGGTTTTTGTTTTAATAAAACCTAAAATTTACTGAAGTGCCTTCTTTGTCTGAAGCTGATTAACTTTTTAGTTGGGATATCCACCAAGAAAAATATTTAAGTAAAAAAAGAAAGCAGATTTAAATAAATGAGTTTGAAGTGTTTTGAAAGTGGCGAATGATGGAGAATGTCTGAGGTGCTGGGGAGAGAGTTCTGGAGGGGGGTGGGGGGGTGGGGGGGCAGCAATGGAGAAGGCCCTGTCCCCCCAGGTCCGATGCATGGACAGAGTAGAGGGGGTAAGGAGGTTGGCCTCGGCAGATCTGAGATTTTTCGTGTCGGTGCAGGAGGTCAGGAAGGTATGACTGGTAGAGGATTCAGTGGAAATGCTATATTGTGATCATAGTTACAGTGATCAACCGCTTATATGGATCAAAAAGCTTGGGACAGAGTCATTCCTGTACAAAAGCTTTTTAAACGATTTGATTCTATTAATGAAGTAGTCTACTTACAGTCTTCATTTGGGGTCTTCAAATATATATGGACATATATGGACAGATATACAACATAAGGATTTTTTTTTTTACTTTACTCTTGATAGTTGGCATTGTTTGAATGTTTGAAAACACCTGTGGTTGAAGCCTCGTCAAGTGGACTGATGATTCCTGGCGACGTGAAGAGAAACCGGCTCCGCGGGAGCAGTGAGGAGCCCCAGCTGAAGGGCTGCTACTCATGTGCATGCACCGCGGTGTCAACGGGCCCTGGGTGAAGACAGAGGAATTGACAGCGAGCCAGTGAATAGTAAGTGAAGCTGTTCATTCACTTACTTACTACTAAGATAAACAATCAAAAGAAATCTGTTATGTACTGCGTTTACACAACGGGGCTTACTCTAGTCTGCATTAGCTGGGTAAGACGGTGCTTTGGTTGCAGCTGTGATTTGCCAGATGGAGAGGAAACCAAACATTTACGTCTCGAGGTAAACCCAGTCCCTGTTGCAACTCGACATGATTCATATGACTAAGGACAGAAACATCAGTTAATTATCTCTGTCCACGTTCCATAACAGGTGCACATTTACATCAGATTGATACCCCTGTGTATTGCAACGCTTAACAGGTCAAATGCGGTGCAATAAATACATGTAACTGGCAGCAGCACGGTGTAGAAACAGAGAGTGAAATCACCAACATATAGTTTGGAGTGAAATCAGGGGACATGCTGCTGGTTGCCATGACTACAGAGAGGTTTTTGGCAAAGAGAGCAAGGGCAAAGTGGGTTCTAGCACTCATCAGAAGCAGGTCAAAATCATTTGGGGGAATTGTTTGTGTTCTTTCCTGTCAACTTTCCATCCCCATGTCGAGGTTGTGAACGTGCGGTGCTCAGTCTGCTGCTCCCTCAGCAGTGATTGGAGTGATGTCACGTTCACTCCTCCTGGGGCCATCACTCAGGACGAGTCTAAGACTTGAAGCAAAGGCTCATGAGGACATATGAAGCAATCAAGAGCTTCTGTTGTGTTCTTCTGAGCTCTTGTTAAAGCAAACTTAAAGGGGTCCTCTCCATCCAGACAATATGTAGAGCATCAGGATCCGAGTCCATCTGAGACGCCGTGTTTCTAAAGCCTATCAGCATTGAGATTCTCCTCATGTCTTCACCGACAGACGAACGTCGTTGAATCAGAAATGGAGGAAAAAATGATTGTAGCTGTCTGGGGTCAGCCGAGCTCCGCGAAAGTACTTCATATTTCCACGGAGCCCGGATGAAATGATATGTGTATAAATATATGTGTGTAAATCCTAGACCGTCTTTGGTATGAACAATAACGTTGCAGCCATATTTATGCCTCGATGAAGTGTTGATGGAGCAGCTACAATGTTAGCAAAGCTTAGCACCCAGCATCGATTCAAACTACAGCTAGAAAACAGGCATTTAAAAAGATGACCAGGGGCCCAAAACAGGGGACCTGCTGCTGCTGCTGTATTTAAGTGCAGGGCTGAGGGAGGAGGGGGGGGGGGGCGGAGGAGGCTGCCAGTCAGGAGTGAAGCCCGGAGGTCTCAGTCCATCCTCTAAATGTCCCTCCAGGTGGACGATGTGCATATTTCTTTTGGTTCCACACTGCTGCTGTTTTTATTATCTGTTAGAAAACAGCCTGATTACTGCACAGGCCTTTAGGGAGACATGACCTTTCCTGCAACACACGCACACACACACACACACACACACACACACACACACACACACACTCATTAGAGGGATTGACACAGTAGCCCGGAGGACAATAGAGAGAGGGATTCGGGGAGCATCTCTTTTCTTGCTCTCTCTCTCTCTCGCTGTGGGACAACCACAGATTTGAGGCTCATGCGTGTTTGAGGCTAAACATGGTCACTGAAGCAGAGACTGGCAAATGAAAAGTAGCTTTAGCCAGGTAAGAAAATGTAACCATGTCAGATAAATCAGCAGTGAGTCGGGCACAGAGGTAAAAACACCCAGTGTTGAATTTCAAAATGTGGACAAAATGCCTCTTCACCCCACAACACAACATTAATGACATATTTAACTTCCAGAGAAACACATTCTCCACCTCAGGCACCGAATCCCTATTGTTATTGGTCATTATTTTATGATATGAACACTATTAGTCTTCAACCCACGTCATGGACTCTGTGGAAGCCGTCTGAATTTGAATAAAATGTATTTAAAATGTAATCAACATGTCCCTACAAATCTCACACTTTGGCACAATTAAAGCCTGAAATGGTGGCTTTTTGTGACAGATATGATCATCATAGTTGATCAAAGACGTGGTTTAACTTCACAATGTGAACAAAATTCTTGTGACTGCTCTAAAAAAAAAAAAATGTCATTACTTTTTCATAAAATAATAATAAAAAATAATCTAAATGTAGGTTTAAGATAAATACATTGAAGATAAATACATATAAACAATAGTTGTTTTTCTATCCCTAAATTCACTGTAAGATTTTCTGTCAACATTTTTTAATTGTGTATTCATTTAACGACAATAGATATTCATTTCAATTGAACAGAGTTTTATGAACCCAAATGCAGGATAAACACAGAAAGTAACAACAACATAGCATACATTAAAATATTGTAAACTGGCTCATTAAAATAAAACATTCGATGGTTTTTGGGATGACTGTGTGTGTGTGTGTGTGTGTGTGTGTGTGGGAGGGGGGGTGAGGGGGGGTTGAACCGACAGCTGGAGGAGTGTTCTCCTCACAGGTGAGTCCTGGTTTTCCCTGACAGGCAGACGGCGTTGTGTTTGCTCATGTCGACGTTGTGCCCCATGGCGGGGGTGATGAGAACGCTCTTAAAAAGGTCAGAGGGACTCGCATCGGATCGGTGTCATGGAATGACTCTTGGCTCGGCAGCAGGTTTAGACGAGGGAGAAGAATGCACGGAATAAAAAAAAGACAATACTTAACCATAAAACTTTTTCTCTCCTTTGTAAGTCTGACAGTGTTCTAGCAGTGAGTGGCTGAATCAGTGGAGTGCTCTTTTGTATTGTTTCTTTTTGTGCCTAAACCTAACCAAACCTCGGATCAAATGGAAATATGAATTCTCCTCAGCATAACCTATAACACTAATGGAGCTTAAGCAGTAGTTCAGAAAGGAAGACTCTCTTTACACTCCTTTTCATTCCTAAATCTCTATTACTCCCTGTGATTACTCTATCAGCTGATTGGTGGGCGTCCACTTTGATTAACCAACCAGATGCTGCACAGTTTCCTTAAGCCAATCATATCGTTGCTGTCATACTTTTAAATAAGTTCTCCGCGCTGCTGCTGTCAATTGTCATTTCAGCTCGAATACAGATGCGGCCCTCCTCCATCCCAGGCTCCTCCACCCTCCTCCACCGGAGGCTCCTCCACCGGAGGCTCCTCCACCCTCCTCCACCTGAGGCTCCTCCACCCCAGGCTCCTCCACCCCAGGCTCCTCCACCCGAGGCTCCTCCACTCTCCTCCACCGGAGGCTCCTCCACCCTCCCCAACCCCAGGCTCCTCCAATCACCATCAGTCAGGCTCCTCCTTCTTCACCACCACCACCAGTGTCTGGACTCCAGGGGGATTCTGCCTCATCAGACCTCGGCATCGCGGTCCCTTGAGTATCCTGTGTCAGGATAGAGTCCAATCGCCAAAGACTTTGCACTATTCAAATATTATGCGTATGTAATAAATTATTGTTCGATTCTAAAAGGAGTCTCTCCTGATTGAACGATCCCTGTTTGTAGAAGCCCCGAGGCGGTGTTTCCCCTGGCATCAGCTAGAGCCAGCATGCTGCCCTTATGGCTGGGAAGTGTTTTACTATCATGCCAATGTAGGTACATGGTGTTTTACCCCCCTTTCAACCATAAGTGATTTATTTCGTCTCTCTTTATAACGTGCCACATGTGTGAGGACCCGTTTCTTTGTGTTTGGTTTGTAAAGTAGAAGCTTGATAGTTATTTCAACACCTGCTGATTGCTCTTCAATGCTGTGGTGTCTGAGCTAAAGGAAGGGTTCCTTCCGGTAAATAACCAGACTGTCAAGGATTAATATAGGTAGTCCTGTGACCTGTGCACATAATTTACTCCTTGAATCCTCTAGCAGTGTAAAGTAGCCATTGCCTTTTTCGTGTATTGAATTTCTTTCCTTACGTTTAATGTGAATTACTTTTTCCTGTGTTTGATACTCAACTTGAACACATGCATGGGTGGGATTATTACATATGAAGCAAATACACTGAGTTCCCAAAGGTTAATTGTGTGATTAAAAAAAAACAATCATTTGTATTGTAACAATTTCTTTTGTTTACCGTGTTGTACATTTTCATATTTTCTATTTTTAAATGATTTATTTCTCTGTCTCCGTGTTTATTGTTATGCACCAATCACCAAGCCAACTTCCTTGTATGTGTAACGTACTTGGCAATGAACCGTGTCTGAAATAAAATCCTGCTACTTAGAAAGTATGACATTCCATACTTTTTTTTTTTTATTCCATAATCCAAACTACTATCCCGGCTGACATTGGGCGAAGGCAGGGTTCACCCTGGACAGGTCGGCAGTTTTATTGCAGGGCAGATATTAACATTTCATACTTTCATTACGAATTTGAATATGTCACTCAGCTGATGAAACATGAAATATCTATGTCTTCAGAAAGCCTTGTGTAAGTCCTTGAAGACACAGCAGGGTTGAATTATTGTGACCGCAACTGTATCTACAACCATTAGTGTACAGGCTCACACACACACACACACACACACACACACACACACACACACACACACACACACACACACACACACACACACACACACACACACACACACACGCACACACACACACACACACACACACACACACACACACACACACACACACACACGGGTGGTGTAGAGGACTTGTAACCCTCACAGGTTGCTGCCTCGGTTACGGACGGTTGCTCTTCACCAGTTTTGGTGCATTTCTCCGGCTTTGGGGAAACTTCGGGGCTGTGTAACCAAGGAAGCTCTTTTTGAACCGCTGTTTGCAGGCTGTTTGCAGGCTGGTTGCCCCATGAGGCCATGCAGAGCAGAAGGCTGGTTCTGGGCTGTACCCATAATAAAATCACCGTGGGGTGCATGCTTTGAAAATATGACCACACCGCTGCTGCACTTATATTGCCTTACGTTTCATCAGTATGTTTTAAATAGGGAGGAATGTTTAGCCATCCTAATTGAAGCTATCCACTTCACCTGAGTAGAGAGCCACAAGAGGTCTGACTTGTGAAGTGGAAAAAGGAAATCAATCGACGGCACTGCAGTACAAAGCAGACTGTAATAAGTTGTGAAGCGTGTCAGACCTGGCAGTTCAACAAACACCTGAAGAAAACATTACAGGCTCTGAGACACAGCAGCACCGAGAGCACCTTTTTCTCTTTCCATACTCAAGAAGCGCGACTGCACACAAATGGGTGAACACGCACACAGACACAAACAAGTGAGAGTGGCTTTTCTGCTTCGTGAAGGTGCGTATGTGTACATATTCAGAATGAACTAACATGATCTAAAGAATGTGAGGAGGTTAAAGGGTGATGTTCTGTCAAAGACGTCTGTGTATTGTGTTGCAGAGATATCTACTGCAGCATGCTAACCAGCTAGCCCCAGCCAGCTAACCAGCTAGCCCCAGCCAGATAACCAGCTAGCCCCAGCAAGATAACCAGCTAGCCCCAGCCAGCTAACCAGCTAGCCCCAGCCAGATAACACCTGGTGAGACAAGACAGGAACGGTCCGGTTTGGGGTGGAGTCGGGGCAGTCCCCCAGGATCAGACCCCCGACACCGGGGTTGGGGCTGACCGCTAACTGAAGGTTTGTCGTCCATGAGCATCTGTAGCTCTACAGTCGTACCTCATGTCTGTAAAGACACCGGACCAAACTCTTTGTGAAATCCACCGAGATGTGTGTTCATGAACCCAGACACAACGGGGTTTCGTTTTTTTCCCAACTTATCTGGGACTTCCACAACATTTACAAAGCAGCAGTAGGGGTTATTTGGGCGATGGTTGATGAAACATCATCACATGGAGGTGATGAAACACAAATGATCCCGCGGTCAAACTCACGGCTGTAACGTGAGGTGAACATTGGCCTCCCACTCAGCAGCACACAGCAACTTCAGTGTCTTCCTGTGTCTGACAGCTCGGTGTCTGTTCTGGTCAAACACTCATACAAACCTTCATTACTGCCCCGATGGGAGGGACATGCAAAGGCCACTGGAACCGCCCCCTCAACGCCGTCTTCAGGGGGAAAACAGTGTGTGTGTGTGTGTGCTATCACAGGGGCCGCTAACGTTGCAGTTTGGCTATTGTGTACAGTGCAGCAAGATGCAGTGAGGCCCCGAGGATGTCTCAGTGTGTGTGTGTTTGTGTGTGTGTGTGTGTGTGTGTGTGTGTGCGCTGGTGGTTCACACACACATACAAACACACACATACACACACACACACACACCCACAGCGCTGCCTGTGAAGTGGAGGACTGGGCTGATCCCAGTGTTAGAGAAGGGCTCGCAATGTCAGATGATGCAAAGATGGAAATCAGAGAGAAATACCAGAAGAGCCTAGAGAGCCCTGTGGAGAGAGAGATGGAGGGAGGGAGAGAGGGAGATAGAGAGAGAGAGAGAGAGAGAGAGAGAGAGAACACTGACACAATAGAGCCAGAAACCGCAGCACCACTCCATCTCCTCACACACCTTCTGTGCAACACAATATAGGTGACAGCTTTTTTAAACTGACAATATAAACAATATTATTAATGTTTAGTTTTAAAGTCCATTGGAGTAGGAATTTATGAATTTTTGACAATAATGTCATTCTTTTGTCATTCTCCTCATTATAAATGAAATACCTAAATGAAACAATTCCAGAATTTGATCAGCTGTTTTGAAATTGTAAAGAGTAAAGCTGCCGTAATTATTATCATTATTATTATTAAGAAATCAAATGAATTGTGAAAGGAGTTGCGACCAACTCTAATAACTATCTGCCAGCTCTGCAGTTCCCCTCAGCTCATTGGAGCGTTTTAGTCTCTTTCAGCTCATTGTTTTGGCTTCACTGTCCACAAGTGAACGGTTGACTCTCACAGCTCTCATCAGCCTGCTGTCCAGCAGCAACAAACAGCTGTTTACGGAACAAAGAAGAACAATAAAACTAGTGATCAAAACACACACGGTCGTTTCATTATCCAGGAGACAAGGAGATGTTAAATGGGAATTCAGAGGAGGTATAAATACTTCCATAACCCGAGGTTCATAACTCTATGGGGACAACACCAGAAGTGCAACATCTGAAGTGCTGAAGATGAAAATGTGGTTTACACCCACACAACTCTCAGCTCAGTCCATAACCGTTTGGTTCCATCACCTCCCTGAACTTAACATATAATATCAAACAGGTATTGTCAAGATGGTTCAACCAACCAACAAAATAAATTAAAATGAAATGCGAAGAGCAGGAGAGACATTTAAAATGTGTATTTATATGAATCCTGTCACTGCACAGCCTTAGTTCCTCTGCCATCTACGGACTGCTCCCCCATCCTTCCTGCCGGTAGTCAGACTTCTCTGTTGTGTGTTCAGGTGAAGAAGTCTGTTTGTTTGCTAGTGTGTGACAGTGTGTGTGTTTGTGTGTGTGTGTGTGCATGTGCATGAGCCGAGTGTCACGGAGTACTCTGGAGACACCAGAATCCTTTCAAGGGGCCCAGAGTGCTGCTGTTCAAAGGTCTCCATTACCTCCCTCTCTCTCTGTTTCCATCACATGATGTTTTTCATCTTCCAGCCTTTTCTTATTCGCTCTCTCTCCTGGGGTCTCTGTGCCCTTTCCCCTCCGTCTCTCGCCCATCAACAACACCGAGACCAAACAACAGCCGCCTCCGTCTCCCACAGGCTTGAACTTCAAGCACATCATGGCTCTGACCGGCCTCAGTGAGGGGACTGATTACACCGAGCAGGGTTACTCTCATCTCACTGCTAACACAAGCTGAGGGTCGCTCTACACCGCTTCATTAATGTACCTGCTCATTTGTGCTGCAATAGCAGTGATGCTGTTGCCATGGTGTCGGTACAGTATTGAAATGTGTGCCTTGTCTTAGGTCAGGAGACAGGTGCTTGGCTCTGAGATCTTTGGTAGCATGGATCAGTTACACGCTCCTGAATGTGCTTCAGCAAAATTATTCAAGAGCTTCACATTCCGTGATCTGGTATGCCTGGACTTCCTCTAAAGGAATAGTTATAACTTTACTTAACTTTGGGAACTACGCTCTCTTTCCAAGACTGAGGTGAGAAGAGGGTGTTATGACTTAGAGCGTCTTCATATGACGCTCTGAGTCATAACACCCCCCCACCTCAGATCCAACAGCCAATCCGGCAGAATGCATCCGCTACGACATTATCAGTCCCTTTAATTAATGTGACGAATGCACTCTCTGTTGAAGCATTATGTATCTGTAGAAAAATAACAAAAACTAAAAATGATTGGCCTATGCACGATGTGAGTACACAGCGTGTCTGTGGTGTCGGTCCCATGGACGGCGCTGTTTGTTGTCGTGGTGCTGATGTCATGACGCCGCTGTCCTCGGTTCTGAAGGAAAGGGAGCGGTGGAGCCTGCTGAGAGACAGACACAGTTACTCAGACCGGACTTGTACGTCTGCGGCTGAGCACCTGTGTGTTCCGCGTGGGCGGCACTCGCACACGCCAGCCACACGCCAGCCACACGCACAGTACCGCGGAGCAGGCGAAGTCTTTTGGATTCGGACCGGCGGGTTTCAAATCTTCGTCAGGTGGATGCTGATTAATTTGATGGTGAAGTAGACCCAACACAACTCCATGGCTGGAAAGAAATGATGGAAGAGTTGGATGATGATGAGGAGGAGCTCCTGTGGCCTGAATGAACCCTGGTGGTTGTTGTTGTGACAGGACTGTGTGTGAGGAGCGTCTCCCGGCTCTGATGTGTAATCTGTCTCCTGCAGCTCTCTGTCGCTCTGCAAACCATCTCTGCGGCTCTGGCAAGCTTTTCAGCGTGAGTCCGGTTCGCTCCTCGCGGTTGTAAATGCAACTTTTGGCCCTACAGTAGGAGAGAAACGACAGGGAAGTGCAGGGATTCAGACAAGAGAGACTGTTTCTACGCGCCTCCCCCTGTTCACGAAGCAACAAACTTGACTTTACTTCTTGCAGTAGGCTCGGATCGGCTTCACAGAGTATAGAGCACATGGTCACAGGCCGCGAGAGCGGCAAACCTAAAGATATGTTTCTCTTTGCTATTATTTCAGTTTCACTACGATTGCTTCCTCCCGTCTCCAGTTGTGTGTGTGGTGGGGCTGCATAGTTTATGTGGAAGTGCGCTGCAGCTTCAGCATTCATGTGTTTATTTGTGTGCTTGTTGGGAGCTGTAAAAGCAGTTTTTACTGGACCCCGAGCCAAACCGCCTGAATCCAGCTCCCTCTTCACTACTTTGATCCTTCCGCTCAGATAACAACACAACACTGGCAAAAAGGCCACTTCAACAACAAGTTTAACATTTTTTTTTTTTTTTAAATGAATACGCGTTTCTGCTTTCAGTCAGTACAAAAGAAATCTGCCAAAGGATCAAGTGGAAAAAGTTCTTGGTGAGATTTCTTTAAATAAGATATTCTAGGTCATTCAAGACAAAAAGATTAGTGGACTATAGCTCACTTTGAGCTATAGTCCACTAATTTTAGGAAGTGGGTGTCATAATAAGCCATAATAAGTAGTATTTCTGACTTCCATCATAGAAACAAAGAACATAGTGTGTTTCATTCACAACAACAACAACACACACACACACACACACACACACACACACACTTGAATGACCTGACAAACAGGGGTCATTTGCTTTCCTTCACAGTTCAGCTGTGCGTGTGGGTCGGTGGACAGGAAGCATCTTTCCTCCAATCAGTGAAGGCAGCAGATCAGAGGAAGCCTTCGCACAAACTTCACAACTCAACTCACATTTCTTCCATCATTCCTTCCGCCTGTCCTTTTCTCCCTCCTACGCTCCCTCTCTGTTTCCTTTTGCCTTTTTTTTCTCTCACTTTACCTCCCCCTCCTTCTCTCCCTCCTGCAGCCAAAAATGTGTTTATCTCTGAGTGACTTCAAAAAAATCCCAGGCTGCAACCACAGCGGCGCTGACGACTAGAATCTGTCAAACCCTGGTATGGCACGCCATTTTACTTGAAAGAGAGGCTGTTTATGGAGGGTGGTGAGGGAGGGAGATAGGGAGGGGTTGAGTGAAGAGGAAGAGAAGCAGGGAGTTCAGGGAGGGAAAACTGAAAAGTTTCAGCAAGACAATGAAACTTAAGCTGCTCACGATGGGCAGGCCAAGCACCATCAGTGTGTGTGTGTGTGTGTGTGTGTGTGTGTGTGTGTGTGTGTGTGTGTGTGATGGGTGAATGAGAGGTAAAGGGCTCGGTCCGGTAAGGTGGAAAGGTAATGTAGAGTATGTTCATACACACTCTCTGTTTGTTTGATGTAGAATAATGACAACGTCTGACATCTATAAATGTTCTAGGTGCAACAATAGAAAAGGGGTTACAATTGCTATCTGTATTCATATTGACTGATACAATTTCAATCAGGAGAGACAAGTCAGATGAAGAACAGATTATCTTTTATTATTAACAGATGATAGTTGATGATAAAGTCTTGACAGAGTCTTTGGCTCTTGGACTCTACAGGGAGATTTGTAATGGAGGGGCGTCTGCCCCGATCAGCATCAAGATAAATCTCCTCGTGGAGTCCAGACCTGGTGGTGGTGGCTGATGAGGCTGATAGAATGATGAGTTGATGAAGATGATGGATCTGTGAAGGCTGGGCAGAGATGGAGGGGTGAGTACCAGCAGCATGAACGTACTGAAGGTAGAGAGATAATCATATTTAAGAGACAGCAGCAAGATGATAGGCTAACGATGTCATTGTTTCTTTGTGCTATTGGATAGAGGAGACCAGCTGATGATTGACAGCCCTGAACCATAACAGCAAGGAGATTATGAGTGAGCATGCGTGAGGAGTGAATGGCAGATGTATGAGAAATGAACTAAAGGCTTAGGCATGCAGGAGTATAGTCTTCCTATCTGAACTTACATTACAGCTTCATTTGTCTTGCATTAATTCACATTGGGGCACCATCCTTTTTGACCAAATGATTTAGTCGCATAAAATATACAAAACTATCCATTTGTAACTTTGATTACTGACTACTGACATGACTGTATGCAAATATTTCTATATCAATAGCAAGTAAGGGTTGAAGGGTTTTGGAGTTCTTTGCGGGTGGCAGCATTAAACAGACCAGTATGTATATTCCAAAAACGTTTATTTACAAGGTTATGAAAGTCAAAAACACAATATTAATCATATAATATCATTTTGGACTTGTAGTTGAAGCTGGTCGATCAGTGCGTCTCTAGTCGGAAGAAACTAAAGGAGCAGCAACATGCTGAGGAAGACGTGAGCCCTCAGGGAGTCTGTCTGGACCTGGTCCCGTGTGCAGACCGCGGACCGGCATCATGCTTTGTTCTGTCTGGTGAGACAGGCCTCCCCAGAAGGGGGTCTGGTCTGCCTTTCTCAAGCGGGCTCCTGAATTTGGAGGGGGGCTCTCAGAATCAGAGAGTAGATCTGATGCTTCAGACAAATGCTGAAGCTAAATTTAGGACCGAATTTTGGACAAATCATTTTCCAACATAGTTGAAAAATACATTTTCCAAACGCGTCTAATTTTCGTTGAACAAAAGCCGACTTATAATGTTGCAATTACACTATTTGTTTTCGATTATTAATATTTACCACAGTGTTTCCCTCATCATACGTCCACCACTAAATCTGGCCTTTTTGTAAAAAAAATGCCATCAAATAATTTTTTAGCATTTACACAAAATGTTCACCTATGGAAATTTATCAGATTTCTTTATTTCATTAAACCTTTATTTATCCAGGATAGTCCCAAAAATCGGGACTGGAATGCGGCCTCTCTGCTCATGAGGCTCCTCCAGGGAAGTGATGCTGAGCTCAGCACCTTTTATTCCTGTCACTGTGTTTTTAAACTATATTCACTCGCTTTTATCTCCATAGACCGAACTTCATTGTTATGTTCATCTTGCAATGCAGGTAACATTAAGTCAAAAGTATTTCGAGCTCGGTGGAAAATGCCGCCAAGTCACAAAAAACAATTGCTGACGGCTCACGATGACTTTCAGAGTCAGACTTAATGGAAACATCTTCACGGTCGCCATCCGGGACAAAGTAACCGACAATCTACTGGTGAACGGTATCACAACTTCACTCATTCATCTTTCCGCTGTGATTGGATAGAAATAGGTTTCAAATCTGTAAGAGAATTGAACTGGTTACTTAACAACACGACTCAAAACCAACCGAACGTCAACGTCAGATGTCGTCAGTATTCTACGCCAAGTCGACCGTGGCCTTACACGTTACACATCGTCCACACATTGCGTTTGGGTCACCTGACATTACAACTTGCATTGAACCAAATGTGTGTCCAGCTGGGAGGGAGGAGTCACAATAATGATTTGAATCCAAAGAGGTTCAAAGACATTGGACGTGGAACATAAAGCACAAGTCTCGGTAAAAACAAACAACACGACGATGACTTTGCTGTTCTTATTCTTTGAAAAAAATCTCAAAGTTATTGAGAGTGATGTTAGGCCCACATCGAACACAGTACAAGTAATTCATCACATCTGTGTTTGTAAGCCGTCCTCAGCCTGGACAGAAAAACTCATTCATGTGAAGGAATTTTGGAGACAGAAACTTTAACAGTTCAACGTTTTATCTCTGGTGGTGGTGGTGACAGTACAGAAGCGTAACGTGATATTATGATAAATGATTCATGTACAAGTGCAAATTCAGAGGACAAACACACACACACACACACACACACACACACACACACACGCACACACACACACACAGAGGGAACATACATAAGTTAATCAACACCACACAAATAGAGATCAGAGGCATGATGAATATGCAGTGATGTTTCTGTTTCATCTGTCACCCGTTGCTTTCCACTATCTGTATCACAGTGTAACAATCTGGCTGAGCTCCAGAAAAGGGCACGGCTTAGATTCACTTTTTCTTGTCTTCAGTGTATTCTGTTCCTATATTTTCGCAGCCCAGAGGTGACATCCAATTTGTACTGTGTGCTCTGGGCTTTGATAATTATTGTTCAGGGATGACTTAATTCCTGTTTATTATATGGCTTGTATACTTTGCCTTTGTTCTCGCTCTCTTGCTGCCCAAACAAGGGCGCAAAGAACCTGACACAAAGAACCAGTATGTGTTGGGTCACTCACACAAGACAAAGTCTGTCAATTCCTGCGGCTGTGGTTGGCGGAGGCACACGTCCTTGATCACTAAAAACCTTCATTTCTGATCCCGAGGTTATGCAGTCAAATCTTTTGGAATAAAGCAGTTGTCCTCAGGTTGAGTCTTCCGCTCCACAAATTCATTTCGGACATTTTTAGTTTACTGTAAGTCCAAACTTTGCTCATCACACGTCTCCAAATGTGTTATATTCGGAGTGTCTTTTTTCAATGTCATATTCTTTCCATATTGTAATAATGTATTTAATCCATTAGATCATGTGACTTAGACTGCACATAGGTGGATATTATATAATATATTATGTGACTTCTGAATATAATTGGTGTCACCAAATATTAATTAGGAGCTTCATAGCAAGGGGGTGGATACATGTACCACCTTTTAGTTGTTTTTTTTATAAAATAAAAAATAATTTCACTTCACGAATTTTGAGTATTTTGTGTAGATCTATCTCATAAAATCTAAATACAAATCCATTTTAATTTCAGGTTGCAATGCAAGAAAATACATTGCAAAAAATATGACACCCCCCCGCCCCCTGGGTGGGTGAAGACTTTTGCAAGGCTCTGTAGATGATACATGAAAGCAAATAGTTGTTTTTGTCTCATAGCTGTGATGTGGACAAAAGCCGAGTTATCAACACAGCTGCTATTCATTTTTCATGGGGGGTGGGGGGGGGGGGGGGGGAGTGAGAGACAGAGATCGAAAGCAGGCGTTTCAAGCCAAAACAATGGGCAATTAAAACAAGAACACAAATTAGTTGTACTTTTCTCCATGATACTTCCCAGGCTTTGTATATATTTGATCACAAATCACATCTAATCTGTGGCCTGCCTGCAGTTGACTGGAAAGAAATAATGAGAACAAGTTCAAAGACTCCAACAGAGGTCCAACAGAGTCTGGGATGATTACTGTGCCCCACAGTAGCCCCTTTCACGCAGAGATTCTGCAATACGGCCGTGAATAAGACCCAGCACTTACGCTGGCTTTGCTCTTTCACACCGACCCAAACAAGCGGCGGCATAATGCGGCTCCGCCGTCATTTCAGATCGCACGCCGGCATCATGAGAGCAAAAGAGGCGCGATGTCAACCACATCAACGCCGGCGTCCAGTGTGAGGAATTCATACGCGTCGGGCAGCAACTGGCGTCATAAGCGACGATGATGGGCCGACTGAATGCTGCTCCAGCACCTCGTTGTCTCCACAGCTTCATGGCATTCTGCTTTCAGCGTTTGGTGAAATCTCACGGTGGTCGGGGCGCACAAACAACACGGCGTTAAAAGGTCACGCCCGCTCTGCTGGCCCTTTCACACGGACGTCTGCTCGGCTCTGCTTCCGCTGCCAGATCAGAGGCGGCCCACTCCGTCCCCCCGTTGCCCCATCCGTACCCTGCATACAGAATAGCAGGGCAGAATAAGGGAGCAACTGTCCCCCCCTTGAACAGGCTGTGTGAGCGGGGTTAATGTTGGAGTGAATTAATCTGTATTAGCACCTAATTAAAGCATCTAGTTCGTCTCACTCGGCCACCAAAAACAGACATTTAAGTTAATGGCAGTTAATGACTAGTAGTTCTTTTTAAGAAACAAGGATAAAGGAAAGCTTTGGCCTCATGTTGCACGAGAGAAAATATGTGGGGGTCGTCAGAGCTATTGCTGATTATTCTCATCGCCATCCTCTGATCAATAATTTAGCCGATTCTGATTCATTCTGTCCCACAAACATCTAATCTGAACATGTTCAGCCACACTATAGATGGTGCTCTTCAATTATATACCACTTTGGTCATAGCATTGCCTTGCAATTTGAAAAATATATGCATAGTGCCCAGAGGATAAACCCAACATTTCTTTCCTGATTGCCAGACTTTACTCTAATGCCACAAACAAGTCAAACTTTCCAATGAGCCAGTGGAATATCTCTACATCTATCTGGTACAGACATTCATGGTTTCCAGAGGATAAGTCCTATTGACTGTGATCATTATATTTGAAAGAGAGCTGCACAACTGCAGGGCAGTGTAGCTAAAAATGTTTCTAACAGCAGAGCATAGCAAACAGTTGTTTGACACTTGTGGTTTTGAGTGAAATTGTCAGTTTGTTCAGACTGAAGATAACCACTGGATGGTTCGCAATGCAATTTTGTACATTCATTGTCCCCTGTGGATGATCTCCAATGACTTTGGTGTTCCCCTGACTTTTTTTTCCAGTGCCACAATCAGTTTTCACTTCCAGTGAAATATTATCATTTATGTAATCGATTGGCACAAAATCTGGAATGACTATTCATGATAACCAGATGGGGAATTATTTTGTGACTTTATTGCTCCCCTGACATTTTAGTGACTTTTAGTGCCTCCATGTGGTTGAATGGCATTTGTGTCTTTGAGTATTTAGAATATCTCAACAGCTATTGGATGGACTGCCATGAAATTTGGTTCAGACCTGGTTTAAGAACATACACCTGCATCACTAAAGCATTCCTCTCAGCCTCAGCTGTACTTTGTGTTTAGAGGTGACTAGCAAATGTTGTGAGGTGGAAACATCATCAATATTACACCTGCAAAAACATCATCATGTAAGCATTGTCATAGTGAGTGTGTTAGCATGCTGTGGCTAAGGCTGTTCCATTTCCAAAAAGTCAGGCTCAAATGCCCATCACTAGTCAGAGGAAATTAGCCTTACGTGTAGTCTTTGTCCCGTGTGGTGTCGTACAGCTCTTGAGATTGTGGTGTGACGTAGAATCTTACATTGTGGCTCCAGTTCTGTCAATATCCTGAAAACCTTCTCCTGAAACAATGCCCAAGGGCCGCATATCCTTCCTTCTGGTGGGGGTCCTGAAGATAAGTGTGGCAGAAAAGGCTGTCAGATGAGACAACACAGCACAAAGTAGTACAATGTACCCTCTGCATTTAACCCTTCCTAGTATTAGCTGCAGTGGGTACAGCGGAGCTGCTTGGGGGTTCAACAACATGAGAGCCTCATAGGGCCACTAAGATGTGGCCTCTTAACTCTTGTTTTACATTGGTTCCTTGTTCTGTTTTTTTTGCACCTTGAATTCACATTTTCTTTGTCTCATATTGTAATCCCGATTCAAATATATTTTAATCTTGATTTGCTCTTCAAAGCACTGTGTAATTTAACTTGGAAAAGTGCTGAATAGATGTTTATTATTGATATTACTATTATACTCTATCCATTATATTTACTTTTACTTTGGCTTCTTTTCAAAGTGTGTTTGCCATGTGGTGGTTCTTTTCTTGACCCACTAGCGGAGCCAGGGATGTCTGAGCAGCTGAATGTGACCCGACAAACACAACACATCCATCAATTTCTGTGTAATATGACCTTAATGTGCAATGTCTTGCAACAATACCCTCTGGGAGAGATTATTATTAGTGTGATTAAAAAATGCTCAAACTAGCATCTGCTGCATATGCTAAAGAGGAAATGGGATGTCCCCAGGTAAGCAGAGGGAGCCGTGGTGCAAATGAAGTTGTAAATGGAGTCATGTGTTTTAAATGTCCCCACTGGAAGAGAGGGGGCAGAGCATATGCAACACTGATCTGACCATCTGTTGGACCTTTGACTGCCACACACACACACACACACACACACACACACACACACACACACACACACACACACAGGGAGAGAGTGTGCGTTCCCAGGTTATCATTGGTGCAACAGATTGTGTGTGTGTGTGTGTGTGTGTGTGTGTGTGTGTGTGTGTTTGTGTGTGTGTGTGTGTGTGTGTGTGTGTGTGTGATCAGGTGTGCTCAGATTCCATGCTAATTTGCCAATTGTACCATATTGTCTAATGGGAGTGCAGCCTAACATACTGACCCTGAAGGGGTTTCAGTCAGTGAGTGACGGGGAGACACACACACACACACACACACACACACACACACACACACACACACACACACACACACAAACACACACAAACACACACACAAACACACTGGGCTATGACACCACAGAAATTATTGTAATTTTGTGGATCGATAACATAATTATTGTAATCTGCTGAGTAATATGTCCATTGCGACCTTTAAAGAAATGATTATGGATATGAATATAAGCACCTTCAGAGCCATCAGCTGCATTTGCTATAAGGTAATGACGTCACAGACTCTTAACAGTTTATAGTCCTATCGTGATCATACTGCTCTATACCTCCTCACATATTGATGTCCTTAGTCAGGATATCATCGGCCTCTGCTGCTTTGAGTGATCATTCTTTTCTTAAGGCCTCAACACTCTGGAGGCATGACAAATAAACAATAATTAATAGTGAGTTACGCAGTGTATATGTCTCGGTCTGGTCTGCGCTGCTTTTGTCAAGGGTGAAAGATTAACAAAGTTAATAGTTTGTTCAAACTATGGAGCCTCCATGTTGTTGAACACTGTAATACATTATTGAATATGGCCCTCCCACACAACGTGATGGGTTGATGCTCAGAAAGATTTACCTTGTTCCTTACCTTGTTTTCTTTTTTGCTGCGTAATATTTGCACTGTTTGAAAGTATTCAGGACTAAACCAACATTATGAAAAAGTATATTGACATGCAAATGTATCGCATGAAGAAAACGCCCCCCAGTGTCTAAAAGCCTTTAATCCATCTCTTGTGTATGGAAGCAGAGAACGGCCGTGCTGCTGGCAATTCTTTTTTAATACCGTTATCTCGAGAACACAAGTTAATTATCTTGAGAAATCTGCCTTTTGGTTTCTCTAGAATTGAAATAAATGAACCTGTTATTGCGAGAAAACAAACTTTATTATCTTGAGATAATGCGATGATCAAAGCGTTATCAACTTGGGAGAAAAAAAGGTTGTTTCCTCTTATTACTTCCATTGTTTGTCACAGACCAGGAGTACAATGCACGCATGCACTGAGAAGACTGCGGTCAAGCCCGTACTTGCATCTCTGCTTTCATCTCAATGCATGCTGGCATTGCACTCCTGATCTCTGATAAACATAAGTAATACGAGGTCATGACCTTTTGTTTTCTTGTGATAACGAGTGGATTAACTTGGGGATATCAGCGTAAAAAGAAAACAATGGCCAGCGTGGCAGTTCTCGGCTTCGATACTTATGAGCAGGGTCTGAAATGATCTTCAGTCACTGACTGACGCCGTGGCGGAGAGTTTGTCTGACACTTATTTACATCAACGGAGGAATAACATTTAGACCATTGAGACACCATTTAATGCCAAGAATGTTGTCATTCAATGTTTGATGAACCAAAAACAGTAAATTCCATTGTTGGAGTCACATGGTGGCTTTCGGGGGAGCCGTATGTTTTGCATGCAAGCGCATGAATTAATACGCCTGCCTACGTGCAAAGATATACTTGGTCTTGAGGGGCGGCAGCGTTTATTCATGAACAAGCTGAAACCCACACTGTACATTTATTACAACTAGACAGCTTTACTGGGGATTTCTGCTCCGCTTCCATCGCAAACACCCGTCTGCTCCGGGAACGCTCTCTCTCTCTCTCTCTCTCTCTCTCTCTCTCTCTCTCTCTCTCTCTCTCTCTCTCTCTCTCTCTCTCTCTCTCTCTCTCTCTCTCTCACACACACTGAGCTATTCCTCCGGAGCAAATCTAGCGTGAGGTAGCTCGCGAAAGTGATACAGTCACATGTGGCCATGTATGTAAAATTAACGAAAATGTATTTTTGTATTTTGTGCCAGCCCATGACACAGCTATGTAACAATCATGTTGTTTAATCAGCATATTAAAAAAACACCCGTCAGCTGGATGGATTTTCTTGTCAAACAACAAGTGCTCAATTACACAGATCTTAACAAATTTGTGAGCAACATTTTGGGTGAAATAAGTCTTTAGCTGAAATAAGTCTTTGCCTTGCCTTTGGTGCGTGTAGACAAATCTTGTGAAAAACAGGAGTATCTACGAAAATGTTGCATTTACATTTTTGTTGAGTAAATGTGGCGCACTGTAATGTTGCTCTGTCAAAATCAGTTGGATGTCGTAACGGCTCATTTCAAAATAAACGTGGATTTATGTCAACATAAATGGTCATTTTGGGGTTTTGACAAAGTCTTGGCTTTCAGAATATGTAACTCTTATCCCCAAATTCTGACGACAAATGTCCCGTGTACCGCGCTCTGAACCCACACTGATCCCACAGCCCTCCTCCCGCTACGCAACCAAATACTTCTCCTGTTGATCTGAGTTGACCTGCAATGTGTTCATTCAAGTCATTTTTTATGGCAACACAGTTTTTCATTCACATTGTGAATTGATGAGCGTGCACGTGGCCTTGAGTGTGCACATGGCCATGCACATGAGCAGAGGCCTGTGCCTATTCGCCTGTGCTCAAATATAACCAAAATGCTCAAATTGAACTGATGGGTGTGCGTGTGCATGTGACTGCCTTTGTTCCGTTAATTGATGGGTGGAAGTGACAGAGTGAACAGTAAACTATGCGTGTCTGTGTTTGTGTAAACAGGTCTAAATGAATTTGTTTCATGGTTCATGATTCATTTGAATAAATACCTCGAGATTTACTGAAAACTTCAGAGGCCCTTTTCTCAAAATCATGACGTATGTTGTCAATACAGTACAAAAACAATACTGATATCATTGGAAATCTAAAAATCTCCTCTTTGCAATACTGTAAAAAATGTGTTTCAGGGTCAATGTGGTTGAATATTATAGAGCGTTTACGCTCAAACAGCCATTAAGTTTTACATCTGTGTCTGAGTGGCATTTTCCATTTTTTTCGTCTCATAGCAATTATCCATGAGGCAAAGTATAACTGCACTTGAAGCCAGTCGGTTGTGATTGGTGACACTCAGCGTGAGCCAGCCATGCTGAGCAGATTGGGCCGGGGCTTGGGTCGGACTCCGGCTCATTTAACTTCTCTCTCTTCGTTGTACCTATTTACGCCTCTGCACCGCAGAGCACACATATACGGGTGTATGAAATAATACCCTGTAATGAGGTAATACATTCATTTCTTTCTCTTATTTTAGACATTTGAGACATGTTTCGAGTTGATCAAATACCTGCAGCGATCCCAGCACAGAAGACACGAGACAAGGGTCTCCCCATAAAGAGAGATGAGTTTTTTTACTGTTTTTTTTTTCAAAGATTACATGCAGAAGAGGCCTTTTTCATTTATTTATTTTTGTCACCATTGCGTCCTGTCACTACATCCCAAAATATATGGATTTGAGCAGACACCAACTGACCAACACACAATGCAGCATTTAACAACTTAAACCAACCATTATGTAAATAATGCAACTCCAAACACTCATTACAGACTGTTTTTCATGATTGATCACTAATAAACTACTATAAAAGGGACAAACTTAAATTCATGGAGCGTTAATGACTGTGGCATGAAACTTGGGAGTGAGTGAATGATTTGTGCAGCACCGGTCAGACCTTGCACTCCGGGCTGAGAGAGTACGGAGTTGAAACAAGCACCAAAGTGATTGCTTTCTGTTATTTCTGTGACTTGCCCATTGGAAAGCTTGTTTTTGCTCTTTGCACTCAAGATGTCGGACCATGCTTTTATGTTAAATGATTAAATGCTTTCAACCGGGCTTCTGTATGCCAATTAAAAATATCTCAATAACTGTTGAGTCATTTCTGACATTTTGGTCACCAAGAAATTAACTTTTTAGTGTTAGCTCCAGCCTCTCATGTCACTTCTGATTTCTGAGTCACTCTGAAGCAAAGTAGTGGACCTGCCGATCAACCAACCAATCGACATTGCTGCATTAAAGATTCTAATATTTTCTGTCAGGCTGGAAAACACATGAAGCAGTATTAAGCCCAGCGCCGGTCTGTCCATATAGGCCAATGAGGCAATTGCCTCGGGCGGCACTATGGCATGGAGGGCAAAATGTGGGCCAACTATTCATGATCAAAGTTGCTGAGTAACCAATAGCAGTTAATGCAGTCTCTCTAGGTTGCGTGTTCTGTAAGCACAATGAATTGCTGAGGAATGTGTAAATCAAGCTGCACTTGCAGCCGCCTCTGGCCCCCAGCTCTCAGGAGTCAGTGGTAGACTGGCCTTCTGACACCAGGTTCAATTGTCTTTGAGGAAAATAAAATGCATGCAATGTGAGATTAAGGCAAGGCAAGGCAAGGCAAGTTTATTTGTATAGCACATTTCAACAACAAGGCAATTCAAAGTGCTTCACATAAAACCATTTAGCATCAAAACATAATGCAAAAGAAAATAAGATTTAAAAACATTCAATTAAGAACATTCATTTAAACATTAAAAACAACATTAAAAACAGTTAGTAAAACATTAAAAAGCTAAAAAAAATTGAATAAAAGTTGCAGTGCAGTTTAAGAAATAAAATACAGTAGTGAGATGCAGAAATTTATTAAGATCCTTGAATCTGGTTCAATTAAAGGCAACAGCAAACAGAAGAGTCTTCAATCTGGATTTAAAGGAGTTTAGGGTCTCAGCAGACCTGCAGCTTTCAGGGACCTTGTTCCAGATATGTGGAGCAGAAAAACTGAACGCTGCTTCTCCATGTTTAGTTCTAACTCTTGGAACAGAAAGTAGACCCGTCCCAGACGACCTAAGGGGTCGGGATGGTTCATAAGGTAGCAGCATATCAGAAATGTATTTAGGCCCTAAACCTTTCAGTGCTTTATAAACCAACAACAGGATTTTAAAGTCAACTCTTTGTTAGACAGGAAGCCAGAGCAAAGACCTCAGAACTGGAGTGATGTGATCCACTTTCTTGGTCTTAGTGAGGACTCGAGCTGCAGCGTTCTGAATCAGCTGCAGGTTTCTGACTGACTTTTTACAGAGACCTGTGAACACACCGTTACAGTAGTCCAGTCTACTGAAGATAAAAGCGTGGACAAGTTTTTACAAATCCTGTTGAGACATAAGTCCTCTAATCCTTGCTATATTTTTCAGGTGATAGTAGGCTGATTTTGTAATTGTCTTGATATGGCTGTTCAGGTTGAGGTCTGAATCCATAACTACACCTAGATTTATGGCTTGGTTTGTGGTTTTTAACATCAGTGATTGAAGCTGAGCGCTGACTTTCAGTCGTTCATCCTTGCTACCAAAACAATTACTTCTGTTTTATCTTTATTTAATTGAAGGAAATTCTGGCACATCCAGTTGTTGATTTGTTCAATGCATTTACTCAGCCCTTGTATGGGATTATAGTCCCCTGGTGATATAGTTATGTAGATTTGTGTGTCGTCTGCATAATTATGACAACACACTTTGTTGTTTTCCATAATCTGAGCCAGTGGAAGCATGTAGATGTTGAACAGAAGAGGCCCCAGTATTGGACCTTGGGGAACACCACATGTCACCCTAGTCAGCTCTGATGTGTAATTAGCCACAGACAAAGTATTCTCGGCCCTTCAAGTAGGATTCAAACCAGTTAAGTGGTGCGCCAGAGAGTCCTACGCAGACCTTTAGTCTGTCTAGTAGTATGTCATGGTCGACCGTGTCGAATGCAGCACTAAGATCCAGTAATACTAAGACTGAGATTCTTCTGTCTGTGTTTAAGTGGATGTCGTTGAAAACCTTAACAAGAGCAGTGCTGTGGTGCTGTCGAAAGCCGGACTGGAAGACATCAAAACAGTTATTTACGGCTAAGAAGTTGTTCAGCTGTTGAAAAAACACTTTTTCTATTATTTTACTTAAAAATGGGAGGTTTGATCTTGGCCTATAATTTTTCATTATTGCGGGGTCTAAACTAGCCTTCTTTAGGAGTGGTTTAATAACTGCAGTTTTTAGGGCTTGTGGGAAAACACCTGAGAGAAGGGAGGTGTTTACAATTTGTAGAAGATCAGTGGTCATGCAGTGTGAAATATTTTTGAAAAAGCGTGTCAGTAGAATATCTAAGCAGCAGGAGGATGATTTCAGATGTTGTATAATGTCTTCTAGGCTTCTTTGGTTGATTGAATTAAATTGTGTCATGACATTTGAATGGATGTTATTTAAAGATGGGGACAACACATGCCCTGTGGTTGATGTGGAGGCACCGACTCTTTGTCTAATTTTCTGAATTTTGTCAGTAAAGAAGGAGGCAAATTGATTGCATGCCCAGTTGGATTGGAGCTCAGGAGTTACTGACACTGGAGGGTTTGTTAGCATGTTGACGGTAGCAAATAAGGCGCGTGCATTGTTGTTGTTTTTGGTTATAATGTCAGAGAAGAAGGACTGCCTTATGGAACCATGGCAGGTCTAAACGATGGAAATCAACAGAAGACAATTGAAGGAGCAAGTACTTCAAAAACAGAGGGATTCATTTTTAAGATATATTGATCCGGGGAGTGTTAGCAAGGACGACGCTGGGCCTTCAAATCCGGTACCGACGCACCACGAGACACAACTAACGTTACCACGGCGCTCCAGAAGAGGAGAGGCAGCAGGTGCTAGAGCTCCGATGCCAGAGGAGGAAATGTGAGCTTTATTTGCTCTCTAGTCATTGTTTAAGTTGCTGATGGAACTTTCCTGCACACATTGTGTGTGTGTGTGTGTATGTGTGTGTGTGTGTGTGTGTGTGTGTGTGTTACGCACATGAGAAAGTGGAATAGGAGAGATTTGCACTGATATTATTTTGTTTGAGGAGCTGAAATTGGATTATGAGGAAAAAAGCTACACATGATGCTGTCATGATTCTGCTGTAAATGATTTGGGATGGATCATTCGGAGTTATTCTGCAGACGTGTTCGGTGCGTTATTTGAATATGGATCAGTGAAATGCCAACATACTTTCATGTTGTTGAGCCCACTTGCGTCATGTGTGTGAAATACTGGCATCTGTTTGTTGCTGGTATGGAGCGTTACCATTGAGGGGCGGCTAGAGCGGTCCTGATTATGCCCATATGACATTCAAGCGCCCCTCACACCAAGTACAGATGATAAGGATGACCGCTCTAAGATATAGAGTACATGTTAGCTGGTTGAATGCATTGATTGGACAACTACTGATTTATGACCCCTGCACAGGTCCATGTCTGATGTAATGAAATAAGAAAAGATTACTGCTCAGTTTATCCTCTGTCGCTATATGTTGGTCCTCTGACCTGAGGATACAACTCTGAACCTTGACATCCTTTCCACTCTTCCAGATAAGAGGAAGCAGCTGCAAGCGTCGTAGCCCTCAACCTGTCTGCATTAATGTTACATCTCCAGCCCCTTACACTCACCATTACTAATTAATCCAAATCATGTTCCACGGTGCCCCGGCGCTTTGGCGCCTCGCCCTCCCGAACCAACCGTCCTTAGCGGGGAGAGAAGAGGCCCCTTCCTGAATAAAACATCCTAATAATTCAACTTAAGCATTTAGCTAATGCATTATGCATGAGCGTGAAATCAGTCCAGAGGGCAATGGAATCAGGATGTTGACAGTGTGTCTTGCATGTTTCTGTGTGTGTGCGAGTATGACCATGCGGTTGTGTGGGCGCTGATTTATTTATCAGGAATATTTCATGAGAGTGTGTGAGGCAGCGAGAAAATGCTAACGGTAAGTAATGTACCTCGCATTTTAGGGCCTGTTTGCCAGTATATTTCTTTTTCCTATCCCCACAGGTAAGTGGAGACAATGTGATTCCATTCGGCAGCAAGAATCAAAATACATTAAGTTAGAGAAAGCAGAAAATAAGATTGCTGCAACCTAGAAGCATTTATATGTTAATCCTGTTGGAATGGTAAGAAACCACACAGCTTATAGATGATTGTGCAGCAAAAAGCAACATACATTACTGTTGCTGATATATCAATAGGAAGGGAACTGTGCAGGTGCATGAGCGTGAGCTGTAATGCCATTAGTCAGTTGAAAGGTGGAGACAGTGCCAGCACTAAGCGAGATCTGAGAAGTACTCTCAGGAGAAAGTTAAACTCAGGTCAGCATGCATATGACAGAAATTAAAGCTATTTAAGGAAACAGTTTGGGCTCAGATGGCAACCTCCGGTTATGAAAAGTGAAGCCAATGCAGAAGAGCCTTAAACCTGCATCCTTTCTAATGGCCATCAGGGGGTTTAAGAAAAAGTCTGGTTGTATAGAAGTCTATGAGAAAATGACTCTACTTCTCTCTTGATTTATTCCTTCAGTAAACATTGTAAACATGAGTTTATGTCTTCTTCAATACAGCACTATGTTCATTTAGTAAATGATGGTCCATTTAGAGTCAAACAGACCATAAAGCAGGGGATGACTTAAGGCAATAGTAAATGGACTGTACTTTCTAGTCTTCTGACAACTCGAAGTGCTTTAAGACTACATGTCATTCCCCCTTTCACACCCACTCACTATGCAAGGTGCAACCTGCCCACCAGGACTAACTAATCACTCACACACACATTCAATTCAGTGTAGGCACAGCTTTCGGGAGCAATTTGAGGTTAGTCTTGCCCAAGGACACATGGACATGGACTGGAGGAACTGGGGATCAGACCTCCAAACTTTTTCCACTCTAACTCTGTGCCACAGCTAGGGCGTGGCTACCTTGTGATTGATACGTCCTTAGGACAGTTTTGTCTGGTCTGTGAGTTGTGAGTGTATTCTTATTACAACTTTAACCCTGTCACAGTGTGTTTTCAGTTAATGACAGATAATTGTAACATTTTGGTCACCAAGAAATGAACGTTTTAGTGTTAGCTCCAGCCTCTCATGTCACTTCTGGTTCCAAGGAAAGAAGATGGCGACAGTTAATATGAATCCCACTTCTTTTCTTGGCAAGACCCGCCATGTGCAGCATTCAAGCGTGAAGATTGGCCAGGAGTCCATGCTCGCCGAGGTCCTGGTAACCTGATTTGTTCGGGTCCTATGCCCTGACCAATAGGCATCCTGAACCTAACCACTCGAGGTTCATGCCTAACTTCATACATTTTTGTTGAATATATATTCAAATTACTTGGCCACTGACTAATTAATCTTGCTGACATGACAGAATTTCTTTTGATTAATCCAAGTAAAACGCGTTAGGATTTTTTTCTTAAACTAAAAGCACAGATTGTATTGTAATGTGATATATGATTATTATAATTAATCATGGTGCCTGCCATTCTAGCTGTGCATAAAATGCTGTACAAAACTAAAGACTGCAGATGCAATGCTGGTACTCGGGCAGACATTTTAATTTAGATGTGCATTTATAGCCCCTTGCACACACACAGTATGCCCCGAAACATTTCCTGCATGGGGTTATGTGTGAATGGGAGCAGGAATCCATATGCAGGAAAACATGTCTCGCTAATTTCCCACCACCAGACCTCATAAAATCTTGGGGAAAATGCCTGTACGGCGGTCCTGTGAATTAAAGCAGCAGCATTATAAGGACAAGCACCTAATGGATTATGTCCTTCTGAGGAAATATGCTTCCGTGGGGAGCCAGAGAACCAATCGCACCATGTGAGACTCTACGTCCACGGTGAAAAGGCCATCGCTTTCATGGGTGATGGGACTCGTCTTGCTGAAGTCGGCTACATATCAAAGACCCTACAGCTTGACATGGCCAGCTTGAAATACAATTTACAGTACTTATTTTGACAAATCAAGAGTCTTAGAGCAATAGCCTTTCATGGGCCTCAGAGATTAGCTACTCCCCTGAGTATGTGCTGAATGCCTGGGGTGAAAAATGTCATGCAGTCCATGTTAGAATAGATCTTTTTGGGAAACAACATTTTAGCTTTCTCTGTACTTTTCACTTTTATGTTGATATTTAAAGTAACAATAGATAACATATTCGCTTAAACTCATTATTATAAAGTAATTATTGATTGCACAATGTAATTGCTCTCGAAAAATGATATCATTAGTGTTAAGATTAGTTCCTTATAAGCTTTAAGGATTTTACTGTCCGTCCGCCTCCGGTTGGAGTTCTCCTGGGACAATACAGGCTCCATTTACGGGACTATGGAAGCGGATAGCACTTAAGATGCACCTATACTTACAGCAGTAATAAAATAACACGGAGGCTCTATTTAACTCTTTATTTCCTCCCATCTTGTCAACAGCAGCACATCACAGCTGCACTCCTTTCGTTCTTACCGTTCGCAAATAAAAGCCCTAGATATGTACACTGAATCCCTGTTTGACAGAGAGTTTTGCTACGAGGAAACTAAACAATATAGCTGACAGTAGCTATTCCCAGGTTTTCGGGAATGTGAGAACCAGATGGAATAGACATCATCTCATGACCTGCAGAGCAGTATCCAACAATTCAGGCATCATCTTTGGACGCCAGACTGAGGAAGTCGATGGAAGGGACAGGTAAGATTCGACGTGCATGACATTATCACAGGTTTATGACATTGTATCTCATTAATTTGATATCTATAGTAAAACTATTTTTGTGCGAGTGGTTGTTGTCTTTCTTCAGGCTGGAGAGAATCACGGACCACGACTTGAGGCATGCAGAGGAGTTTGTGAGCTTGATGACGTATGATGTATGGTGATGTATTTTGTTGTTGTAAATCACTAAGAATACAGATGGACTACATTTACATCATCAAAGGGTGTTCCTTACTCTAGAACCGGCATATTATTGTTCTCTTCCAAGCTGAAGACATCTGGTTGTTCCTGGAAGAGACATCACTGAATCCCAGGTTTACCTTAACCGAGCGGGGAAGGCATGGAGCTTTACCTGCAGACCTGACCTCCACCACTCCTGCTGAGAGTGACCTTCATCAATCTTGTTCAACCCGACCTCTGATTATACATGTGTTCAGGCCCCTCCCACCCAGCGGGCAAATGCTTGCAAAAAGAGCATGCCTTGCCCCAGAGAAGGTTGACATGCTAATATTTCTTAAAAACAACTGTTGAGGAAGACTAAATGTTTTGTGTCTTGGTTGAGAGTGCTGGTTGTTGTTTAAAATTACACTGGTTTAAAAAATACTTCATTGTACAGGTTTTTCTTTTACACTTTCAAAAACTAATTTAACTGAAAATTTCCACAAGATCTTCCTACCAAAACTCAGTGTGTGTGTGTGTGTGTGTGTGTGTGTGTGTGTGTGTGTGTGTTTCCCTGCTGTCACAGCCTAGTCTCACATCCACAGTCTAATGCCATCTGGTCTTGACTGCACCTCATGGGATCTCAGTAGTGACCCCCTTTGTCCTCCCTCACCACTCATACACCATTGATACATTTTTACCATCCACCCATCCAGTCATCCGAACATCCCCCCCGTCCCTCTAGTCCCCTCTGGGCCCCTGCTCCAGCTATACTGTATGTGGCGTGGCCATTATCAACATGTTTTAGTCACAGCAGTCCATCTCAACGATTCCCAGTAGGAATTTGGCATGATAAAAGGCTTCTAAAACCTCCATGGGTACATCTATTGCCAGTTTCTGAGAGTTACAGTAGGTGTGTGTGTGTGTGTGTGTGTGTGTGTGTGTGTGTGTGTGTGTGTGTGTGTGTGTGTGTGTGTCAGGAGAGTGGTGAGAAGGAAATAGAGGTAGGAGGAAAAAGGAGTCTAATTGGTTGGAATACATCAGAGACATAACCATCAGCAGATGCATGATGTTGTTTTTCTACTGCAAAAGGAAGACCAAAAAAAAAGAATCTAACTCAGAGGAGGTGTTACGAGGTTATCCGTGACCGTTTCACAACGTTAACCACGTGTTGCAGCATTAATCGTCACCGCTCCGTCTGCTGGACGTGTAGATAGGCAACCGCTTCATAAGGGGATCATAAATATGCCAGAGTTGTGTTGACAGCTCGTTGTGCTGCCACCATGTGGGCAACAGAAAGCTAATTTACAGTAACTCATTCTCATGTGGAAAAATTCAAAAACAAAACAAGGTAATCACAGTAAGGAGTGTCTGCGATTGGTCAGCAGTGCAAAGTTCTGTGTCAAACATCAATGCTGCACTTCATATTTATTCCGTTTGCGAACACATGCAGTGATTGTGCTCATTATATTCAAATAAACAGAATTCTGTTTGATAGTCTACACTCAGAAATGCAGGAGTGGACTTCATATGATGTTTTGTGAAGGGTCAAGCCTGGGTGTGTGAGGGTAGTTGTTAAGTTTGGTGGGAGTAAAAGTAACCGAAGGTCCTCACAACTATAGAAACTGAAACAGTGTGTGTGTGTGTGTGTGTGTGTGTGTGTGTGTGTGTGTGTGTGTGTGTGTGTGTGTGTGTGTGTGTCTCTGTGTCTGTGTGCTGGAAGTGACAGTCACAAAGAGCCTCCGTCAACCCACTGCAGTCAATTAGAGGCTCATAGCCCCCGGGGCGACACTCCCTGACTTCAGTTCACATCTCCACCTCCGCTCCTTCCTCACCTCCCTCCATTCCCCTCCAACCAAAACCTTTCTGCCTTTGGTTTTCTCATTTCTCTGCTGAGCACCGTGACAGCCGCCGGAGTCGGGGACTTTCATCCAAAGCGTCACCTGTCACTGCCATCGACTCGGTCTCTGTTGTTCTACCAGAATGAGGGAGGGAAGCTGAGGTGGGGAGGGGAGGGTGGAAAGAAGATGGTAAGGGGGAGGCTGACATGTTGGATCGATGATAAAGAACATGAAGAGGAGCACTGTGACACAGAGTAAAGAATATGTGATTTGAGGTTACATTTAAATTTTACATTGTAGACTTTCAGCTGACGCTATTCTGTTGACTGACTTACAGTGAATGCTGCAGAAAAATAGTTCAGTCTACCAGGTATAAGAAAGTACGATATCAAGCATTAATGTCTTTAGGGAGACAGACGGGCAAATCGATGGGTCAAACAAACACAGGACTTTCACCCAGCAGACCCCTGTACATGTGCCTTGTGAAACCAAGTCAACTTTGATTTATTTACGTATGTATATACTTAACTAACGCCATGTTCATACGTTTTGTAACAAGCATACGTATTTTACGTGACAAATATACTTATGCCCAAACCACAATCTTTTACTCAACCTAACCTGCGGTAACAAGCAGAAATGATAAGACTTTCAAATCATAACCCAGATTAATGAATAATACATTTACAAAGTTTCAATAAATGCAGAAACAAAAAGCCATGAAACAATAGTTTTTTTGCTGGCGATCAGTGGAGTCGGAGAGGATGCCGACAGTGACAGTGAGCCCTTTTTAATAACAGGACCTTGTAAATTATTTACTAGCATCAGGGCTATGTGATGGGAGACACAGTCAGTCGGTAGGTTCCAATTAACTTAGTGAGTTTGTTTGAAATTCTTGTGTCAAGGAACAAAATTCAGTAATGTTCAGGTTATGATCATTGTTTCCTTTGTTATATTTATAGCCTGAAGCTCATGTTGTTATTTTGTTGACACCAAAAATGACAAAACAAACAAACAACCTGTATGAAGAAGTTAAGAGAGAATGGATAGACTTAGACATTCGAGTGTCCGGTCAGGGATGTACAGAGGCTAGGCTGTCAGCAGACAAATGGAGTGAGGAAACATGCTTTGTTCAAGGCACACACTCAAGCTGTAAAGATGGCAGAACAACAGGAGGAAGCGGCCATTGAGAATGCGATGGGGGCTGTAACTAAGTCCATTTGGCCAAAAAGTTGAGAGCCTCATTGAGCTGCAGGAATTGAATGGTATAAAGATTCACCTCGCAGTGCAACACAAATAACCAGACATGATTCCAATGAGACGCAGCGTAAAGTCATCATTAGCATGATAGCAACATCAAGTAAGTTAGTACCTGAATTCATATTCCTTGAATCTAGATCTAGAAAACCAGAGAGCGGATGGCAGAAGCATAGAGTGTATTCACTTGTTTCACTAATGCTGGCTTTACAGGAGAATGGCTTCATGGAAACTAGGTAACAATTGTATCTGATGGAGCCAGAGTCATGTTAGGAGAAAAGTTATGTGTAGAAACCAGGTTGACCTTGAGATTCCAAAAGCTTTTTGTACGGCACTGTGTCAACTATAGATTTCAACTATCTGTGTCCGATGTGTCAGTTTACTTGCTGAGGCAAACGGTCAGTCATTTCAATGATTTTATGCAGAAGCTATATTCTGTATAGTATGTGGACCTCACTGAGCACTTTAAGAACACTTGTTTTGATTAGAAGAGGTCCAACAAAGGATGCAAATGTACAGAGGTTTATTAGACTGTGTTTAAAGTCCTGGATGTATTTGTGATCTTGGCTCATGCCATACTCCACGAAATAGTCCAGTTACAGGAGCTTCAGGGTCGCTCTATAAGTCTCCTCAGAGCAGAGCATCTGGTGAAACACAGCAGAGTGCTGCATTCCTTTAAAGAGAGTCCAGGTAGGAAATATTGCGAGGCGGAAAAGAGAGGGGGATGTATCAGTTTATAGCCTTTAAAAGTAATTGACTTACAATTATATATTAGCAGACGACGAGCTCTACCTCTGAGCCACAGCCGCCCAGTAATGCAAAGCTCAAGTCTATCAATCCAGGGCAGTTCTTACAAAGGCTTGTAAACAATCCTGTGTAATGCTTTGTCTTTCTAAGACGAGGCCATCAAGGACCTCAAGCATCCTTGATCAGAGCACATGGCGATCAAACCCCAGCATCCACCACAGTGGAGAACAAGTTAAGAGATGGTGCAAGCGATTTAAGTTGAGCTTGGTTTACAAACCTGCACAGACAAATTCAGTTGTTAAGTGATGTTTGTGTACTACTTACCAGAGTACCTACCTGATGTTAAGTCCCTTGAGCCAATATGAGCACTTATTTAGAAACCAAGCATTGGGTTATAGAGAGTATATCACTGTGGTTTCTATACGACACACAGTGTATTGTATAATAGTCAAAACTCCAATTACGTTATTATGGCATCAAAACTAACAATAGTATTTAATCAGCAGTCAATATAATTTCATAATTATCCTTTCTCCCTGAAGTCAAGCTGCAGAAGTTAAGTGACAATGTGCAAAAACTTCTGGCCCATTTTGTTGTGACCTAAATATCCAAGAGTAGTCCAACAAGTCCCGGTAACACTGTAACAACGGCGTTTATCCTTTGCTAGACGGGTCGTTCAAAAATAATTTGGGGCATAAATTAAGAGTACACCCACTTCTGCATGCACCACTACACCACTGCAGGGGACGCACAAAGAACACAGGCAGGTGGACCTCCAATACAAAGACTCGAGATTAACTATCCCAGGCCTTGAGTCTGCATCATTTCTCAGGCACGAGGAGTCTCTACTTTATGTATTCTTTTTTTGTTCACATGAAAGAGTAACTGTTGACCTTGAACATTCAAGAACCCGTTCACATCAGTATTTGGAATGTAGTGTCAAGACATTGACAAACATCTTATCTTAACTTTGAGGAAAACCAACATCTGTCAGCTCGTAGGCCTCCTCTGATAATAACAGCTTTCACGTAGACACGCTTTCAAAAGGGAAGCTCACACAAGGTTTTTCTCCTATGAGAAAAAACAAATGCAGAGATTTGTTTTCATGATTACACCAATTACAGCACACTGATCACATTACTGCCTCTGAGCTTCGTCACAGCTGTCAGACGCTCAGCATATTGGATTATCACAGGTAATCCAGTTTATATTATGCAGTTATTTAAAGGCTTTTTTTTAAATGAGTGAGATACTGAATCCACTGTTGGAAAACAAGACACCTACGCTGACAAAACCAAGGCTGCGATGGCAGAGGAATCTTTTACTGGAGAGAAAAAAGTGATTATCTTCATTGAGGGATTTGCTCACGAGATTGATTGCGTGGATTGGATAGATTTACATTGAACTACGTTAATGATAATCTGCACATATACCCTTAAATAGCCATAGATAACCCTAATTGGAAAATCAAGATTAACTTGTTGAGCACAGCAGATGGTTTGGCAGGTACTTTGCTATAAACTTGTGCAATTTGTTCGAACTCACAGAGCTTTATACAAATGTTATTCATAAGTGTATGTATAAAAGGGTGTACAATGCATCTATTTTCCATTTGTTGCAGCTGTGCAGTCAAGAAAATGCCCCCTTTGAGACTGAAGTTTTCCCTCAAGGGCCGATAAAGGTCCTGATGTGGTAGGTACAAGCATAATCTGCAGGCCTTGTGGCCACTTTGACAGGTTCTGTCCAATATCTGTCCAATATGTCACCCTGATATAGCCAATCTGGAGCCACGATGTCAGCTTGCTAAATCTCTGTCCTCCATGACTGAGAAAGATACAGAGGGTGACAGCGATGGAACCCATTCCACCTTGATCAAGCAGAACACATTGCCTCAAGCGTTCTCAGTGACTGCTAAGCATTTCTACTACATCGCTGTCTCTTTGCCACTGTGTACAACACCTGATGGGAGATTGTTTTCAGTATTCAAATGTCAAAGACAGATCTCAGAACAACACACGGTGTCAGACTGGCTCGTGTTCATGGGTGTTCGGTCAAGTCACTTGCGCAGCTTGAATTGATGGCAGTCTGTTCTGCTATCACTGCACCTTCATCTATATCAGACCTGGGCATTGTACGGCCCACGGGCCATACCCGGCCCTTTGGCTGTCGCTGACCGGTCAATGGGAAATTAGGACACACAAAAAGGCTCATTTTTGGTTCAGAAGATGTTGTTTCTCTTTGGATCTACCTCCGTATGTAAACAAACATTCTCCGTGATAAGTTGAACAAATACAGATACCGATCCTCTCTCACTGACGATCACCTGTCAGCTGTCCTTCTCATATCCACCTCAGACATTCAGCCTGACTTCAGAGCTTTGTTCAAGCCCAACACAGACAAGAGTTCTCACACTGAACTGGAAAACAGAAAATTAAGTAATTGGATTACAAAATTTGATTGCAGAAACTTGATCCCTGTCAGTGTTTTATTATATATGGATATTTAATATGTATATTTGTTTGGATCATTATTCCTGCTGCAGATGTTTAAGGTGGAGCTTATTTTAACTCCTTTATGCATTGTTTTTCAGTTTGGGAAGTTAGGATGAGTTTGAAAAACTGTTTCTTTAAAATTGTAATGTGCAAAGTAACTCGTAACTAAAGCTGTCAGACAAATGTAGTTTGTCTAATATTTCCCTCTGAGATGTAGTGGAGTGGAAGTAAAACGTTGAATAAAATGGAAATACTCAAGTAAAGTACCTTGAATTTATACTTAAGTACAGTACTTAAGTAATTATACTTAGTTACATTCCACCACTGATCATGACATTCACTCTTACCACTCGCAGCTTATCAAAACCATAAAATGTACTGCTTTTTATAAAGAGGAATAATATTGAGCAGGATTGAGTTCAGTCTATTGGTCCGGCCCTCCACAACAGTCCTTGTTTCTCATGTGGCCCCTTGGGAAAAATAGTTGCCCACCCCTGATCTACAGTATGATCACTATCAAACCTGCCTAAATATGTACTCACACAGTGTAATCACACTCTTTTGTTCAATAGTTAACCTTAATGTACAGCAAAATTGCATAGTGTTAAGGTATCAATTTTAGTTTTAACACAAAAAAATATAGTGTTGACTTGACGAAACTCTTTTCACACGCATATCAACGTCATCTAAACACAACATCTCCAACACGTTCTTGTGTAAATGGCCTTCCACATTCAACTGTATTGAATGAAAAATAAAACACGGCCCCTCGGCTATTTACGTTTCAAATGTTCAGTGTAATCCTGCAATAATTAAGCTGGACACAATCCTGCCGCTCAAACACCCAAACACCCAAACTCCCCTTTCCTCACATGTACAGAATGTCTACCTTTACCTCGGGTGTCTGGACCCAATCTTGAGGGGATGGAGAGATGTCTTGGAGTTGTTGGAACTAGCATGCTAGCAGGTTCACACACACACGGTTGTGTCTCCTGCCTCCTCTCCTTTCTTGCACACCTTCCTCTCTCACTGGGAAACTCTCCTCATCTCCCCTCTGAGAGCTACTACGGTGAGGGCCAGAGAGCTGACATCGTGTTTTCCAACTTTTCTTTCTTCCCATCAGTTTGTGTGTCTGTGGAAACACAGGTCATCTCATCACTCAGACTGGAAGGCTGTTTCTCACGCCACAGCTCACCTCTCTGACACGGTCCACCCAGGTCTGCAGCTTACAGGAGCAATACAAACACAAGACACACAAAAATGGATCAGATACTGCTTTTGATCAACATCAAAATCATATTTTTTGTTACTTACTTTTGCAGACGGAAGATTTTATGATTTTCACACTGCACATTGAGGACAATATGCTGCAGAGCATGAATTCCCCATCTACTGGAATTCCAATATAATTCCAATTTGCCCCTTCATTTCATTCTGTCTCCATTCTACACTTGATGTCTTCTATCATGCTGGCATATACACATGCTCTCTGGGCCACACATTAACTTCCTTCCACCTTCTAAATGTTACTGCCCCTGACTGTGTAACAGTGGTAGAGTCTGCAGGAATGTGTATTGTAATGTCCACGTGTGCATGTACAAGATACAAACCAAACAACTAAACAGGGACCCAGGTTGCTAATGTCGATCAGTTGGTCCTCCCATTGGATGGATTAGCATTAGGTTCAAACATTAATGTTCAACAGAGAATTAATCTTACTGATTTTGGTGATCCCTGCCTTTTTCCCCCTCAGGTATTGCAAGATGGTTCGTCACAAAGTTTGGTTTAGATTTTCATAGTTTCCTAGTCACGTTTACGTAAAAGTCATGATGGAAATTGCGTCAAAAGTGAAAGTTGAAAGGGAATCTCTGATTAACATAAAGACAACAGCACGAGGTGAAACATGCAGAGACAGCGACATGCGCTTCTCGTTCCACCTTTTAAGATCACAGTACTATTTCAATCAACGATAGACAGATGAAACCAACAGAGTTGTGTATTCCATGTGTGAAAAGGGCTATTTAGCACCAAAAGGTCATTTGTCTACGTGCCTGATATATATATTTTTTATATATCCTTAATACTAATTGATGCTATATTTTTCACCATGCCAGCAGCGTGGCTTTAGGGATGATAACTTGGCCCACCACGTTGGCTACATTTTATGGGTTTAATAGTGTTTAAATGGCAGAGTTATCTGTTAAATCCTTCCTGGTGATGCATTCACGTGCTGAAGTGAAGGGCTGACAGCCAAGCTGATTAATTATTTCAGCATTTGAGTTTTAGTCTCTGGGCATATAATGAAGCCAGAAATAGATATGCCAATGTACTTGTTAAATCCATAAAAGTTTCCTGAATTTGATTTCAAGAAAATATACTCTATAACGCAAAATTACACATATCACTCACAAAGATTTGATTCATGTCGACCACCTCATTTTAGTTTATCACTGAATCCCTGCAACATGAATCCTCATCATCTTTCAACACAAGTTGACCGGCTCACAGATTTCCATCACAGATATCAACCACAACAGATGAAACTGAAACTAAGGCCCCATCGGGCTCCTACACCCTCTCCCCAACTGCTTCTACTTTGCACCTTTGCATGGGGGGTCCGCCATCCCAAACCAATGAGTGGGGAGACAAAGTGGCTTTTAAATCCCTCCAACAGCAATTGGTGTTCCTATGGACTCTTATGCTTCTTCCCCTTTGGACATATGTGGCAGCGTATGTTTACATAACCCTGAGGTTGCTTTTTATTGTATATGATTACCATTTTCATTTGCTTCTAATGTTTTGTTTGCTCTGCTTTTATTGTTTGTATTGATTGCCGCTTTGTTCAGGGCTCATATTACAGTTTCCTATTTCCCTGCTGAACCCTATAACCTGCTATAAAAAGCCAATTTTCCCAAAGGGATCATTAAAGTTTCATCTTATCTTTAAAAATGGTAAACTCTATTCACCAAATGAAAAGGTATGTACACTCTAAATTCCATCCCTCAGCCTATACTGTGGATCTGTCTTCTATGTTTATTTCTCTCTTTGTAGCCTTGTTACTCACCCTCTTTCTCTCACTGCATCTTTTTCTGTCATTCTCTGTTTCCCTAATGACTACAATAATGAGGCATTATCATCAGCTTCGACAACAGATGTTCTGAATGTTCTGTCTGTGAATGTCTCTGTCTTTCTCGCTGCTTAATCCCCACTTTCTCTCTCTCACTCATTGTTGTGATTCTTTTTTTTCCTCATCACACAAGCTATTCTTCAACAAATTGGAACCTCATTTCTACCCATGAGAATCTTTTTCAATCTGTCTGCTCTGACTTTCACAAGTTTTCAAAAATCCATTTGACCATCTTTTTTTGTACACTGTTGGTGCTGCTTGTGTTTTTGATGAAAAACCTTCACATTTTGCAGCACCAGATATTTATTATTGTTTACAAATATAGCAATGTGATATTAGTGCAACCTGTGTGTAAAATACATCTAAAATACGTTTTACATGAGTATGAGTTTTTGCACAATCTCTTCTTTTCTAGCTATTTGTTTATTCAAGCTACTACAAAGAACTATGACTTTGTGTTGATTCTGGCGGTCCCTGTGGTCAAACGTGGTAGTGCTTCCGAGCACCAGAGTCCCTTAGGAAAACCTTTAATTTGACTGACAGTCTGCCCCACTTAGTCCTGGTTCTGGTTCTCCCGTGCCCCCTTCCCTCCAGCGGGTCCAGCAATACGTCCTGGGTCTCCAGCAGCGTGGCGTCGGTGTTGGCTCCCAGCGAGGAGAAGCTCTGCTCCTGAAGGAGGAGGAGGAGACGCTGCTGCCTAGGGTGGAGCTCTCCGCCCCCTGCCGGAGCTTCCAACTTGTCCATTGAAAAGTCAGGGCAAGAATAAGTACAATTCAACCAACTACTATCTTATAATATTGACATGTGGCGTTGGCCTATAGCCATGAGGCTTTACGGTCCATTTTGTTTATTAGATTAAATCCAAACGAGAAATGTCCTTCCTCCCTGGAATATGAAATTTACATGAGCCATATCAAATTTGGGATATCATCATATTCAGAATAATAGTGGAATATGAGTATGCATGTGAACATAGTCAATGACTGACAGAGTGTCCTTACCCCCTGATTGTATGTGATACTTTAAATTAGGACCCAACATTTTTTCTATTTCTTCATTTCATCTTTTCTAACTGCAAAGGCTGCAATTGGGTGCTTATGACTGGGAACCCTCAGGTATTTTTAACCTTGAAACTTTTCAGTTGTGAGATATGACTAAAAGTGTACTTGACCCCAGTTGGTCGGATGAGGGTTTAGATTAGACAATAGGGTCCAGGATTTATTCAGGGAAGTGAATTTACACTGTGGCTGTGGAAGGTTAACAATTCAGGTCACCTGCAACCTTCTCAGATATATTTTTTCTTTTATCAATTAATGGTTACTATAGCAAATTTCATAGTTGAGTCGATGTATCCAATAACTTAATTGAATCAAAAAGCGGTAATATGCATGGCCATTATCATTTTTATGATATTACTGAGAGGTATCACTGACTCAGTGTTTATTATGTAAAGGCTGTCTGGATAGATTTCAGACATGACCGACAAAAAAAACAAAACAGTGACAGGCAAAAATGTCTTGTGGCAAGTGAAAGAGACTGAATATAACATACACTGAGAATGAGAAATATGAGAGGGAGAAGGTGTCGGAGATGGAGAGATGGCACTCTTTACCTTTCTAAATAACACATGGGTGGTGGGCAGATTATACTAAATTCAGTGACATGATATGATGTTACACACTCTTGTACAGTAGGTGGATGTATGCACCAGAAAGTAAGAGCATATTGTTATAATCACTTTCCAGGCTTGATAGTGGACCACAATTTTTCCCCAGTCCGCTCATTCAGCTTATTGTATCCTAATAAGGTCTTGTGAAGTAGACTGTTAAATCAGTAATATAGGCCTGTCGGTTCCAATGCACCCAGCAAAGGGCAGCTGGTCAGATTCCAACCCACTCTACCAGGTGAGCTACTGGGGACCCACAAGCTATTCATTTATAAAGCTTTGAATATTTATACATATTCACAATAGTAAAATATAAAAAAGAGGTACTTAAACAGCCAAATGTCCTGCCATGATATATTCACCATGATATATTAAACAGTCATAGTAAAGATGTAATTGATCAAGCAACGGTAATGCATTTATCTGCAAGTATTTCCATGTCAGCAGCTTCACATAGCATATGTATGTGGTGTTACTATGAAGGTCTCAACACATGAAGGTGCTGTGGTAGTTTCTAGAATAAAATCTAATTCAAAATGTTATGTCTATGGGTGAAGCTGACCGTACAGTCCCTCTAGTGACGATTACTGAGAGCTTAGGTTAACGTGTTCACTTATAATATGTTGGCGGAGTCTCAAATCTGAAAACAATGCTTCTCCTTTGCATTAATGTTCATGTAGAGAGAGATAGAGAGAGAAAAAGAGAAAAAGAAAGAGAGAGACAGAGAGAGAAAAAGAGAAAGAGAGAGACAGAAAGAGAGACAGAGAAAGTGAGTTGCCACGGTTACCAAAATTGGTGGAAGCAAAGAAGGATCTTTAATATGTAGTGTTTTTCATAATGAAGTAATGCTATACAATGTCAACTACAACAATGAAGATTAACATAAAGTACCATTATTTGGAGAGTTTCCATCAACTACAAGCCGTCATGTACACACAGAAGAGCGGAATTAGCAAAGGAAGACACATATATGTCTCTGAAGATGGAGACACAATCTGCCCGGTGTTGACTATCAATGTTTATCATTATGGTGCAGTCTATGGTCCAAGGATCTGAAAACTTTGAGGCGCTTAAAAAAAAAAAAAAAAAAAAAAAAAAAAAACCCATCAAGGTTGCAATACATCCCCACTTTGCAACATATACATTGACCAATTATGAAAACTACTTGAAAACTCGCCAGCCCCAGGACTTGACTTAGAGAGAAAGGAAGTTAGGTGGGTTTTTTTTGTGCAGATGAGCTATAACTGCTATCTCAAACACTTACTGTGAAAATTGGGCAATCAAGACCACAAGCTAAAAAAATATCAATACATTTTGGGAGAGACAATATTGAGTCACACAACGAAGTATACGTACCGATCCCTAACTATCACTGCTTCCGTACATTTTGTCAAGGCTGTAAGTGCATTGGCAGAAAAGCTCACAGTATAAGAAAAGTCCTATTCAAATTAAACCCCTCAATAAAGATTTGGCTTGAAAGTGTTATTGAGCTAATCGTTTAATATGAAAGTATAGTTTTGGTCCATTCATTTAACAAGAGCATTCAGTCTTATACCCAGTTGACAAAGTACATCTTGCATTCTGTAAAAAACATCCGGAGAGTCTGTAGAACTACGGTTGCAGAGCAGAACAAGGTCAATTCCCCATCTTAATTAAAATTTAAAAAGAACAATCAAATTTTGGAACCACTTGATTGAGTCAGAATCCGACTCACAAGAACAAAGGACATACTTACAATGGCAAAGCTATCCGAATCCAGATAAATATACCTTGAACTGATACAAAAAAGGAAGTCATATTTGTATGTCAACATGCTATAATATGCTATATGTATAATTCCCAACTCACAAGAATAAATCAAATAGACAATGAAAATGAACTAATATTATTTCAGGCAGTGGAAAACAAAAATCCAATCATAGATAAATTAGGTTATAATCTACTGAATAGAGAATTTCAGTGAGCGCAATATTTTACAGAAATAAAACATCCTATAAAAGACTTAATGACCATAAACTGGTGATTGAAATTGGTCGCTAGAATGGCTAGAAAGAACAAAGATAATTTGTACCCATTGTGGAACAGGAGAAGTTGATACAGAAATTAATTTCCTGTTGTCCAAAATACAAATAAATTCACTGAGTTCACTCTTAAATTCAACCATAAAACCCCAGGCATTGTCCCCTCAAGACAGACTAACATTCAAATGTCTCTCAAAGTTGCAGCAGGAAATTAGTCCGGTAACTGTATTGGATTTACAACCAACAATTGGGCCGAACATTTTACTGTTTGCCTTTGTTCTATTATAACTAAATAACTTCAACTAACCTGTGTTTTTTTTTGTACAATAAACAACCAGTCCTAAACCCAACCAAGTAGTTTTGATGCCTAAACGTTTTGTGGTGGTGGCATGCAATTTTACACATTATGTGACACTATCAATTAATGCGCTGTTAAGAGGTCGTGGCCATTTCACTTATTTATGTGTCTGATTGTCTGACCGCTTGTAATTGTTGCCCTATTCTACCTATTTTCAGCAATTCACTGAGAGTATTTTGGTGAGCACAATGTTACAATAAAACCCCAAATGCAATAGTGTAACCACAGTTTGGAGTTTAATAACACTTATACCTCAATTTGTTCTGGAACATTTTACAGGTTGATGTATTGTCACAGCGAGGGCTAAATTCAGAGTATCACTCACCGGCAACCCGTCCAAATACACATCAAGCTTTCCTGAAAACCCACTCAGCCAAGGCAAATCTTTTGAAGACTACACAGTTCCCTTCATTTTTGTCAGTGGGCCGCTGACTCCATGCCTTCCCTTTGAGTCTGCGGTTTCCTCCGTCCCTTTATCTTCTCGTGTCCGCCAGATGTGAACCAACTCACCCATGAAGTGCTATCACCAATTGTAAATGAGCAGAGTGAACCAGGCTAATCAGGGCTGCGATGTGACAGGCCATTAATCCAAAAAGATATGATGAAAACCTGTCGCTCCATCTCTCATACTTGACCTCTCTTTCATCTAGTCTTTCCGCCTTTCATTTCGCCACACATCCATCCGTCCTTTCATCTTTCTATCCGTCTGTTGCTGCCAGGAGAAGGAGGGTGCCTTGGGAGTTTTTATCCAGAATCCACAATCACCTCAGCACCTGAGGGGTGCTGGCATGTCTGTGTGTGTATGCTGTTTCCTGTTATTTTACACTCCATTTAGCTATTTCTTCCTAATTTTTCATCACAACGTTTCGCTCCGTAATCAGCCTGCAGTCTGATAAGGCTGTGATAAGCCCAGTGGAGAAATCACATAATAGATCTGAATTTTTTTTTGCCGGTTTGGAGGTAATTACCAGATCTTACCTTTTAATTCTGCTGGCAGTTCCCTGTGATCTGTGGAAATGAGGAGGAATGTAGCATGAACCTGTTTTAATTGGTTTTTAGATGACTTTCACATGAACTGTGAAATTGTGGTAATCAACAGAAAGGACAGCATCTAGATGGATTTCAGCCAGTGCAGCACTGCTCATTCTTTGAAGTCTAATGAAAACAGTTCATGTTTGTCTGATGAACAGGTGAGCATGTGCAGGGACCTCTCGTGTAAAAACTGTAAACCAGTAGTGATCAATTTCCACTTGGACATGTTTGCCATTGACACGTTTCCCCTTCCTGGTGCTGCGTACCGGCACTGAATCTTTTAGTGGTACGGAGTACGGATGCTTTTCTGATAATTCTACATTGTGAACAACAAATCTGCGTTGAAATGGGCAAGAGGGGAGCTAGTTAGAGTTACAGCTGAAGGTTAGTAAAATGTAATTCTTACCAGAACCAGTTCAATCAGGAGGCCAGTCAGATAAAGAAAAAATATAATTGTTTCTTATAACAGATGATACGTGATGATGAAGTCTTGACAGAGTCTTTGGCTGTTGGACTCTACAGGGAGATTTGTAATGGAGGGGCGTCTGCCCCGATCAGCATCAAGATAAATCCCCTCATGGAGTCCAGACCTGGTGGTGGTGGTGGCTGATGAGGCTGATAGAATGATGAGTTGATGAAGATGATGGATTTGTGAAGACTGAGCGGAGATGGGGGGTTGAGTTCCAGCAGCATGAACGTACTGAAGGTAGAGAGATAATCATATTGAAGAGACAGCAGCAAGATCATAGGCTAACGATGTCATTTTTTTTTCGTTGAGCTTATTGGATGGAGGAGGCCAGCTGATTTAAACAGCTGATGTCCTGATTGACAGCCCCGAGAAATGACAGCAAGTAAATTATGAGTGAGCATGCGTGAGAAGGGATTGGCAGATGTATGAGAAATAAATTACGGACTTCGGCATGCATGCAGGCATAGGTATGGTCTTTCGACTGAACTTACGCTGGAGCTTCATGTTGTTTAAGCTCCTTCATCTCAACTGCTGGCTGACCATTCTATTAGAAATGAAGAATTTCAATTGCCAAATAGATACTGTTGTATAATTTAATACCTTCGTGGTGTAAGAACTTAATACATTTAAAAACTTTCTTGACTCAAACAAGATATTCAACAGTTATTTACATAAACACAGCATTTGCCCATCTCCAACTGATGCAAACCCTCTCAGTGTGAAAGTTCCCCTTGGTGTGCATTTACACAGAGCCAACCCGCCAAGCATCTCTATGAAATCTGCTCCTCAGTGTGAGGCGGGTGTTTTGTCAATATCAGATGGTTGGAGGGCACTGGCCTTGGCATCATAGCGGGCATCACTGCTATCTCTGGCACAGTTTTTATTGAATTGTTTACCGTGAGCGAGGGAGAGAGGAGTTGGAGGGAGGGATGACTGCGTGGGTGTTTGATGCCCTCCATCTTTCTCTGTCAGCATGGCTTCTCCTCTGTATCTAATCGTGCCAGGGAACCAGCTGCTCCCAGAACGGCATCTCCTAAGGCACAAGACACTTCCTCTCAGACTCCCCCCTCTCAAACCAGCCTGCTCTCTTGTGGGTGCCCCCTTGGCATGGCTGTGGTGGCTGAAGCCAAGTTCACACTGTTGGAATGATTGCAGTGACAGTGGTGTTTTTCTGCTCATCCACAGGGACTCGCTCTTCTCTGCCCTGCCTCACTAAGCTGCCGCCACTGACTGGACCTCTGACAGGCTGACAGTCAAATAGACTGATCGACTGATTGATTGACGGGACAAATCACAAGAGGCTCACAACATGGAACAAGGCATTCAGATGTGTGTCTAATTCTGTACAGTGGCTGAAGCTGTGTTCATTGGAATCCCTTCGTCGTTCTAATAAAAAGTAAAATCACATCTGGTGCTAGAACAGTCCATTATCAATATAACCATCATACTATATATGGTTGAAGTAAGGGGAAACACCCCAGGTGAAAATGTGCAAAGAAAAAAAATTGAGATAGAGAAGAACTGAGGTCATCTGAGATCGAGAAAAACTGAGGTCCACTGAGATAGAGATAATACTACTAATAATATATTTTATTTGTATAGCACTTTAAAAGGTACTCAAGGTACTTTACATGGTAAAAACAAACAATAGAAACAATAAGAATGTACACAAGAGCGATTACGTAACAATAAGAAACAAATCAAAAACATACTTAACTAGCATCACAGATTAAAAGCAGATTTAAATAAATGAGTTTTAGGTGCTGTTTTGAAAGTGGCGAGTGATGGAGAATGTCTGAGGCGGAGGGTGAGGGGGGTCAGCAATGGAGAAGGCCCTGTCCCCCCAGGTCCGACGCTTGGACAGAGTAGGGGGGTAAGGACGTTGGCCTCAGCAGATCTGAGCTTGTGGGTGGGAGCGTGTCAGTGCAGGAGGTCAGAAAGGTATGAAGGGGTTCAGGGTTGTGGAGGGCTTTGTATGTGATGAGGAGGATCTTGATCTGGATTCTTTGCTGTATGGGGAGCCAGTAGAGGTCTTGAAGGACTGGAGTGATGTGGTCTCTGGTGCGGGAGTGGGAGAGCAGACGGGCCGCGGGGTTCTGGATGTATCGTAGTTTGTTGATGATTTTGGTGGATGTGCCGTACAGGATGCTGTTGGAGTAGTCCAGTCCAGAGGTGATGAAGATGAGGATGTGTGTGGAAGCAGGAACAGTGGTGCCTTCGATGAAGAGGGAGAAGTTGTGGTGGGATTTGTTTTGTGATTTGGGGACGATTTGTCGCTGTTGAGTTTGAGGAAGTTGGCTTGCATCCAGGTCTTTATATCTGTGAGGCAGTTGGTGATGGTGGAGTAGGTAGTGGGTGTGATGGATTTGGTGGAAATGTAGAGATGTGTGTCATCAGCGTAGCAGTGGAAATGGAGACCGTGGTGGCGTATGATGTTGCCAAGGGAGAGCAAGTAAAGGATGAAGAGGAGGGGACCGAGTACTGAACCTTGGGGGACACCTTGAGGGACTGGGGCTGTGTCAGACTTGGATTTATTGATGCTAATGAACTGTTGACGGTTGGAGAAGTATGACTTGAACCAGGAGAGGGCTGTGCCAGTAATGTGGAGGGGGGACTCAAGACAGGAGAGGAGGATGAAGTGGTTGATGGTGTCAAAGGCTGCACTGAGGTCCAGTAGAATTATGATGTTGTGGGATTGGTCATCAGAGGAGAGGACGAGGTGATTGGTCACTTTGATTAGGGCTGTTTCTGCGCTGTGATGAGATCTGAATCCAGATTGAAAGGGTTCATACAGTTGGTTAGAGTCCAGGTGATGATGTTGATTGGCAACATTGTGTTCCAGTATTTTAGACAGAAGAGGGAGATTAGAGATGCGTCTGTAGTTGTTGTGGATGTCAGGGTCCAGGCCAGGCGTTTTGAGTATGGGTGAGACCGAGGCGAGTTTGAGCGCGGGGGGATGGATCCAATAGACAGGGAGCGTTGATGACAGAGAGAAGGAGCGGGTGGAGGGCCGAGAGACAAGCCATGACTAAAGTGGAAGGGATGGGGTCCAGGTCACAGGTTGGAGTCTTCATGCCAGACAGGGATTTATTAAAATCTGAGGGGTGATTAGGGAGAAGTGTGAGAGTGACCAGTCGGATAGTGGGGGATCTACAGATCCAGGGTCGGGGGTGGGTGGGACCGGAGTGGATGATGCCAGAGTAGTAGGTGGAGCGTGCAGTATTGAGAGACAGTTTGTATTGCTGTATGTATAAACCAGGGTGTGTGGGTCTGGTTTTGTTTGAGATTCGCTCTCGTCGGCGTTTCCGGGATTTCATGAGGCGGAGTTCAGGTGTGAAACAGGGAGCAGTGTGGGTGAAAGAAACAGTTCTGGTTGTGAGCAAAATTGTGCAACCTGATCAAGGCAGGAGTACAGTGTATTATTGTAGAGGTTGACCAGGTCTGTGGAAGACTGAGGACTCTGCTGAACCGCTGTGATCCACGGCCGAGTGTGGGAGTTGGACTACAATGAAGGGTCCACAGCTGTTTAAGACATGTAGAGGATTTTTAAAATCAATCTTGGTCAACTCAGACTGTTGGAGGGCTGTGTCGTTTATTCCTACATGAACAATACTTCGCCGAATGATGGTCGGGAGTGCATGCAGCAGGCGTGGTAGTTTCAAAAGGATGTCGGGTGCCGTCTCTCCGGGGAAACAGTGTGTGGCTGCGTTGAAGAAATGGATATTCCTGATTATGGAATCCCCAATTATCAGTGTGGTCGGGCAAAAGAGGGGATGAGGAGGTAATACTGTGCGCTTAGCACGCGTGGATGGAGGAGGCGAAGATTTGGCCAGTGGTAGCAGAGAGGACAGAGGAGGACTGAGAGAACGGAGGGCAGGATCTCGCCGCGGTGCCGGTGTAAAGAGCGGTATAGAGTCCTGGTGCGGGATGGGCCCTCGGGAATGGCTGGCGTAGGGATCACAAGGGACCCGGAGCTACGAGACGACAGGTGGGATGGTGGAGGAAGCTGGGAGTCCCTAGCCAGAGGTGGGACATCGTGGAGGGCAAGGATGTCGTATTTATTCTCCAGCTGGACTTTAAAGTGGTGAGTGGCAGGAGAGGGATGCCTCCCTCCGTAGCTGATGTGAGCACGGACCAGGGACCAGGGTTCGTGGTGGGATGGATAGGAGCTGACCAGGGCTTTAAGCTAAGTCCCGAGCCGTAGCCAGGAATCCTCAGGACCTGTAAGCGGAGGAAGGGCGGCGGCATCATGCACACGGTCGCTGGTTGTGTCAGTTTGTACTGGACCGAAGATGATGGTGTCCTGGATCTTGTAGAGTGTGGATATTCTTCCTTCCAGCTCTGTGATTTAATCGGCCAGGATGGAGAAGTGTCTGGAGCCATAGTAGATGTGGCGGACGCAGGGGCTCCGGCCCGGACCCCACAGCGTTGTTCAAGCAAAGGAAGCAGTTGATTCACAAAGGGTCCCGCTTTCAGTTAGCTAGCTCCAAAGCTAAGAGCGGAAAACAAGCTGGTAGCCTCAGCAAGTTGTCCAGTCTAGGGAGCTTTAAACTTAAAGGGTCTAGTGCGTGTTGACTGACATTATACGCCTAATTAAGACATATGGATTAAAACAACCAGGATCTGAAAAGCTTAGCGTAAGATGTGGCTAAAACTGGATAAAAATGTAAATTTGTGAAAAAAGGGGAGCGGAGAAGCAGACACGACGCTGAGCTTTTGTTGACTGAGATAAAGATGAACTGTGGTGAACTTAGATACAAATTAACTGTTGTGGACTGATATAGAGATGAACTGTGGAGGTCTGATATAGAGATGAACTTTGGTGGACTGAGATGGAGATGAACTGTGATGGACTGAGATGGAGATGAACTGCGGTGGACTGAGATGGAGATGAACTGTGATGGACTGAGATGGAGATGAACTGCGGTGGACTGAGATAGAGGTGAACTGCAGTGGACTGAGCTAGAGATGAACTGCGGTGGACTGAGATGGAGATGAACTGTGATGGACTGAGATAGAGATGAACTTTGGTGGACTGAGATGGAGATGAACTGTGGTCATCTGAGATGGAGATGAACTGTGTTGGACTGAGATAGAGATGAAATGCGGTGGACTGAGATGGAGATGAACTGTGGTGGACTGAGATAGAGATGGGGATGAACTACGGTGGACTGAGATAGAGATGAACTGCGGTGGACTGATATAGAGATGAACTGCGGTGGACTGATATAGAGGTGAACTGCGGTGGACTGAGATGGAGATGAACTGCGGTGGACTGAGATAGAGATGAACTGCGGTGGACTGAGATAGAGGTGAACTGTGGTGGACTGAGATAGAGATGAACTTTGGTGGACTGAGATGGAGATGAACTGTGGTCATCTGAGATGGAGATGAACTGTGGTGGACTGAGATGGAGATGAACTGCGGTGGACTGAGATAGAGATGAACTGCGGTGGACTGAGATAGAGATGAACTACGGTGGACTGAGATAGAGATGAACTACGGTGGACTGAGATAGAGATGAACTACGGTGGACTGAGATGGAGATGAACTATGGTGGACTGAGATAGAGATGAACTACGGTGGACTGAGATAGAGATGAACTACGGTGGACTGAGATGGAGATGAACTACGGTGGACTGAGATAGAGATGAACTGTGGTGGACTGAGATAGAGATGAACTGTGGTGGACTGAGATAGAGATGAACTGTGGTGGACTGAGATAGAGATGAACTACGGTGGACTGAGATAGAGATGAACTGTGGTGGACTGAGATAGAGATGAACTACGGTGGACTGAGATGGAGATGAACTATGGTGGACTGAGATAGAGATGAACTGTGGTGGACTGAGATAGAGATGAACTGTGGTGGACTGAGATAGAGATGAACTACGGTGGACTGAGATAAAGATGAACTGTCACAATGAAGTATTGTGTGCACTTCAACTCATCAAAAATAGAAAATGTTATGTACACTCAATGCAGACTATATCACCATACCTGCTGCTGGCTGTTAGTGACAGCACAGACAGGCAGAGTAAAGAGTGCCAGATCGAGAATGGCATCATGTTTGTCTGCCCTCTAACGGTACGCGGTGACTGGATGCTGCTGGATGTCGCCTCTGTCACCATGCCGCTTTGATCGCCACCGCTGCTGTCGCCTGTCAGTGTTCTCTTTGAGACCCATCTGTTTTCTAACTTGGGAATTCACAAGTAGAATCAATATGCTGCTGCTCAAGGGGCGACGGCCGGGTGAAGAGAGGAGGAAGGAGGGTGTAATGTGTTGATTTAGTATTGGTATTTTATGAAGATTGTGGTGCACAAAGAGAAAACAATATTTAACCAATATTATCGCAGGCAAAAACACAGTATTTTCATCTAAGAAAAACAACTGAAGTTATTCTGAAGGGGATTAAATTCATGTTTCTTTTTTTGGGTTAGATGAGTACATGCAGGGAGGGGAATGTGTGGTGTGTATTATTAGTATATTTGCACTCTGTGTGTCCTGTCTGAGGATGAATGCTCTTCTCCACACTCAGTTTAGAGCTGCTAAGTATTTTTCCCCTTTGTTATTCTCTTGTTTTGTCTCCCCTCGTCTTTTCTTCCCTGTCATTCTCTCTCTTTGTTGTTGGCTCATTGTTTTCTCCCCTCTCTTGCTTTTCCTCCAACCCCATCCTAAAACTCAGATTAAAGGAATGATGCAAACTCCTCGTCTCTTTCTCATGCTTGATCCTTTTCCGAGTGAGTCAACTTGCCAGCAGCCCCGGGAAGTCGAGAAAGCGTCTTTTTTAATAGCCAATGTAAAAACAAGCACAACCAAATATACTTTTAATATCCCTGTGCAAAACCAAATGTGGCATAAAGCTATGCATACATTTTACCCTGGAGTATTAGGTCTCACTGTGTCATTGAAGACGTTCCTCCAGTTTGAGCACATTTCCCTTTTAAAAGCTCACGATAAATAGTTTTGTGTTTCTATTATAAATACTTGGCTTTTATCTTTTAATGATGTATAATTAACACACACACACACACACACACACACAAACACACACACACATAGTTCTAAATTATCCAAATTACATCACAACAGTGGCATGCGAGCAAGCTTTTTGCGTCCGCCCCCCTCTGATTGTTTGACAGACGCAGCATTAGAGTTGCGTGTGTGTGTGTTTGTGAGTGTGTATTTGTGAGTTTGTGAGGGCAGATGTTACAGACCAATTAGAGGGCAGCCACATGCAGACATGCCATGGGACTAAATGTCATTTGACACAGGGAGGGATGAGGCTAAAAGAGAAGTGAATCGCTCCAGCAGTTAGACGATTTGCAACAAATCGACTCTTACAGATCTTCCGATGGACCATTACTTGTTTTTATGGCATTATCAATGCTGGCACCGTCGTAAAGGATGGCAGCAGTATAAACTTCAAATTGGATTGTAAAAATACCACTTGCAGAGCGACCACTCCTTTATGCTTTGAGAAATGTTGATTCACATTGAGCCATTTTTCTTAGTTAATTTTTTCTCTTTTTCTATTACCAGAAGCTTTTTGCTTGTCACAGGAGCACCACCAGTAAACACAACAAGATTTGAATGCACTGGAACATTAAAGGGAAAATTCACTACCTTTTAACCTCCTCGTTCTCTTCGATTATATTGCAAGGAGAGGATGTTATGGCGGTGGATACATTTTACAGTATTTTGACTCGTATTAGTATTAATTCGAGACAGTGTATACATCTGCAGAAATGCAGCAAAGAGAGTGGAGAGAGGATTGTGTACAAGTCCTCATTGTCGTCATGACAACCCACCAAAATGACCATGTTAGCATATTTACAGTAGCACTTAGGACACAGCACCACTGTGCCTATTATACATCCTGCCAAAGCGGCTAGCATGGCTTCAGACTCTGCATTCCGTAATCAGTTTGGTATGGCTTTAAATACTCCATCATCTTTCAGCCTCTGTCACTGTTTCTATGGCAAAGACAGAGTTGAGGCAAATTCCTGAATGCTTCATATTGCAATTGGCAACAAAACAACAAACTACAGTAACAGAATTCACATCAACCAAGAATCCGAAATTGAACGGATTCAAACGGTTTAATGCATCATTAAGTTTCACTCATATTTAGCAGTACACATGAGAGCCTTTTGAGCTCTGCAGTGGATGTATCTCATGGCTGCTCTTTGGGACACAGTAATCTCAGCCTGGTTTCATTCTCAGGTCATCAAATGCTGATAGGGAGGAGGCTGGATGGGTCAATCAAACACAGGACTTTCACCCAGGAGACCGCTGTTCGTGTCTTGGGTGAAACCAAAGCTTAACGCTGACTCAATTTGAGTTACATACTTAACCTGCATACTGAAGTTACATAACAAACACACTTATTTTAACCTAAATCATGATCTTTTCCTAACCTAACTAGTTTTGTTGCCTAAACCTAAGTGACATTAAGAGCTACCCAGTGCGTTAGAAAAGTGACGCCAAGGGGTTTGAACTATGAGGCCTCTGACCTTACCTGTGTAGCTTAATATGGTTGTCAGAGGGAATCGAGAAGCCTTCTGTCACCACTGAAGTCCAGTGTCAAATATACCCTTGTTAACCATCAAATGACTCTTATTCATTGCCATCACATAAGTTAACTGATAACATTTTGCTTATGTTAACAGAAGTTGATCTTGGCTCGCCCCTTCACACTGTCATCCTCAAAACGCTTGCTGAGAACAATGCAGGTTAGATTATGACAAAGAAAATCCACAGTGACAGACGAAAGATAAGCTGGAGGACTGAGCGTCACAGACAGGCAACGAGAGAGAGAGCGAGATATGTTTGTTATGGCAGAGTGAGCTCTGGCCTGCGGGTGGATGGAGATTAAACATTCCTCGTCCTGAGCCGTCTATGATTTGAGGAGATTTAAGTATCAATTTGAGAGCCTTCAGATTAGCCTTGGTACGCCTTTCAAACAGGGTTGGAGGAGAGATAGCAGGAAGGAGATAGAGAGGCTTCTGATGCAAACTTCCACTTTGCATCAGATTTGGTTAAATCACACGAGGCAAGCAGAACGCCAAGAGAGGACACTAAAGAAAAAGAAAAACACAACAACAGAGGAGAGACAGGCAGAGTGGAGGACATGGGGACAGGTGATGGAGGATGTGTAGGCATTCTGCATGAAGGTATGTTTAGGGAAGTTTTGACACATTGTTAGAGCAGATATTTAAAATCCTGCAGAGCTCTGTCTGTTTATATGAGAACAGTGAGGAACTATGGATGAGGTGTGGTCTCTCAGTTTAGTGTTGGACAATTAGAAGTGCTCTGCTTGTAGTAGCGACTTGTTTTAATGATGCTGACTAATGAACACTAACATGGAGTGTTAATCATACAAATATGTTACACACATGCTTGTCAGACTATAGCCAATATCATTATTCTGGAGTCAAGACTAAGAGTCTGCCGCCATGCTAGCGGCTCTCTGTGGATGAGCCTATGGCTTAGAGATAGAGCGGGTCGTCCTACAATCAGAAGATCGGCCGTTCGATCCTCCTACAGCAGGGGTCACTTAGTCCGCACCCAGATGTCGTGGTATCTGGACCCTGGACCAACAACCGATAGATAATTGAGAATTATTACATTTTGATGGAACGCTTCTATTTCAACCACTGCAGCTTTCCGAGCCTTTACGGCACTCGTTCAGCGGTCCAGGAAACACACCGACCAATGACATGCGTTGTAAATCATCTCACGTGATGCTAATCAGCCATTGAAATATGTCTATTCCGATAAGTTTCCCGACTTCTTGTGCTATTTACACAGATGGGGGACGGGGCAAGACGAGTAGTCTGAGAATAGTACGTAAGTCAGAAGTTATTTCACACGGCGTTCTCCAAAAAGAGGAATGTGTACAGCGAGACCAGAGCCTTTAACCAAGAATGGACAGACTCTTATATGTGCATTCTTTGCACGGACAGTTTAAAACCAGTGTGTCTCATGTGTTCAGAGACCGTGAAGATTATTAAAAGTGGCAATGTGAAGCTCCACTACGAGACAAAGCACAACTCTTTTGAGCAAACGTACAATACTCAAATCTGAAATGAAGGCACAGAAAATAAACAATCTCAGAGCCCAATATGATCGGAATCCTAATATATGAATTCACTGTCCAACAATGATGTTAACGGAGAGAATAGAGCTGAAACATGTGGTTTCAACAACATGAGACCCTGCACACAAATGTCTCTTACTAGAAGATGAGAATAGATAGATAGACAGATAGATAGATACTTTATTAATCCCGCAAGGGGAAAAAGCAGCAGCATTTGAACATACTAATAATATATTATATTATATATTATAGTAGAATAATATAATGAATTATAATAGAATAATATAATGTCGTGGCTTTTTTGGTTGACATCACTTCACACCTGAACGAAAGACAAGACAATTCAGTTAAATCATTTTTTCTTAAATTAAGTACTTTATTTTAAGATAAACATTTTTCAAAAGCTTTCAGTTATGTAATTTATTCTTAAATGCCATATTTTACTTGACACGAGATAAGATCATTTATTTATTTTTAAATCATGTATTATTCATAATTCATCCAGTTCAATTTGAAAACTGACAATAAATATTGTTGAGATATTATTCAATTGAACTTTATGTATTTGAAATGACATTCAGTTGTTGACGTTGATAGAACTGCAAAGCTACTTCAACATATATAGGATTACATTTTCTTCCTTTTGTCCCCGTTAAAGGTTTTTTGGGGAGTTTTTCCTGATCCGATGAGAGGTCCTGGGACAGAGGATGTCGTATGTGTACAGATTGTAAAGCCCTCTGAGGCTAATTAGTAATTTGAGATTTTGGACGATACAGAATTAATTTAATTTAACTGAAAATCATAGTGCAAGTTAGACATTATTGTGATGTTCTGGACCTTTGCATGAGGAAAATATCTCTAAATGGACCTTGTCCCCTGTCCTACAGTCTCGATGTGTCCTTGGACAACTCCCGAAGGCTGTGCCATCGACTGTGAATGGTGTGAATGCTTGCTTACTCCTGATGCCCTTGCATGCTAGCCCCTGACATCATTGTGTGAATGGGTGAATAACATTGAGTGTAAAAGCTTTGAGTGTTCAGAAAACAAGATGGCGCTATACAAATACAAGTTCATTTACCATTCACTTGAGTGACTCAATATCTTAATTTACTCAGTTTACTTAGCTTAACAGTTTTATCAATCAAAATCCCATGCAGCCATTGTTATGTGGAATTCTGAATCTGTAATAAAATACATTCAAGAGCATGGTCTTTCAATTTGAGAGCATGACTCAATGATTTCATGTTGAGATTTTGGAATGCTTTCCCCCAAACCCAGTTCTCACACTCAACTAGCACCTGCTTGCACATGGAATTTCTCTGCTTCTAATCAAACTGTATCCTTGCACTCAGATATATTGTTGCTTGCACAGATTCCCTGTGCTCCAGCTCCAGCCCTTCTCCACACACTCAGGCTGCTTCTGTGTGCTTGTGAAAGGTCTGCTCTGGAATTTTTTGAAAGTAATAACCATGTCAAAATGCCCAACTAATATAATGCCAGATGTATTGTTGACGAATGAAAGCGTCACTGACGGGCTGAACCGGGCTGCATTATGTAGCCTGCTGCCATGGCTTTCTATGTTTTTTGGAATAAAATGATAGTTTGTACTTTACTTTTTTTTTTACTATAATAACAACACGGGCTACCATTACTGGAACCAATTTTTTTCTTTTTTTTCTTTTTTTTTTTCGTATTTTGATGAGGATGCAATGAATCAACCACATCAGCTTGCTCGTTGACAGCTCCGCAGAGAGCGGAATTTTAGCTTTTTAATGCTATCGAAAACCAAGTGGGAACCTCCGTGGTCTGTCCGTTCTTATTAATACATCCATGGTCTGCCCACATTAAGCTATCAACATTGCTGTAGCTATAATTTATTCTTAAGTACAAGATTAAAATGAACATACTCATGCTGAAAAGTGCTCTATTTTCAGTCTCAGCTAATGTTAGCTTAATGCATGGTCAACATCAGCTTTCATACATATATAATGAGCGTTGTTGAAGGGAGCGTGAGAAAAAAGATTGTCATTGCCAACAACTGCTTGTTGCATATAATAATATAGAAACTATTCTCAAAACCTGCCAGCCAAGCCAGGTGCATGCACGTGATACAAGTGCACAGAACAGTATTTGCAAGCTGAAAAGCATTTCGGTAAGGGAGCATTTGTGCGATTGCGATATCGATCCTTCTCACATGCTCGCAACTACTCACATGCTCTTTAAATTTAATTTTGAGACGGAGTTGGGGATGGAATTCCATGCTGGAATGCTGCCGGTTGACCACACAGTGTGTGGGAGGCGTCAACTGTCTCAAGAGTTTAAATTGCTCACGTTCATTCGGTGAATACATTCAGCTCACCATTGAACAAAAACACTGTTAGCACATGCATGCACAATACAGGCAATGTTAATATACATAATAGGAATTAGCAGCTAAATAGGTGTTCAAAATATGTAAAAATATGACAAACCATTCTTAGAACAAGAGTCTTACAGCGGAAAAACTTCCAGAGCTTTCAGTCACATCTTGTGAACTTCATCAACACTTGAGTTGTCATGGAGATGGCTCAGATGTCATCATGTGACCTAAGAAGGCAGTTATGCTTTTAGGTGCAATCCTGCTCTTGTGTTTGAGAGAGAAAGGCTTGCATTATCTGAGTAGTGTTATGTCTCTGTGTGTGTGTGTGTGTGTGTGTGTGTGTGTGTGTGTGTGTGTGTGCAGCTTGACTTGGGGAAGGGAGTCCACAGGGCTTCACAGTCACAGCAGAGTTTACCACCTGAGGGCAATTTCACATCTCCTTTCACATTCTGTCATTTCTTCCTCTTGCCATCATTTGTTGACTCTTCCTTTCCCTCTGTCTTTCAATCAGTTCTTCCTCAGTCTCTCTCCTCTGTCCTCGTTCCTCTTTCCTCCCTTCTCTAATGAGGTACATATGGGGGGAAAGCATATGCTCAATTAGCAGTTGAAGCATGTCAGAAGGGAACACAACACTACAGATTTCCTGTTTTTGCGTCTGCACAACATAAGCAAGCAAGACTCCAGATAAACATAACAATCTTTGTGTGGATTTGTGATTGTGCTTCTTTGGAAATGTAAAAAATAAGCAAGTGTACATGTGTTTTTATGGATGGACAGTCAAATAGATAAAAAGTTAAATTTCGAAATTACACAGATTAATGATCCGCATGTCGTCAAAGCAATGGCAAATAAAAGCAAAACAAGATAGAGAGATAAAAGGAAGTGACACGGACAGCCAAGTTGTGTCTTTGTCTCATGAGTTGAATCTCGCACAGCCAGACCCGTTCCATGGTCTCACTCACAGGTTTTGGTACCAATGCACAAACAAACAAACAAACAAACAAACAAACAAACAAACACCGGCCTTTCCACCAGTGTTTGTGCCACAATGGGTTTTTTTAGTGACGTGTTTATATGCTTATTTCAAGCCCAACCATGATGTTTTTCCTAAATGGTTTTGTTGCACAAACCCTAGCCGGACGTTGTTTCCGTGATGGCGGCATCTAATGTGTTGAAATGACGTGCCACCAACACGTAATGTACTGTTAAGAGGTCATGGACATTTTACATTTTTCTGTGAGATCTCATTGCTTTAGCATCCGTACGAGACACAACAGGCTTTCATCTAACTCCAATGTAAACCCATCCACGGAAGTATTAGATAGTCATAGCAACGAACAAGTATTGACAGTTAAAGGTCAAACTGACACAGGACTTTGACTAAGGGTACCGGTGTTCGTGTCCCGTGTAAAACCTGAAGTTGAGTTATTTTCACTGACGACATTATGTCAGTGAGTCACATGACTTGCGATTCGTTGTTGCATTACTAGCGTATTTATTTTAGGCGCTGTTTCACAACGTTAACCAGGTGTTTCAATGTAAACGGCGCCTGTTCCACAACACTGACCACGTTTCAACGCTAACCACGATGAATGCACAATGTTACAACATTAACCGCCACGTTTCTCAAAGTCTACCACGTGTTACAATGTTAACCACCACCGTTTCACAATGTTAACCATGTATTACAATGTTAACCATGTATTATAATGTCAACCGCCACTGTTTCACAACGTTAAACTAGAGTTACAATGTTAACCGCCACTGTTTCACAATGTTAAACTAGAGTTACAATGTTAACTGCCACTGTTTCACAATGTTAAACTAGAGTTACAATGTTAACCGCCTGTTTCACAACGTTAAACTAGAGTTACAATGTTAACCGCCACTGTTTCACAATGTTAAACTAGAGTTACAATGTTAACCGCCACTGTTTCACAATGTTAAACTAGAGTTACAATGTTAACTGCCACTGTTTCACAATGTTAAACTAGAGTTACAATGTTAACTGCCACTGTTTCACAACGTTAAACTAGAGTTACAATGTTAACTGCCACTGTTTCACAATGTTAAACTAGAGTTACAATGTTAACTGCCACTGTTTCACAATGTTAAACTAGAGTTACAATGTTAACCACCACTGTTTCACAACGTTAAACTAGAGTTACAATGTTAACCACCACTGTTTCACAACGTTAAACTAGAGTTACAATGTTAACCACCACTGTTTCACAACGTTAAACTAGAGTTACGTTAACCGCCACTGTTTCACAATGTATTAAAACATTAACTGCCACTGTTTCACAATGTTAACTTGGTTGTCGAACAGAGAGATTTCCACATACCAGATCAGTATCACATGTTGAAGTTTATTGTTATGAGAATATGTTTTTAATGTTATTACGAGATATTTCAGTTTTTAAAAATATGATTTGAATAAGTACGTCATGCTTGGGATAATATATCACAGGATTGTGTTGTGGATGATAACACTAACACTAAGAAGAATTTAAAAATGCATGAGGCTGTACAGAAGGAAGAATGAGTCTGACCCTCTGCAGGTAGCATTTCTCATTAAATCAGTCTCCACATCTCAGCTGCTGGGTATCAAATTGTAATATTACCACCGAATGGAAGGCTCCATAAGTTACCAGTTGTGAAATGTAAATAGGCATAATGTTATTCACTGCCAGTTCTGTCATCCTGCATAATTAGCCATGTGCTTTTGTTTTTACTTTAAAACAAGGAAAGATCTATGGACACTGAATGAAATGAAATGAAACACTCATCACAGCCACACACGTACTTGTCGGCTTTTTGTGGAGCTGAGTGAACTGCTTTTTACTGTCAGTCATAAACTGTATACAAGCAGGGTCTCTTGGCAACAGGGCTCCCCTCATGAAGCTGTGCGGTCAAAGTAAAACTGTAGATACATCTTCACAAGAAAAGTGACACATATTCTTCACAAGAAAAGTAACCCAATATTTTGCTCCTTTTACTCGTCCTCCCTTGCATAATAGTGGCTATGTTAATATTGAAAAATAGATGCTAAAATATTTGATTTATTATCACGGTATGAAAGATGTTTTATTTTGAAAAATTACCGGACAAATCCGCCTGTGCGTCTGAGCGTCTCGGTCACGTGACACGTTACCCCAAAAATTAAGGCCACAAGCGAGTAAAAACAAAGGTCTTTGTAAAGGGGAAAGGCCCAATGAGGAGACAGAAGAAGAAGAAGAGCCTACGACTTCCAAGAAGAAGAAAGCTGCATTTAAAAGACAATATCAGGAGTACTGCTTAAAATACGGGTTCATCCTACAGGAGATTCTCACGCGCCCGCTCTGCATAATATGTGGCGATAATTCGGCGTAGTGGTGAGTTGTAGTTTTTATGTACTTTATATTTGCTTTTATGCTGGTCGTATCTTTTTATTCCATCATATTTGTACGACATATTTATTACGTCATGACATCACATTTATTCCGTCATATTTATCGCCCACACCTTGAAGGCCGGTCTGTGAAAATATTGTCTTACACGAAACTGGTCCGTGGCACAAAAAAGGTTGTGGACCGCTGTCATAAAGCATTTATCTGAAAGTACAAGCAGGGACCAACAACATGATGTTTGATTCAGACATTAGTTATAGTAATAATTACAAATAATGTGATTTAATATCAGATTTTCAAACCAAATTAATCTCAAACATCAAAGCTAGTTATTGATACAGTAATTGAAATAGGTCTACTGACTAGGGCTGACATACATTTCTGTCATCATATTTCATAATGTCATCACCCTAAAAATCATAATAAAATTTGACTTGATGTTATTATAGTTATATAAATGTACATTTTGGTGCTGAAACAATGACAACAAATATGAATTCAAGCATAATATTTTGTGAGATAAAAACCTGTTTTTGGAAATGATTGTGTGTGTGTGTGTGTGTGTGTGTGTGTGTGTGCGTGTGTGAGAGAGAGAGAGAGAGAAAGAATGAAGGTGGACTTTTGCATGCAATGTTTCTGTAAGTTATTAATAACAACAATTAGATGTCATGAATGAAGCTTTGAACTATCCGGTACAGTCCTTCTCTTTTTTTATACTTTGACTTCAACACTTTTCATCCAGATTCTTCAAGAATAAAGATTGTTTACGTTGGGTTGCTGTTCCGTCTGGATCATGGAGCCACGCCTTCCAGACGAAGCCAAGCGATGTCATTCTTGTCCTAGATTACTACTATACATATACATATATATATATATGTATATGTATAGTAGTGATCTATGCAGACAACCGATTAGGTGGTTAACAGATCAAATGCTGCACTAAAAGTATAATGTAGCGGGGGAATTCCTTCCTTAACATTACGCATGAAGACAATACACGAGTATGGGATTTCTTTTTTTCAGTTGTATACTGTAGTTCATAAGCCTCATAGCAAATATGAAGATACTGTTTACAAAATGCTTGCCTCTAAGAGTGGCTGAAAATGTCACGGCTTTAGAAATACATAAATTGGGCTGTCCTTGTACACACAGCGATTCGTTTTTGGCCTCACTGTTAATAAGAGAGGCCATTCTGACTGCATAATGAATATTTAAATTTTTATGCTTAAAGTAAGTTTTTGCTGATATTTCTTTATCTACATGAGTAATATGTGCAATGTATGATTCATATTTTCACAGTGTTTTTAGTGCTACTTTCACACTTAAAATATCTGAATATATTTTCCACCAGTGGTCCCCACATGAAAATGAGTATTTTTCTTTTCCTCTGCACAGAAAGGTCAAAGGTCAGGGTTAGCAAAAGCACAGCAGCCCTCGAGCTGGCAGGAATCCAGGATTTTGTTCAAGGACGATTTATCTGATTTATGAGACCATTCTAGTGTAAAAACTGCAATAGCTGTATTACATATATACAAATATACATGCATACATACATACAGATATACAGCATATGATTGCAAAAAGGCATTGAAGGAATACGAGGGCAGATGGAAAGATCAACAGCATTCTTATCAAATCCCAGATAAACACTTGGCCAATAACCCCAGCTGAGGGGCCGATGACCCATATGTTGGTTAAGTGTGGGGGTGGCGGTTGTTTGAGAAACGGGGGATCAACATAATGAGCCGCTCTATACCTCCCTCCACTGTCAGTGCCCACCTTCCTGCTTCTATTTACCCTGTCTATTTTTTTATGAAAACGTCCATTTGTGGCTGCAGGGCTTAAAGTTTAGCATGATACGGAGCTACAGAGGACTGTTGGCTACACAGACACCTCCCTCACCTTGTGTTAGATCCGGAGGAGGACGAGGGAGCGATGAAGGGGAAACTGGCTCTGTGTCAGTACATACAGGTGTACTGCACGCGGCCTCCAGCGCCTGAACTTCTGCTCGCCCACCGGCAAAAGTCTGGCATTTGTTTTTTGCATGTGTACTGCCTGTGCTGCAGTGACACAGAGTCGGTTGAAAGTTGTTCCAAAAATGTTCCTTAAATGAATTAGACCTCTGGCCCACTGATATCCAATCACACATTCTTCCCGTCTCTTTTCATGTAGCTCTGTTAGCTCTGTTAGCTCTGTTAGCTCCGTTAGCCACTACCACTACAGTTGTAAATGGCCGCTGAAGCTAGCTAGTCGTCCAAAGTCTCATGTGATGAGTGATGTGAATTTTATTAGGACCTTAATTCCCGCCTGAAAAATGCTTAGCTCCCCCTAAGCCCCCCCCCCACCCCCCGCCCCCCCAGTAATTTTGTGATGAAAAATATTCATGCAAGGGAAATGCCAATATAGAAAATAATATTAAGACAGCCTGATAGCAATATACAATAGCACTCCAATGCATAAGCGCTTCCATGAAGGTATGAAGTATATTCCCATGTTTAGGGGGCTGTATTGTGACCTTAGTGCAGCGCCTTCGGCTTTGCAGTACAAGTAGCCAGCTAGACAGCTTGATGAGCCTCATACTATAACTCCCCCCATGACCACAAATAGTTTTCAAATCCTTTTTACATTTCTGAGTGCAGACTAAATGAACGCTACGACTTGTTAATTAATGAGTTGTTTTTTGTGATTTGTAATTAGTGATTTTAAGACGCTGAAACAACTAAACCGCTAATTCTTGGTCCAAAGCAGATCAGAAATAAATGCTGTGATCTCACTCTGAACACATCTAGTTCCACAGTTCCACAAAGCCCTTGTAGAATAAATCTGTGTGTCCTAGTTGATCCTAATCTCTCATTTGAAGAACACATCAACAGCATTACTAAGACTGCATAGTTCCACTTCTGAAACATTAGATTAGCCACGATTCGTCCCATTCTGTCCGTGGCTAATGCTGAAAGACTTATTCATGCATTTGTCTCATCTAGACATAATTACTGTAATATACTGTCCTCTAGCTTACCTAAATCAACTATTAGCAAACTACAACTCGTACGAAATACTGCTGCTAGATGTCTCCCATGTACATGTTACATCACACTTCAAGATCCTACTTTTATCTCATAAAATATTACACACACTCGCACCTTCCTTCTTATCACCTCCATTCTTTCTGATCTCAAAATGCAGATTTCCTGACTCTTCCATGAATACATGAAACATCCTAGGTGGTCGGGCCCTCTCTCACCAAGTCCCTCTGGTTTGGAACCGTCTTCCTTCCCAAACTCCTGAGGCTGCCTCAGTTGACTCATTGAAAAGTAAACTCAAAACACATCTCTTCAGCCTTCAACCTCACTTAGTCTGCCCTATAATACTACATTATGGTTACCCTCACATTGCGTAGGTTTTTCTATGTTTTCCTAATGCTGCTACGGCTTTTATTGTATATATTGAGTCTATTTCTTTTTACGTTTGTAATGCTCTATATGTACTTTATCTTAACTCAATTCATTATGGGTTTTGCTATTGTTGCTCATTGCTTTTTTATGATATGTACAGGGGCTGTTATTAACTTTGACTTGACTTGTGAAAATGTTTGAAGGCAAATGTTTTTACTTTGGACGGACAGTTTCCACCCTGCTTCCAGTCTTTATGCTAAGTTAGGCTAACCAGATCCAGACTCTGGCTCCACACTAAACACACAGACATGAAATATAATATCAAGCTTCTTATCTCACTCTTAGAAAGAAAGCTAATAAGCTTATTTACCAAAATGTTGATTTTTTTCCCTTTAATGGAGCAGCGCTAGCAGGTCCCCATGCTTCCAGCCTTCGTGCCAAGCGAGGCTAAACACACCCAGCATACACAATTCACTACTTTGTAAACTGGACACAAATAATGTGCTGAGGATGTGCTTTTGAGCATCTGAGGATGCATTTCCTTTGTTTCATTTCATATGATTTGAATAGCCTAGATAATATACCTAAAAACTATGAAATGTCCATTAATAAAATATTAAAGGTTACAAAAGCAGCATCTTTTTTTCTGTTGTGGAAAAGTCCTCTTTAGTTAAACTGAGCTTGTGTGAAATGCAGTTAAACAATTCAACGTGTTGACACTACTTTTCATCAATGCAGACAGTGCTGCACTGATACACATCTAATGGTTTCCTTCCTCCTCCTCCTCCTCCTCCTCCTCCTCCTCCTCCTCTGACCAGCGAATCATGTGTCCTGTGGAATGTTGAGCTTCTTTTTTTTATTCTCCCCTCCCTGCATAAACACATGAAACGTGAGGTCCGGGCCTCCGCAGACTGTTTCAAGTGGTGTGTGCGTGTGTGTGTGTGTGTGAGAGTGTGTGTGTGTGTGTGTGTGTGTGTGTGTGTGTGTGTGTGTGTGTTGGGGCGAAGGGATTGCTGAGGAGGTGGGGTGAGGTTGGCTGGAGTGCTCTGAGTGGGGGTGTGCTGGGGAAAGATAGAGAACAGCTGTGACCTATTTTTCCTCTCTTTCAATCATTCTCTTCTCCTCCCTGAGCCGCCTACAGTTCTGCAGCAAAGAGCTTAGAACTTTGCAGACTGAAGCTCCGAACCTCCACATGGCTTTGTAGAGTCGCCACCACCGGCAGAAAAGCCATTAAAAGGGTCCTCCTGAATAGTTTTGAGTAACTTTACTGGCAGGAGTTTGAAGGTCAAAGCCATTGTTTGCTCTAACTGCCACCTAGTTATTCACACACAGACACACACACACACACACACACACACGCACACGCACACGCACACGCACACGCACACGCACACACTCTACTGCCATTCATAGGCCGTCTTTGTCTTTCAGCCACATACACATCTGGAATTGCTAGAGCTGCAGTGGAAGGAATGTGCAATGTGTGTGTGTGTGTGTGTGTGTGTGTGTGTGTGTGTGTGCGTGTGTGTGTATGTCATATCTTGGCATTTGTAACAGGCATGTTAATACACTTAACTGCAGCCTGTGTATTTGTATTTTTTTTCCTGTTCTCTGTGTTATTGTGAATGTTCTGGAAGCCAAACTGTTCTGTTTGAAAAACATAGTATTCATTTTCAGTTTGTGTCGGTCTTCCCCTCAAGTTTTATTGTATTTAATGTTAATACCAGTGTAGTGCCTGTTCGCAGCGTGAGCCCGTTGAGAAGGGGTGGATTGCTCGGCTCCCAGTACTGCTGCTTGCAGCGTTGTCAACACGTTTCTACATGAAGGAGGATGGAGACGGCTTGAAGCTGCAGAACTACGCAACGACTGAGGAAATCCAGAATTGGATCGAGGACTTAAAAACTCTGAGTGGTTTGGAGGCAGATTATGAATCAACGAAGGCACATTCTAACCAATCAGAACCACACGCAGGAGCTGGAGGAAAAGTTCTCAGAGGAAAATGTGATGAAGTTAGAGAGCAAAGCCCCGAGCCAAGAAAAGCGTGCTCGAGGACACACAGCAGGGGGAAAGAGCTTCGGCCCCCTCATACAGACTCCAGGAGCTCTCTGTGGCCAGACCCAGTCCCAATCAGAGGGAGGTGAAGAGTGATGCTTCTGGGTTGTTTTTCTATTTCGTTCAGTTTCACAGTGCACAAAGTAAAGTGGACCAAATGAAAAAAAAAATGATTTGCCGAGGGGCGTGTACGAAGAAGAAAATGTATCTTTTCGTCTGGAGAGCAGCCACTTCCTATAAAGGGAAACGCTGACTTTGAAATATTGCTGTCAAAGTTTCTTCACTCGGACTCGACACTGATCTACTGAGCGCATGAATCCCTTCTCCTTCACTTGGTCTTCAATGACTTCATCAACTTCCCTATTTTCATGGACTAAGTCCGGGCGAGCTGGTCAAAGAGCTTGTAAGGGGCTGAGGGGCAGGCTAGTGGCTGGAGTATACCTTCCAGCCACATGGCTCCACCCACTCCTCCAGGAGAGTGAGGTCAGGTGGTGCAGGAGACACACCTGGACCTCATCTCCTCGTCAAGGAGAGGAACAAAGGGCGAACGGGGACAACAGATGGAGAGAGACATGCTGGGAGAGCAGCAGTGTGGGAGCTCCATCAGAGCTGCAGGGAGGAGAAACAGGTCCCGCTAAGTCGGCTAGCGGCCCGGCTAGATTAGGAAAGCTTAGTTTTAGTTTTGGGAAAGCGCTCTTGGAATGAGCTTTTATGTTGTTTTTGTTTGTTCACGTCCTTTCATTAAATGTCGTTAACAACCCGCAAACTGACTCTGCCTCTGACTGCTGCGCTGCCATTTATATCTGAGTCCTCAGTGCAATCCTGCTACAAGTTATAAAGAGTCATTTGGGGTCATTTATTAATAACCTATAGAAACATTGCAATAGTCCCTCTCTTCCCCTCTGTCTGTCTCCATCTCTCAAACACAGACACACACACACACACACACACACACACACCGTGAGTCACAGGGTGCTTGAGTCCGCTGGTCTCAGACCGGGTTGGGGTTGATTAGTACATCTCACTTAACCAGACCACTCCCACAGGATTCACATCCATTGACAAACCTCGTCCTGAGGGGAGGGGAGGTGGTGTTGCTGCTGTTTATAGGGAGGACATTAAAACAACCACCATTCCCATTCCTGCCATTCATTCTTTTGAACATCTTGCCTTCAAACTCTCTGGTCCCACTCCTTTGGTAACTGCTGTTATCTACCGCCCCCCCCCAAGCCAAACCCCTCCTTTCTCTCTGACTTTTCAGATTTTCTGACCCAGCTATGTGCCATTTCAGCCTCCGTTCTCCTCCTAGGTGATTTTAACATCCACATTTATAACATTAACTGTAAATATGCCACAGAATTCCAGGAACTGCTACAATGCTTCAACTTCACACAACATATCAACTTCCCCACTCACAGCCGAGGTCACATCCTGGATTTGGTCTGCTCCACTGGTCTCACAATACCGCAACTCTCCAGCCTCAACCTCAATATCTCTGACCTCTTGGCTATCACCATGGACATTGACATCCCTATCCCCATCCCAAAAGCCAAGTGCAATATATCCTTCAGAAATCTTAAATCTATCTCCCCCACAACTCTTTCAGCCTCTCTTGCCTGTCTGATAATCCCTCCGATCTTGTAAACTACTACAATAACACACTCTCCTCCTGTCTTGATCAGCTAGCTCCCATTAAAACCAAAACTGTCTCATTCACACACTCAGCTCCCTGGTATACTCCTGAACTCCACCATATGAAATCCCGTAAGCGCCAGCTTGAAAGACTCTAGAACAAAACAGGTTTAACAGTCCATCTCCAAGCCCACTCTGACTACCTTCAACAATATAAAGACGCTCTCACCTCAGCCTGCTCCACCTACTACTCACACCTCATACACTCTGGCTCCTCTAACCCCAAAACTCTCTTCTCCACAATAAACAAACTCCTCAATCCCAGGGACAACACCTCCAAATCCTTCACAGTGGACAAATACAACTCTTTCCTTTCATTTTTCAAAACAAAAACCGACACCATTTACAGCAACCTGAACACCTCCTCTGCTCTTTTCATCTCTCCACCTGCTCCCCCCCCCCTCCTCCACCCCTCAGCCCCTTTCTCAGTTCTCCTCTGTGTCCCCAATGGAGCTGTCAACCTTCACAACAGGAATGAGAAGTGCCACCTGTATCCTGGATCCCATCCCATCTACCCTCGTCAAGGACTGTCTCCCAGCCATCTCACCACTCATCACAGTAAAAATTAACTCCTCCCTCAGCTCCGGCTCAGTCCCCGACACACTTAAACTGGCTGCTGTCACCCCCATCCTCAAAAAACCTGGACTTGACCCTGATACCATGAGCAATTTCCGGCCCATCTCCAATCTTCCCTTCCTGTCAAAAGTACTGGAACGCGTTGTCGCTGCCCAAATCAAAGCCCACCTCATCTCCAACGATCTGTTCGAGCCATTTCAATCCGGTTTCCACTCCCAGCACAGCACTGAAACAGCCCTTCTTAAAGTCACCAATGACCTCCTCCTCTCCTCAGACTCTGGTCACCTCAACATTCTCATTCTCCTCGACCTCACTGCAGCTTTCGACACCATCAACCACAACATCCTTCTCTCCCGCCTCGAATTGTCCCTCAACATCACCGGAACTGCTCTCTCCTGGCTTACATCATATCTCACAAACAGACAACAGTTCACCAGTATCAACAACTGCACCTCCTCCACTGCTCCTCTGTCTCAAGGCGTCCCCCAGGGTTCGATGCTTGGTCCTCTTCTGTTCATCCTCTACCTGCTCCCTCTTGATAATATCATACGTCAACATGGTTTCCTCTTCCACTGCTACGCCGATGATGTCCAGCTCTACATCTCCACAAAGGCCATTACCACCACTACTCACTCCACTCTGACCAACTGCCTGACTGATATTAAATCATGGATGCAAACCAACTTCCTTAAACTCAACTGTGATAAAACTGACATGATCATCATCAGTCCCAAATCCCTCACTAAAACCAGTCACAACTTCTGCCTCTCCATCGACAACTCCACTCTGTCTCCCTCCCCACACATCCGCAACCTCGGAGTCATGTTTGACAGCAACCTCTCCTTTGAACACCACGTCAAACAAATCACCAGAACTGCCTTTTTCACTTAAAGAACATAGCCCGTCTCCGCCCATCACTCTCCTCATCTGCTGCTGAAACTCTGATCCACGCCTTCATCACCTCCAGAATTGACTATTGCAACAGTATTCTTTATGGCACATCATTCAAATTCCTAAATAAACTTTACAATACATTCAGAACTCTGCTGCTCGCCTTCTCACCCACTCCCGCTCCCGTGATCACATCATCCCTGTTCTCCAGAACCTCCATTGGCTCCTTGTCCCACAACGGATCCAATACAAAGTCCTTCTCCTCACTCACAAAGCCCTCCACAACCAGGCCCCCTCCTACCTCACCAACCTGCTCCACCACCACACTCCCTCACTGACCTGCTCCACCACCACTCTACCTCACCAAACTGCTCCATCACCACACTCCCTCACTAACATGCTCCACCACCACACTCCCTCACTGACCTGCTCCACCACCACACTCCCTCACCGACCTGCTCCACCACCACACAACCTCACCAACCTGCTCCACCACCACACTCCATCCCGTGGGCTCCACTCCTCTGATGCCAACCTCCTGTCTATTCCACTAAGGACCAAGCACCGGACATGGGGTGACAGAGCCTTTTCCATAGCTACCCCCTCCCTCTGGAACTCTCTCCCCAAACACATTCGAGACTGCACTGACCTTTCTATATTCAAATCACAAATCAAAACCCACCTTTTAAGAAGTGCTTTTAATTTATGACTATTGTATGTTCCATGTTTTTAATGAATAGCTCTTTTATGATGATAATTTTTGTAAAGTGATTAATGATTTTTGTAAATGATTTTTGTAAAGTGCCTTTGAGATTTTTGAAAAGCGCTATATAAATAAAATGTATTATTATTATTATTATTATTTCTGCGGGTCG
>JACSYO010000755.1:202500-285000 GCA_016806645.1 Ophiodon elongatus
AATAAAGATTAGAATGTGATTGCTTTTGACTACCGTCGAGTTTAACAACATAATCAAAGCAAACGACAGTAACGTGAGCCTACAATATGTCAACAAGGCGGCTAATGCTAACTGTTCACACTAATCACAATCAGCTTCGTTGACCAGGTATACGAAGGCTACACAGACATGGAATTTAAACTTTTTCTTGTTCTGCATTCTGTCATGTACTTACAGAGATAGAGACAAGGACAACAAAGCTGGACAAATACAGGGAACGGAGAGACAACAAATATTATGTAAATACAAAGCCTATAAAAAAGCACCAATGACCAAAAACGTAAATACAAGTCAAGTGTTCTGTAAGAACTATTCAAATAGTGCAAAGAAATACATTCTGAATGGGCATAGACTGGATGATTATGTACAGTATGTGGATATGTACATGTCTACCTATAAACAGCACATAGGTAGTATATTGACAGATGATATGTGAGATACATATTTAAAAAAAATGCATTAAAACCAGTAGAAATGATCATCTTTCATGAGAGCAGTGTTTTGGTAAAACAGGGTTAGACAGTGTATGAATGATGAAACCAATCACCAGAGAGACGACCTGATCCTCAAATATTAGAGAATTTCTCTTTTTTTAAACATCACACTTATGTAACCACACGCACATGTAGGTGTGTGCTATATAAACATTGTAAATACAAGCATGTCTATGCTTCTAATATTCTCTGGTCCCCTGTATAGCACATTCAACGTCATCGTCCAGGACCAACTATCTGAAGTCTACAGGAATCACGTAGTGCTACTCTCCTCCACTCACTCTCCACGGAGCCACGGCCACGATATGAGAAATATTGACAACGTTCTTCCTGGGAGAGGCGTTGCTCTCTGCCCCAAGAGTCTTTCCATTTGTTGCTCAGCACTACCGCCGTTCTTTTGGATAGAAGACCACATTTCAAAGCTGCATTTGGAGGAGGCTATAAAATAACGTGTTCAGTCTAAAAATATGACCTTCAATTGACATCACGATCCTATTTTCTATCAACAGGTCGGGCCTAAATTTCACATAGACATAATTGCGTGTGGTTGGTCGGTTCCGGTACTGAGCTTTGCGAGCAAACCTGGACCTGTGCAGGACTCTGGTATATCTCCACCCAATGTTGCTAATGGGCTTTTCCCTCAAGCTTTCAATTACATCTAACAATCTAATGGAGTCTTCAGTAACTGCAGGTCAGCCAAACTCCAATCTACATGGATGGGAATCATATAGTTTGATATTTATAAGGGTCCAATAGTGTAAACCTAACCTTCGTCGAGGATTAAACATTTCATTTAGAGTTATTAATCTGAGTTGAACTCTAAATACTGCAACACGGTGTAGTTAGAAGAGTCATCTGGGATCAGCAAATCTTCAAATATTGCTCATCTTACTTTCATTTGAGTCTGGTGCAATTTCTGTTACTAGTACGCAATGTACGATTCTACATGGTGTCACAAGTGCGTGGAGTCAGATGGATAAGAGGGACCATATGTTCTCCATGTTCCCCCTGCACAAGGGCTGTCAAAATGTTTGAGAGGTGTGAGGCTCCAGGGCTTCTGATCTCCTGCTGCAACCATGTGTTCAAATCCCACAAGCAGTGTTGGAAGCTGTTTCCTTGTCAGATTGCCTGTGATAGGAAACTTTTTGGAAACAGTTTACTTTTGATCCTGCGTGTAAACACACTCCGATATTCTTATTAGAGCAACCCCTATTTACTCAATTAGAGCAGACAAGGAGCAGAGAAGCCGCGAGTCGGTGCCTGTTGCTGTCTGTCTGTGCAGCTGCCTGGGCGACACGCAGAGCTCTCCAGCACCGGCAAACCTCAAAGCCTCCGCGAGCCCCCGCTGATGAAATCAAACAGATGTTGAGAGTCCTCTTACTCTTGATGAAACAGTTGGAAGTTGTTCAGGGGACCGGGGGACTCTTGGCCTCCTCGCCACGCACCTGCTTCTGGTGCTGCAGAGGGCTCGGAGATGTTCAGGAATTCATTAAAGAGAGCGTGACGCCGCGCTACAATCCCGGAGAGTGGACACGTCCACCTCAGACTCATCACCGGCACATGGCACGGCACTCATTTTGAGCCGAGGACAGGGGGGGGTGGTGGGGTTGAATGATCCATAGTACAATGCATGTTGACGAAGAATAATTTATCAGGAAAAAAGGTTTCTTAGAAATAGTTTAAAATATACCTTTGTCCCTTCCAATGAAAATGTACCTGCTCGAATCCTAAACCCATTAAACGCATCATATTTATTTGTATGTTGATGTGTTGAGTGTGTATCATTTCCACAATGAAAACAACCTGCAAAAAATATGTGAGGTCTCATGTAATGAGATCTGGTCTCGACACTGAGAAACATGAGTCTTTATTGCTTGATTTTTACTTCCTTTATTTTCAGACTAGTCACTACAATACTACAGGTTTTAACATGTCATATTTTGAAGTAGACCAGGTCGACCTTTGTTACCGATTCACAACCTGTACTTGTTCTACTGTCTCAGTCAACAGCTCCAACTGTTGACCAAACTACAGTCTGTGTAGCCGAGTTTAGTTTACTTTAGTTTACAATTCACTTAAAACTAGCTTGGCAGTTTAATGGAAACACGACCTAGTGTCAGTGTTACAGGAACATAACTACAGTCTGAGCCTTATTTAAAAAAATTATATTCCCAATGCAAAACCATCAAACAAACAGAAAGCTAATATTGATTGATTTTCTTTTGTCCTTATTTCTAATTGGGAAGGCTCTATGATTCCAATCAATGCTTTGGAAGACACCAACAAAAACTGTTATAGACGTTCAGATAAAGGAAACAATCTACTACAATCTACTTTCTTTTTTTTTTTCTCGTGGTAAATGTACCTTCTGACGGTTAAAGAAAAAATGATAGACTGTAGATTTGTTTTTCTCTTAATGCATGATATTCTACTTCAGCAGTTCATAATAGATCCAACACATTTGAAAATGCCTGAAACCAGTTGTGACATTTTTTAATTCAAGCAGAATTATCATGATGCTCTTTTGCTTTTATATGACACCAACAGAATGAGGTATAAAGTACTACTTCAGTTACGTTCCTGCACACTAGCTACAGAGACTCAGAATGGTGATGTTTGTCATTCAATTAGTCCGTTCACCAATTTCAAATCATTTTGGGGACCTCCTTGGTCCGTCATCTATTCATCAGCCACATTTCTTTGGCCACATTGCTGTTATTCTTGTGGATATCCATGGTCCCCAGAAGTTAAATCCTAAATCATTGGAAGTGACCTCCATGGCCCTTCCTTCAGCACCACCATCCAGACAAAATGTTCACTTGTGCACAGGACATGTCAAATGAACATAATCAATGGAGCACTTGCATGATCTCCAGGGGATGAGCCCTTACGCAAGATAAAAATGTTCACTTTGTTTATCAAAAACAATGGGCCAGATTTGTATACATTTTTCTGTGGAAGTTCATGGTCCCCAGAGGATGCATCCTATAATTTGCATGACCACCAGTCCTAGCCTGTTGTATGACCTTCAAATCAAATTCCCTCTTTCCACAGAGGACATGATCATCATCATCGTGTTGTGTCTAAGAGGCAACTTACAAAGCCCATTCATACAAGTATCTCTCAACAGTTTGCCAACAGTCCGACCTCAATCATGTAACAACAAAACTGAGCTGAGGTCGTAACGTCTGGACTAGCCTCTTTTCACCAGCTTCTGTAACTCAATCTCTCTGAGCACAGACAAAAATGTCTTGTCAGTTATTATTTTGAACAGCGTTTCTTTTGCCCTGATATTAAAATATTACACAGCGTCAAGTCACCCTCAGCTCAGAATAAAACCTCTGCATGTCCTCCTTTTTGCAAGTGGAAGGTTTTATTTTTTATATATAAATAAATATAAAGCTGTGACTCTCTTGATGTCAGCTGTCACTGATGTAACATAATTCCTATAATATCGGAGATTATATGTTAATATTTCTGAGTGAGTAGGATCGTGGTTGAGCTGCAGAATGTCGTTGAATTTTTTAAATAGACAAGCAGACTTGTTTGAATAGAATTGCTGTGTTTAACTTTACTACATATTTTTTAAGTAGTTGGAATAAAGCCACTGAACGCGGTCGAGTCAAGATCCAAATATATGTCGAACATTTAAAATCCACTGTATTTTAAGCTTCGAATCACCAAACATATTATTACTGGATCAAATTGCGAGCTTGTATGCTATGTCTTTTAACTATAAAATAAAAAAAATCTTCAACTATAGTTTTCATCTTCAGTTGGCCCCTGTGTTTTTTACCCATCAGATTAAAGCTGAACAATTATATATTTAAACGTAACGAAGGCTACAGCCTAATACACAGCCAGATTCCACCACTTTATCACACTCTGGTAAATAAATTTAAAAAAAATATATATATTGTGTTCACACTTTTGCCCGGTCAGACTCAGGCTCATTTTTAAGGATGAATTTGCGCAGTCCATATACAGCCTACATGCATTAATATCTCTACGTACACTGGATTGAAATAGAGACCTGTTGCCATGGTGAATCGTGGAAAAGGAGCTCCATTGATACCGACTTTTTTTCATTTGTCATTTCAGAGTTCAGGGTTAGGCTCAGAGTTTGTTAAACTGCTTTCTGAGACAGGGCCCTGTCTGATGGGAGTGTCGTTCATTCACTCTCTCAGAATGGTGGTGAGGGTCACGGGGCCATCGTCATTTAATCTGGACACTGTAGACGGTTCAGGTCGAGGAACGATGGTGGCTGCAGAAGCAGGGAAATATGATTGTCCACAGTGGAGGAAGGGCTTTGTAGCTGCCAGGGATATTTGTGTCCACATGGTTCAGGGTGTTGTTTCCTCTGGTGATGTGGGCATGCTGGTGGAACTAAGGAGAATCAGATCTGAGGTTTGTTTAATTAAAATCACCAGCTACAATAAACAATACCATCCAGTGTTTGGTCATGTGTCTGCTGATGACCTCATACAATTAGTGCATTGTTTTAACTTTTTGTTCCGATGCTGATGGGTGTATTTTTGTGGATCAAAGTGTATTATTAGTTCTCAGTTCAGGCCATTAAATCACCTCTTTTGTCAAGTTTTCCTGAAAGCTCATATATTTCCCACTTGAAGTGCCTGAAAACCAAAGAAAATATGCGTCACATTTGCAAAGAACGTAAATGTCTAAACCCAAATTCCATGGATGTGTTGTTGTATTTTCAATGCCCAATATTTGAATCCTCACACAACCAACTGTGTAGTCATACAAGAATTGATTTGACACAGGGCTTGACCTTTCCCATCTCCATCAACCATACAATGTGCCATGAACGCAGCATTCACCTGCTAACTTCTTTAGCTGACCAGAAATTGTGTTCTACCCTCTTCAACTGGCCGAATAGCGAGCCACATGACCTGCTGTTGAGAAAGGTTCCAATGGGGGATTTTTAGTTATTAGCTTTGGAACAAATGTCAATGGGATTTTAAATTTGGTTTTCATTGTCTTACTACAGAACCCAGAAAAGTTCTATATACAACCACAAAAGCAAGCAGGCTAAGAAGCAGTGTGTGTTGCTCCATTTCAGTTTTATATCTTTGTTCTGATAGTATGTGTCCGAAATAGGATCGACAAACAAGCCAAAACTCCATTTAATACAGTCACCAGCGCTTTTCTGAAAGGTTGACATATTTTCAACTTGAGGCGCTCGGCGCGGCCGCATTGGGAGCAAATTTAAAATCAGAAAAGGACGCTATGTGGACACAGGCCCTTGGTCGAGGACAGCCCTCGTTGGAGTACAGACTGCAGCCTGAAGCCGGCGTGGAGCTGATGAATTGGACCGGAATAGAGAAGAAACAGAGTGAAGACACCCTTCAAAGACTGTCTGTTGCCTTTAATTTCAACACTGATCTGTTATCGCTCTCTTAGGGGCAGCGCTGCCTCAAAGTGTGCTCAGATCCAAGTGTATGTTTCTCCTAACATTACTTACCTCTTTGTTGTTGTCTGTGGCTGTTTCAAGCCGTTTCTTTATCTAGATAAAGCTGGCAAATTATAAAGGTCTGCATATTAAATATCTACCTTGTGAGCTCCAGGACAAATTTCTGATCATCAACTACAAGCCTTGAGGGAGCTTGACATGTAACAAATGTTTGCCTTGGGTAGTGCATTTTGTGTTTAGAGGTAGAAAGCAATTCCTTTCATTATCTGGTGAATTTCTAAACTGCACATTTGACATAAGAAAAACAAAAAAGGCTGACTTCAAAAGAACAATGTTCAGAGCTTTGGGCACCGGAAACCTAACAGAATACACCTGACAGGTTGAGTTTCTTTTTTAATTATGACTCACTGTCTTTTCAAAGGAGAAAATACAGCCTCACATTAAACTCCTATTTTCTTGGACAGCTTTGTGCATTTAGAATACAGCCCTGTGAGACAATAGCTCCTCTGGTTGGGCCGGGATCTCTTTTCAATGCCTGAACTGAATGAAATTCAACAAATGATTTTCCAGCATGTTTGTGCTCTACTTCAGTGTCCATCATTCCTCTCATAGATGTTCATATAGGAACGATACTATAAGAACTGATGTTTAAACATATGGTAGCCCAGACCTCCTTCTCTCCAGCCATGTCACCAGCGCCTCCCGGGTCTACTCCAAGACAGTCCCTGTCAAGATGAAACATCATCATTATCCTTTTTTCATCATCATGTCCAAAACTTTTACTCTTCAGGAAAAACTGCATCGTCAAACTTGGCATCGTGTCTTTATGAGGTCAGAAACTTGCTTGTGTCATCATATTGTTCATATTTTACCAACATTAAGTTCAGGTGGAGTTACTTTGTGGCGAGCAAATGTTGAGATACATGTTTTTCCACGGCCCCGGGAAGCCATGAGGGCTGCTGTAGGACACGCAGTCCGAAATTTTAGTGACAACTGGCCAATCATTTTCTTAAGTTTTAAGAGACACCCCAAAAATTCAGCTATTTAGGCCTTCAGGGGGTCTGAAGTGTCAGTAGAGGGGCCTCAGACCCACCGAGACCCCCTATATTTATATTTATATGATAAGTGTCCTGAGATAATGTGTCATCATTTGGCACAATAAAAATACAAATTAATTGAATTAATAATAAGCATTGTTATCACTGTTGGTGCAGCAGTGCTCCTGCGTGTGTGAATATATTTAAACTGTTTGACAAACATCTGCACATTTATGAACATTTTGGGTTATACTCTCGTTTATTAACACTAGAAATGTATTTACAACCTACATTTGTAAAAACTGAAACCCAATACATATACTGTATATTGTAAATGTTTATTTGCATGATATTTCTGAATGGCTTATTTAAATATGCGATGGTCAACACACTAAGGAAATAGCTTTTTTTACTGTTTGGTGACCCCACTGATGGTTTGCATAGACAGGCCTGTAGGATGCTAGTTTGCTTAGAGAGCTCACGGTGTGCACGTGCAGTACAAACGAAACAATCACATTATGTCGGCAGGTAAAAGAGGTTAAATTGGGCCTTTGAAGCACATTGCACTCAAGTTCGTAAAGCACTTTATTTTCATTTGTTGTATTTTACTTAGAAGTTGTCCAATAACACAGGGTTGTGTACGTACCTTCTGATTGTTAGAGTTCATTTCGTTAATAGTAGTAGTACGTAAGTTTATTTATACAGCACTTCTCACAAAAAGGCAAACAAAGCACGAGGAAAAGTGGAAAAGATGATGACACATTATGAACGGACATTTAAATAGAATTAAAAAAGTAATTTAAGAGCTAAAAGAATAGAAAATAAAAACAAATGAAATGATTTAACAAAATGATTCAGCCTTGATTTAAAGGAAGAAGAGTTACAGCTGACCTGCAGTTTTCTGGCAGTTTGTTCCAGATATATGGAGCATAACAAGTGAACGGCCCTTCTGCATGTTACGTTTTGACTCTCAGACCTGTCCCACACGACTCGAGAGGTCTGGATGCTTCATAATGGAATAAACCACTCAGGGCTTTATTAATCAACTGTAGCATTTGAAAATTGTCCTAACGTGGTTGTTGAACTTCTGGTCTGAGTCCGTGACTCCACCAAGATATCTGACTTTAATAACCTGACCCCGACACATTTCACCCACGACTGATGAATGAAGATAATTTCCAAGATGACACCCTGCTTTACTTTCAATATTCTGAGTTTCATTTGAAACATACATTTCTCCAGGTTCCTTGTTCATTTCACACTTTACTTGTGTCTATCCTTTTTGTTCGGTGTCGTTTCATTTTGTTTCTGTTGCGAGGCAGGCGGTAAATGATTCTTTCACTTTGGTCCTTGGCTCTGTAGTAGCAGCTGCTTTTCGTAACCTTTGCATGCGCCGCTCACAATAATGGAGACGTTTTCTCCAGGCAAATACAGTCAAATACACTCGGCGTAGAGTTGGAACTCTCCGGCTGAAAAACAAACAGTCTCACCAGGAGAGAGACTACGTGTACATGCTGCTCACCACTGGACAGCAACCAAATATATATATATATATATATATATATATATATATAAATAAAAAGTTATCAATGGATTTATCAGAACAACTGTAACTTTAAAACAGTGTGAGAACCATTAAAGCGTTCCAGCGTTGACACATCTGCTTGTCGGCTTGAACCAAATCATTATGTTTGCGTTCATTAGTTTCTCTGTTTGAGACCGACTGAGGGTTCACAAGTCAACGAGTCTAAGGAGCGCTCTGAAGCAAAAAGCACTCACAAACTGAAACAGGGAATAGCTCGTCACAGTAGCTATCGGTGAAGTTGAACCCGGAAAGTGTCTGCCATTATGGTTATCATTATTTACAGCTTCATAAAGAAGAAATAGATTCTGAATTACCAATTCGACCTTTTGAAATGATCTTTACTGTAACTCCTGTAAGTCAAAGCAGGTGAAGGAATAGGTTCATTCAAATATGCACGCTGGAAAAGAAGTTTCTCAGGAAACTTTAATATCATATAATGGGATAAATATATCAGTGAAAGAATATACAGTATTATGTTCCTTTGAGTTCAACTAGTGTGTCATAAAACATGGACATATGATTGAAGTTTGTAAAACTAAAAACTAGACACATAAAGCGTACAGATGGTCACATACAAACAGTACAATACGGTGAAGCCTAACCAGGCAGTTTTGGGAAATATGCTTATTTTCATTCTGTGAGTGAGAAGATGAGCAGATGGATGTCAACCTCATGTCTGTGTGTGTTAGGTGCTGGAGTCAGGATGTGGTTATTTTTACTACTGTATTTGAAATTAAAATTGAAACTAAATTTAAAACGTCGGTCTATTCCTTTTACAAAATAAAACATGCACAATATTTTGTGTTTTTATTGCTTTATTCAGGTATCAACAGACACTTTTGCAATATAGTCCCATACATACAGCTGCAATGTCACTGAAATTTAGAATGCAACAATAATGTATAATGAATAATTACATTTTAATTTAGCCTTTCTTCCAAAAAGACTTGACTGCCTGAAGGGCCAGAAACTGGTCTCACATGTGTGGAAATGGCTGAAATAGTGAAAACCTGCACTACTACATGTCTACTGCATTCAGTTGCAAGTGCATTATTAATTCTAATTCATAACAGATACATGCTACTCGTTCAAAAAAAGAGCTCTTCCAAAGACAGAAAAAAAGAAAAGAAACAACAACCAAAAAAAAAAAAGCAAGTCCAATCACATCATCCCAATCATCCTCACAGTCCACCTGAAGAGAAAGAAATGGACTGGAAAGAAAAGGAAAGAAAAGGGCAATGGGACCGAGCTGCCAGCGCTGCACTCGGTTTCATTAGCACGAGGTGAGTCAAACGATGAGGACGGATGAAGCTGTGGAAGGAGCCGGGGATGAGAGTCTGCCCGGGGCACTTCGATTAAACAGGGGAGTGGGGTGTCTTGGGACAGACCTCATTGACCCCGGGGGCCTCTGGGCTGTCAGGAGTGTTTAGCCTGGATTGGCTGCAAGCTCTCCCCTGTGGTTTCCATCAGACTCATGGGGACAGGCCCCTGTCGGACACAACTGACGGCATGCGCTCTACACACCTGCAGACACACTGCCGACTACAGAAGCTTCTCCATTTGGTACAATCTACAAACTGGTGTTTGTTGCTGTGTTTTCATCATTAATCCTAATTCCCATTCCCACCAGTAACGCGAACACTACTTACCAAAGGATTAGAGGAAATCAGTGTATGGCAACGAGACACATCTTAAGAATGGAGAGGACGGGGCATTTTTATGAGCAGACATGATAAAGTCCAGGGTTTAAACATCCTGTCTGAATCATGTATATGGAAACAAAAAGTGTGAAAGTCCCTGAACTCTCCGTTGTACAGCTCCATTACTTCTTGCAGAAGTTATTTGACCCTTTGTTGCGCACACACATCACAATACATATGATACATTATAATGTTATGGTGTATTCTGATTTGGTTCTGCTCCCAAATAGATTCATATCATTGTTTACAACCTGTCCTTGGGGCGTCCAGATGGTCTAGAGGTTAAGCCAACGTCCCTGGCTTGTGTCCGCTATCAGCTATCCAAAAGTCAAAGAGCACTGCCCCAAAATGTCATTAGAAAATAAAAGCTGCGTGACTTGTCACGGTGCTGCCCTGTTGGGCTCAAGCTGATATTGTCATTACTACCAGGTGAAGCTCCACCATTCACAAGTGAGTTTCTAAACCTTAACAGTGAGCCGGGACACATATTGGTGATTCAAGGGCACTATAGGACACCAACAGAATCAGTAGGTGTATCTAAACCAGAAAATACTCAGAAGGGAAGTGGGTTCTTTCTGCGTGGAGTTGTGGACGGATGAATGAACTGATGTAAAATTACTTATGGCCTTTACATTACATTACATTACACTTAGCTGACGCTTTTATCCAAAGCGACTTACAATGAGTGCATTCGTCACACACTGATGAACAGGGACTACCATGCAAGATGCCACCTACCCATCAGGATTCTAACCAACACCGTAGGCACAGTTACGGGAGCAACTTCCAGGGGCGTGACAAACATATGAAATTCTAACCTGCAAGTATTATATCTAGGGCTTTTATTGTGAAAGGTAAGAAGTGGATCCGGTCAAGGTTTAAAGGACTAAAACAGTTTGCCGTGTTGGTTTGGACTACATAGTGTTGTTGTTTTGAATATGTCCGTTCCACACAACGTGATTGGTCGATGGCTTTAGTTGCAGTGCGAAAAGCGAAGACACATGGATCTTGATCTGAAAACAATTATGTTGCTTAACCGAGTAATTACTTCTGCGTGATAGTATTCATGACAAAAACAACTTATCAAAAAAATATGTTGACACACAAGGACAAACCAACCGCCTCTGTTGTGTGAAGGCCTTTACTGCTGCTCATGGTTTACCCTGCCTTTCACTGCACAACTGAATACACACATTGTAGCACTCTCTCAGCACATTATGATTACAATGATATAGCACGCACACTGTGCATACAATTAGGGGCTTTAATACTTTATAGGGAAGCTGTCCAGTTAATGACAACATATTCAATTGGAATATATTTGTTTTGCGCCTATGTTGTCAGGCGAGTACACATTTAAATGATTTTATAATCGCCGTGTAATGCATCACAGTGTCCAATAGCTGAATACTGATATCTTTTTTTTTTTGTATTTCAGCCAAATTGGTGTGAAAGAGGAGAAAGTTATTCATTTTTTTGTTCTTAAAAGCAGCTGTGCAGTGTTATGAAAATCATACTAATGATCAGATTTAATGTAAAATCCTGCAATGTTTTATGTACACAAATAATAATGTTCTGTTTTACATTCTCTGTACCAATCCCCATGAAACAAATTGTGTTCAAATACCGTCTAATAACAAAGGAATGCCCTGTATGAAGGAGGTGATAGCCACTTTAGTATTATTTTTTGATATATATATCTATATAGATATCTCCATATAGATATAGAGATATCTACATAGATATAGATATATATATAGTGAGACTTGAGTTTGGCAATTTGGCCATCGCCCTCTTTGTTTTTGGCCAGAAGTGACATAGACTGTGGAGCTATAAGTACATCTGATCACTGAATAAGAAAACATTTTCAGTTGACAAAAATGTTACAATTGACTTTCATGAACTGAAAACATACAATTAAAGGGTTAAAGTTGTAAGACAAAAACTTGTACAACTTCCAGGCAACAACGCTCTGGTAGAGATCTGTCAATCACCTTGTAGCCCCGCCCTAAAGCATCCCCTGCTTTATGGTCTATTTGACTCTAAATGGAGCATAATTTACTAAATGAACATCATGCTGTATTGAGTCATTTTCTCATAGACTTCTGTACAATCAGACTTCTGTTAACAACCAAAGTGGTCGGCCCCCGATGGCCGTTTGAAGTAACCTTTACATTAGTTTGACTTTTCAGAAGCGGCGGTGTGGTCAGGTGTGGTCAATGCTGTGAACTGAAACAAAACTACTTGGTTAAGTTTAGGAAAAGCTCCATGGTTAGAAGTATAATAAGTATGTTTGTGACATAATTAGAGCTACGTACCTCAGCTAACATAACTCAACGTGTTAACTTCTGGTTTCACACAGGATACAAACAGCGGCCTCCTGGGTGAAGTCCTGTGTTTGTTTAAAGGATGCACGACGCCTGTTCGCTCAAAAGCAAAAACTACAACATGCTCTTTGCTCGAATGGCAACATGCTGCTCATTCACAAGTGAACCGGATCATTTGCTCCAAAACAACTGCAGAGAGAGAACTTTTGTCCTGAACTTTGAAAACTATGGAATCATTTTCATTAGTTCAGGGGTATCTAAATACTTATTAGTCAGTAATGTGTTGTTTTTTGTCTGTGACTATAGTCTTAACCAATAAGTTGAGCCACATATCACACTACATATATAAACTGTCAAATAAAATCCGGAGCTTTGCTCGACTCAAATGCGCTCAATGTTTCTTTGCGTGGATGCGGAAGGAGACGAGTAGGGACGGAAGGCAGAGGAAGAATAATACGACTTAAGGAAAGGGGAAGTGAGGGCAAGAGAGAGAGAGAGAGGAGATGATGTGGTTAACAGGGATGCCAGAGAAACAACAATTTTTTTTAAGTTATAGTTGTCTTTACTTCAAGTAGATTGAGCGCCTCTCCATAAGCCCCGAGCGCTGCTCAGAAGCACAAGGAAGCCTAGAAAGCCTGCTTTGAGAGTGCCTCAGAGAAACGAAAAGCGTAATCTACTTTCCCTCACTCTCCCTCCCCCTGAAGCATAACAAAGAGCCTGGGAAGAGTGTTTGTGATGCTAATTCTGCAGGAATAAATATGCAACACAATTTTCAGACGCTTTAAGAGCGAGGGGAGAGAAGGAGAAGAGCGGGGACGGAAAAAGAAAACCGCGCTTTCTGGGGGCTGCCAGGAGGGAGGAGAGACTAATCCGTTAACGCGGCCCTCGCATCCCGAGCACGGAGGGGACGGGACACGAGGACGTGTGCCTGATGACATGGGGGAAACGGTTGAATCGAATGAAGAGCGGCCAATCGGAGGTGTTGGAGCTGGTGACCCAGGCAGTGGCTTAGTTCTGCTCATCCTCTGTGAGATGGATGACACACGCAGAAATCAACATGATGCTCCGTATGCTCGGAGGCACCGCTGCAGTCATCTGTCAGCGTGCTACGAGGAGAAGCTATCACGCTTCTGGGAAAAGTCTGTAATAATGTCAACGTCCCCTTGCCCTTTCCAACAACTCTGTGCACCTGCTGTCTGTCATCTACACTCCACAAGCTAGCTGCTAGCTACCGCTCTGAATGTGCTGGTTAGCGTTCGCTAGCTCCCTGAGCTCAATGTGATCTCTCTTGAGCATTTCCTTCGTCGGTCTTTCTGAAAGAGTGCAGCGTGCTCCCGGGATTTGTTCTCCGTATTCCACGACAAATCGTCATCCACTAAAAATACTTGCAATTCAAAGTTGAAACCTTCATGATTTTAACACATGTCAAAAATGTGTGAAGCGCATTAAAAACTTGAGCTCCAAAGGAAGCTTCCAGGTAATTATGTCACTTCATGAACTCCACCTATGCTGTCATTATTTTTTCCTTTTTTGACTCTGGCTGCTTGCTGAGGAAAGGAGGAAAGGAGGAAAGGAGGAAAGGACAGGCGAGGAAAATGACAAATGGGTCTGAACTGGACCCGGTTTCGATGGGGGAAGACTTTTTTTTATTTAAACCTAATTTGAATAACCCAGAATGAAGATGATATTCTGCCGAGTACAGAGAGGTGATAGCCCAAATCCGTCGATGGGGGGTTAAAGAGGAAGGAACGGGGCACAGAGATGAAAGGAGGAGGGAGAGGGGAGGGGAGGAGAAGGGAGGCTGGAGAGGTGAGTGGAGAGGATCCAGACACAAGATGAGAGGAGAGGGATTGTGGGTGAAGGAGATAGCGGCTCCGCCGGCAGGAAGATTAAAGCCACTTCCGTACTGCGTTAGCACCCATTAATGTTTAACAAAACGCCCAAGCACAGAAAGATCATCCACCCCCCCCCAACCCCCCCACACCCCCTCCTGTGATCCCTTTCAACCCCTCGAAGGGCCACACAAGGCTGCGTGGCAAGAAGACACCGCGGATGAAATATTTACAAAAGGCAATCATTTGTTTATATCCCTGACATGAATAATTGTGATTCATGTTTTATTCATGCTGTATTGTTTATTGCCTCCAATGTGAGGAGAATAGGCCGCCTTTTGAACGTCAACCGAGACAGCCAATTATGAAGTATGATCCCTTTGTGCTGCACTGTGTTTGAGAGTGAGCCTTTTGTGGCTTGCCTTTCAAAGAAACAAGGAGCCCTCGTTTCTTCTGCCGGAGGGGGGGTAGCGTCACCGTCTCTCCTAATTGGCTGACACTGAGCCTTTATGATAGGTGGTGAGTGCTGAGGAAGAGGAGGTGGAGAAGAAGAAGAAAAAGGAAGGCACGGAGGTAGGAGAGCGCGAGAGGCCCAAAGGTATACAGAGAGCGGTAAAGACACTGTTTACTGAGCCGCGCTGATCACAAGTGACATCCAATTTAACCGCGTTGACAGGAGAAAAGAAACGACGCAGCAAGCGCACATTTATGTTGGAGTCAGTTCTGAGGAGTCCGAGCTGAGGATAGCTGCTTCGAACAGTTGAGCACCAGAGATTCCACGCTCAGTTTAAATCACACATGGGTCCTAAAGAGGGTGAGTACACCCGAAACACAGAGGACATCACATCTTCTCCCAGCTTGATTTCTGATGGCGTTTTGATTACGCCGCTCAAAGTATCGCCAACAAAGTGCAACTTCAGCTCAGGCTGCTTCTGTGGTGACAATGTTCCAGGACGTTGACATGAATGCTGGAGTTGTAGCGGTGAACGAGCTACTCAGATTAAGGCTGTCAAATTAGCGCATGGATTTTGAATCATTAATTATGATAATAATGATAATAATGCGGCGCAGCTGCTGGAATACGGGGATATGCGTCCCTCAACTACTAAACAATGAGAGCACTCAGGGGCCACTGACAGCAGCACAGTGAACACACCCGTCTGACAAAGAGAGTGTGTTATGGCCACATTGGTGCTTACATGATACGCTTATGTTTAATATATTAAACATGTATTTGGAAAATTATTTTCAAAGAAAACTATTCATTGAAACAATTCCGTCCCCTTTTATATTTCTATTCAAAGCATCTTGTGCCATAATAATGTAATATTTTTAAGTTGAAACATCGTGTTGATCTACGTTGACTGATATTTGAATTGATTGACAGCTAATTTAGGTAATTTACTTAAAGGCGCGCGCGCACACACACACACACACACACACACACACACACACACACTCATAAGTATATTCACGGATGTTCAGCTGATTAGACCTCTGAGGTCCACAGTGTCTGGAGCTAAGTTGGGTTGTGTGAGGTCCCCAGTGTCACTGACCTACTACGGATGATGAAGGTGGAACAGGTGTGGTGGAGGAGGGAGATGATAAAACCCAGTGTGTACATGCCCCCAGTCCTGAGAGACGATGTAATCAGCAACATGATTGGCATCACGTACGTCGGGTAACCACGAGTGTGCAGAGCATTTATTACCACAGTGTAAAAGTACTTAAAGGTAAAGGTCCTCCATTCAAAGTGTTAGCGAAGTAAAAGTATGCGCAACAAAATGTACTTAATCATATTTTATTATAAAACGTAGCCTCTGCCAGCGCTACACTGCTGGATGCTTCTTATTGTACTATAAAGTAACAGTCAACAGAACCATTATTCCCTGTGACATGTTGAAGAGTAGAAGTATCAAATGTACACATTCAAATAAGGCACAACTATTTTGTAAATGTCCAATAGTTGAGTTTGTGCTGTTAGTTCCTTTCCACCACAGTGTGGTTGTGCGGTCGCAAAACGAGATCTGACAAAAACCCTATGATATTTATGTTTCACCTAATCATGCATTCTCCTGCAATGTGAACTGTGTGCCCATTATAGAAAAACAATCCCTTATTCATATGTCATTACACACATTTCACTTATAAAATATCTATGAACCACATGTGTGACGTGCGTGATATGTGAAATAATCACATGGGATATGATGCTCCATAAGATACGTAATAAATGCACACGTCTTGAACTGAAACGTGTAACTTGTGGTTTCACGTCTAAAGAAGTGGGCGAGATAATATGGCTGAACTGGGGGGTTTGTTTAAAACCTGCACGCGTTCCATAAATTCCCAAATGACAAGAATTACCAAGGTCAGTAATGTGCTATCATAAGTGGTATATAATCTCCATAACTGATATTATAAAGGTATAATGGCCAAAACAGTGTGAGTATGACTCCCGTTGTTGGGACATGCAGAGTGGGCGCTTGCTTTGTTTTTGCTTTTTTATTTCCCCAATAAACCAGATTCATTGTCCTCTCAGACGCCAGCTGACACCAGTGCACGTGAATACGCTTTGATTCACGCAGGTACCTCTTCATTCACTTAATAATGAATCTGAAAGCCTTTGAGCATTCCCACCATGCATCATACATATAACATGGTTCTCGAGCGTGTTTGAAGTGAGCACAGCTGCGGAGGCTGCTTCCCAACAGCACGGCGACTCTATTAGTCTCCGAGGCTCCACCGCGTCGGGAGGAGGAAGTTTCACTTTAGAAAAGCATTTCCGTTCGTAAGCCAGGGCACAATAATGTGTCCCCTAAACATCCCACTGGGTGGTGTCCTGAGCTGACACCTCTTTCTCACAAGAAAAGGAGACTTGGCAAGTTAGGCATTAAAAAAAAAAAAAAAAAAATAATAATAATTTTGAATTTACAAAGTCAAAATGATGAGATACAATTTCAGAATTTTGAAATACTAAGTTGAGTTAAGATACATTTGTACACATGAAGGCCTTGACGCACGGGGGCTTTTTTTCAAAGCGAATAATTTGCACTTCGATAAAAGTATTTTTTCGTACTGTTTTTTGGTTTCGTTTTGACATTCACACGGAACGGGCATATTATGTGGCAAAAAATAGCAAATTTTATTGCACAACGACACGGAGGCTCCATAGTCCGATCCAAGAAAAATGAAGTAATCCTTATGGTCTTACCTTTCACAATAAAAGCCCTAGACATGTACACTAGTTTACAAGAAGGAATTCAAATTCACTCGGAGCATTTTGCTGAAGTGAAGCTCAATAAAACAGCTTACAGCTGCTTCAGGCTGGACAACAGTTGATCTCAGACAGAGAGCCGGACGCTGATCTGGGTCAGTAGGATCCTGCTAGTCCTCTGCATGCAGCAATCTATTAGAACTCATCTCCTCAAGACCCAGAGTCTTGAGGAGATGCAGCGTTCATTCATGGACAAACTGAAAGCTACCCTCTAAATGCTACGACCCAACAAGCTCACTGCTCATGTCTTTGTCTCTGTTAGCCAGCACGCGTCTGCTCTGAGCGCATCCACCCACTTGTTTCTTACATGAGGTACGCTACTCTTATAACAATAGCCTGCCAGGACTTCTTGTAATTGGTCTGAAAGCCCCAAACCAGCCAAAAAATGTTTTCCTGGAAATTCTTCATTAGGAATCAACCCTTGAGATGTACCATCTCGTTTTTGAGGGGGTCCTCACAGAAGAAACAGACTGAACCATGGTTCAGCTGTACACGGACTGAGGGCTATCTTCTGAAAGTCGGAACCAAATGATGCTGGTGAGGGCCCTCAGTAAAAATCATGATATACTGAAATAGGATTTACTATGTCAAAATCATAAAAACAGAGTCTAATAGTCCCTCATTCTCTTGTCTAATTCAGTCAAAATGTGACTTGCTATCTCATAATTTTTACTTTATTGCATCGTAACTTTTTGTCTACTTTTTCTTTACCTGGCAGAAATGGGCTTCCATGTAAAGTATCTATCAACCCGCACAAATATCAACTCTTGTCTCATCCTCAGCAGGCAGCGCTGATTCACTCTTCCATTACGCCCGACCGCACTCATTTCAGATTTGCTTTACGACCCTTCATTTGTTCTGTCTCCCGTCCAGTCGGCCTTAATGGCTCTAAAGTTGATTAAGGTCAGTAGCTAGGTAATTGTCCTCTATGGCCTTAGTGTAAGTAAGCCTGATGGTCAAGATGCTGGCTCTAGCTGCCTCCTTCCTCAGCTTAAGGCGCTGATGTGCTTAGTATTGATTCCACTTGCAGTAAGTACAGAGAGCCTCTGTAAATCAAGCCTTAAATGGGACTGTTAACCAAGTGCTGGCAAATCATGTTTGACACAGTAACACCCGTGTGCGCTGATCACACACACTGATATGTGATTATGAAGAATCACGCAGACAGTGTCTGAACACATGAAAGATGGGCCACTGTCTTGCACCTTTTGGATGTGCAGGAATCAATCACTTCTGCATGTTTGTCTCAAGTTCAAGGGGACGCGTAGAATCCAGACTGGAGCGAAAAGGCAACTCAAATTGTCATTTCAGGGTCAGAGGGTCGATCCAGCACGAGCTCCTGACTGTGGTGTGATATCCATCAAGTGGCCTTAATCGCCAAAATGATGGTTTTCAGCGGTAAGCTGGGCTCATCCTCTTGAAGAGGCTCATTTGGGAGAGCAGAAAGCTGCTTTAGAATGTGAGGGAAATTAAGAGAGGAGAAATCGAGAGCAACAACCTGGGGTTCGCTTTGGTCTTAATCCGCCGTGTAGGCTAACGGCAAGGAATCTGCTGTCTTAATCCCAACACAGTGAGGGGGAGTGGGTGTGTGATGAACCCGTCTGATACCAGGACACTGAATTGGCAAAGACGACTCCCGATCTCCTCCCACCCAAAAAATAAAAAAAAAACGAGATACTAAAGAGGCTGATTAAAGTAGGTTAATTGAAAATAAAATTCACTTCTTCCTGCCACCACTACCTCCAGATGAATCTCCCCTGGCACTGAGAGATGTTATATATAGATGTAGAGCAACAGCCTGTTGGCAATGCACGCTTGTATGAAAATGCTAAAAAAAAAATAATCTTCAAATCATGTTGAGAGCGTGACTAGCTGAGTCTTTGAATATACTGAAAGGATATTTCTAAACGCCTTTACACACCGGGGGCGTGATGAATAAACAAGACCAAAATGTGAAATACTCACCTGCAAATATTATGTGTCTAGGGCTTTTATTTTGAAAGGTAAGAATGTCAGGAGTGGATCTGATTGTGCTACCTTTGTCATGGTTGAAAGGAGTAATAGACGGCCTCCTGAGCCTCCGTGTTGCTGTACAATGCAGTGCACATATAGAATATTTCAGTTCCACACAACGTGATTGCTTGATGCCTTTGTTAGCAGCGTGAACGATCAGAAAAATCTGCCTCTTTCTGAAAGAATATGCTGTGGATTTTAAACGGCGAAACATTGAAAGTCAAGACATAAACAGCAGTTTGGTGAACGGACTTGTACTTTTCTAGTCCTACGGCCTCTCTAAGTGCTTTTACACCACATTCCTCCAGGAGCCATTTGGCGATAAGTGTCTTGCTCAAGGACACATCGACATGGCAGAGAGGAGCCGGGATCGAACTGCCGATTTTCTGATTCAGGGACGACCCGCTCTATCTTCTGATCCACAGTTGCCCCAGAGTTTGAAAATATATATCGAGGTGTGAATTAATTGCACAAAGATATGCCCAACTGGAGAATGAAGGAGAATAAATCTTAAGGAGAATGACTGGAGAATAAATCTTATGGATCCCTTCCTGAAATATTCCAGCCAATCAAATGGATATCCAGTTCACACAGAGCAAAGCTAGCCTTTGTTTGGAGTTGTGTACGTGTCCACACGATGGATATTGGGTTAATATCCTTTAGTTTGTTCAACTGGTTACAGCTGTCTGCTGTTTGGTACTGTTAAGTGCTACTGTACGGTGGGATTTTAGAGCGTTCTCACGGACAACAGCTGCCTTCTGCTGCTGGAGCCTGAACCAACACAGTACAGTTGTGGACCGTGATTTTTTTGGGATCATTTCAGAAAATAAATTCTGTAGCAAACGAACATTTATGATACACACACATTTTAATCAGCAACATAATCTTCACAAATTAACCACAACCTAATGATTTTTGAGGAAGACATGCAATAGGCAGAATTAAAAAGCAAACTTTAGTCTATTAAGGAACTAACCCACAGTGACGTCACCACCACTAAACTAAAGGAGGGCTCGTGTTTTGTAGTTTCATGTAGCCACGTGTTAGCAAATGCCTTTTTTTAAGATACATACAAGCTTCAAAAAGCAGGAGAGAATTATTCACAGACAGCTTTTATATCATAGAACAACACATGAAAATATCTCAATCTTGTGTTAATCATAGACCATATTTCAGGCATCAAACCAAAAATGCATTGACTTCAGGCTCAGTGGCTCAGAGATTAAAGCTTCAATCTGAAGATCGGCGGTTCCAGTTCATGCCGGAGTGTCCTTGAGCAAGACACGTAAGCAAATTGCTCCCATTGGCTGTGTGTGTGTGTGTGTGTTCGTCAGTACTGATGGGCATGTGTGAAGGGAATGACACGGAGTGTTAACGAGCTTCCAGTGGTCGAGGAAGACTAGAAAAGCGCCACAAGATTTGATCCTTTGTTTATATAAAAATATTCATGACTGGAAAAAGCACTTGTTGGTTGGTTTGATTTCTCTTTACAATTATACATGTCAGCATATGACATTTTGATATACACGATATTATCAGAGGAAATATCCAGTTCCACAGTATTGGCAATTATTAACTAGATTATTTCTAATAGGCCTTTAACTAATTCATTAAAATATTTATTATAATGATCATTTTTATCCTTTTAATTTGTTAAAGACATCTATAGTGGTCATTTGCATAAATACCCACGATCAAAATGTTATATTCATGTGAAAACATCTTAAAACAACTGGATTTAGTCTCTCGCCAAAACTACATTTTACAAGATTATATTTGAACACATCATGATAAAGTTATAATTTACCTGTGTCCAATACTAATTTTTACTGAATGGAGCTTGAACGCATCATAATGTGACTAAATGGAACCTCCTTGCCTTGTAACATTAACTAGTCCTTCTCTTGCACCGATCTGTTGTTCATAATGTAAAATTATCGGGGATAATTGTTTACTGAATTAAGTCTGAATCATAAGACTGAAATGTAGTTTCCCTCTGATATTTGTACAGCTCTCCTTCTGAACTCTCCAGGTGAGTGACACGACACGAACAACAATGTCTTCCAAGATTCCCGGGGGAACCAATCAGGAATCAGGAGGCCGTATATATCGTAGCTTCTTCAGTTCTTATGGATATGAAACCGTGACTTATATTACCAGAGTTATGACGGATAATCCCAACATTCATATTTGCAATACCAATAGTTCATATAATAAATCGATACTTGACGTTCATGTATCGATACAATATTGCCACGCAAAATATTGCTATACTATGCTGTATCGATTTTTGTTCGTGAAACTTTTGACTATGAATAAGCTCCACCGTTGCATGACATGCAAATGTTCCCCTTGTTGATTCACATTGTTAATCACATTACTGTTGCATTGTCTTTATATAGCCATCCAACCAGACGGTCTTTCCCACAATGCTTTGGGAAGATAATGGAAATCGATGGAGTAATGGAAGTCCAGAGTAGAGCCCCCACACTCTTTATTTGGTTTAATGGAAGGAGATGGTGAGGGCCGCTGACTGGACAGACTGACATGTGGTTTTATAGGAGCCACAGCCAGACCTGCTCCCATGCTGGATGGCCATAAACACACACACACACCTACACACACACACATACGCGCGCACACACATATACACGTGCATGTTCAGACAAACACGCAAATGCTCATGAATGATTCATGAGGAGAGGAATTACTGCTCGGTTCTCCTTCTGTTTTCCCATAACCGATCACTCCCCCATGCTCTCTAATAGCATCTTACACACACACAACATGCAAAGCACCCACATCTAAATACTGCACACACACACACACACACACACACACACACACACACACACACACACACAAACTCCTCACAGCCAGCTCTTGCAGTTGATTTCATTCCTAGATAATTAAACAGAGTCTTGCTGTGTGTGTGTGTGTGTGTGTGTGTGTGTGAGCGTGTGTGAGCGTATGTGTGTGTGTGTGTGTGTGTGTGTGTGTGAGCTCTGTCACCATGCATGCTACTCCAACACACACTTGTGCTCTTGAGTGTTTTCCTCCCCTCCTTGCACAACTTGCTCGACGACAGCCGGCTGCAGCTGACAGCGAGCGGTGGAGTTGTCGGCGCCTCGCTGTCCCTTGTTTTACTGCGTTGCATCAGCCCCGTTACAACACACGCGTACCGCGACTTCACCGTGGCATTTAAGAGCGTTAAAGATCGGCTTTTATTGAGTTACAGAGGAGTCTAAAGCGGATTGTAACCTCCTCTGCGTATATATTTTCGTATGCTGTGCATCACAGACACATTTCTGGAGCGGAGCTGCTAATGTGGAAGAAATGATCATGGAGAAAGCAATGATGGAGAGTAGGGTTCTAAATTATGCGCCACTGATCATAAACGCCACAGTGGAAACTTACTGATTTGTTCATCGTTTTCCAGTTGTTCTGTAAAAAATGCTGCTGTGTAGTTCGGTTGGAATGAAAATCTGCAGACTCTCTGAGCTCACGGTTCACAGTATGAATACTGTGTACAGTATAAATACTGTATGTATGGTAATACTGTATGTATGGTAATACTGTATGTATGGTAATACTGAAAATGGCAGCTCCCCTCTAAAATGTCCTGTGATTTGATATTCTGGAATTATGAGGCATGGTACACAGGGGGCTTTTTTAAAATCGTTCTAAAATAATTTCTGCAATCCAGCATTCTAAAATAAATGTTCTGTCACTATCCACAGTTCTAGAAAGACACAAGACAACATCTAAAACCCCCAAGACAGCAATGTCTGCTGATGTAAAGAAGATACAAGTCCACGGAGCACATAAGCACTATGCCACAGGGTAGCCGACTTGGTATTGGTGCTAGAATGAGGCTTCCCTAAACCTTTATTTATTTGTCCTGTATATAATGATTGGACGGGCTACCCACATACCTACCCACATACCCACATACCTACCCACATACCTACCTACCTACCCACATACCTACCCACATACCTACCTACCTACCCACATACCTACCTACCTACCCACCCACATACCTACCTACCTACCTACCTACCTACCCACCTACCTACCCACCTACCTACCTACCCACCTACCCACCTACCTATCCACATACCCACATACCTACCCACCTACCCACCTACCTACCCACATACCTACCTACCTACCCACATACCTACCTACCTACCCACCATACCTACCCTACCTACCCACATACCTACCTACCTACCTACCTACCCACATACCTACCACCTACCTACCTACCTACCTACCTACCTACCACCTACCTACCCACCTACCTACCTACCTACCACATACCTACCTACCTACCTACCTACCTATCTACCTACCTACCTACCTACCTACCCACCTACCTACCTACCACCTACCTCTATCTACCTACCTACCTACCTACCTACCCACCCTACCTATCTACCTACCTACCTACCTACCTACCTACCTACCTACCCCTATCTACCTACCTCCTACCCACCCTACCTACCTACCTACCTACACCACCACCATCTACCTACCTACCTACCTACCTATCTATCTACCTACCTACCTACCTACCTACCTACCTAACTACCTACCCACCCACATACCAAACTAACTGCCTAGGCCTGCCTGCCTACCTACCTACCTGCCTGCCTGCCTGCCTGCCTGCCTACCTACCTACCTGGCTACCTACCTAACTGCCTATGCCTGCCTGCCTACTTACCTGCCTGCCTGCCTACCTACTTACCTACCTGCCTTCCTGCCTGCCTACCTACCTGCCTGCCTGCCAGCCTGCCTGTCTGCCTGCCTGCCTGCCTGCCTGCCTCCCTACTTACCTGCCTGCCTGCCTGCCCCCCTACCTACCTGCCTGCCTGCCTGCCTGCCTGCCTGCATACCTGCCTACCTACCTGGCTGCCTGCCTGGCTGCCTTTCTGCCTGAACACTTATTGTGCATCACTGGACTCTTCCACAAGCTGCTAGTTTAACAGCTGTGAGTACTAACAACAGCCTGTCGTGCTCCGAGGGTTATCGTCTGTTTCCTGTTGTAGTTTGAAAGTCCTCTCCTCGTGTGTCTTGTCGTGACTGTCTTGACTCTCTCACACACAAAAGAAACCAGCGCACACACACACACGTGTTATGTGATTTTACTGCGCACACAAACAACATGTCTTCTAAGATTCCTGGGGGAACAATGCAGGAATCAGGAGGCCGTATATCGTAGCTTCTTCAGTTCTTATGGTTATGAAACGGTGACTTATATAACCAGGGTTATGACGGTTAAGCCCAGCATCCATATCTGTAATATTAATAGTTTATATAATAAATCGATACTTGTTACTTGGTGTTTGTGTATCAATGCAATGTTGCGATGCAAAATATTGCTGTAGTAGCAAAACTTGAAATGACTGACTGCGGCAGCACTCTTTATAGGATTTTTCAAAACCTATAAACGTAGCAGCTACACATGAATGTTATCTTTTGCTCTTTGTAATATCCACTTTTACATGAGAACTTTGTTGTATCAGCATCTACTGAATCTCCCTCGAGGCAGTTAGAAACATTCTGTATTGTGAATTCCCTGAGGTCATGGTACAAGGTGAATTCCTCCTGTATTGGTGACACATGCCATCAATGTCTCAGACGCTAGAAAGGATGAATGTCGTTTGATTGTCTTTTAGACCTCACTGTTCACAAGACCATGAAACATGAACATTTCTCACTAAAAGTAACAGGATCACTCATGTAGAAGCTTTTTTGGAATATAAATGTTCTTTTTCAACAAAATTGAACTTGAGATATAAATACTGAAAAAGGCAGCTCCCCGCTAAAAGGTCCCGTGATTCGACATTCTGGAATTATGAGATATGGTCCACAGGGGGCTTTTTAAAATCGTTCTAAAATCATTTCTGCAATCCAGGATTGTAAAATAAATGTTCTGTCACTATTCACATTTCTTGAAAGACACAAGGCAACTTCTAAAAAACCCAAGACTCTGTCTGCAGTCTAGTGATTCTGAAAAAGTTACAGAGGTTTAAAAAAATTCAACCTTCTCTCTGCAATCTCATAAGAAAATAATATAGGCTTCTCAACCTTTAATCCATCCATCCATCCATCCATCCATCCATCCATCCATCCATCCTTGGATAATCCACAGTTCTAAAAACCCTGAAGATTCTATATGCAATCTTCAAACCATGGTTCTAAATAAACCTTAATGGTTCAACATGGTTCAGAAAACCTCATCGTTCTAGAGCAATCCACCTTGTCCTAGAAAACCCAAGGGACTATTACAATCCATCCACCGATTCTAGAAAAATCCAGTGTTCTACCGGCAATCTACCAATTTTAGAAAATCCAAGATTTAATTCAATTCAATCAATTTATTTTTGTATAGCCCAAAATCACAAATTACAAATTCTCCTCAGAGGGCTTTACAATCTGTACACATACAACATCCTCCGTCCCAGGACCTCTCATTGGTTCAGGAAAAACTCCCCCCAAAAAAACCCTTTCAACAGCGAGAAAAAGGGAAGAAACCTTCAGGAGAGCAACAGAGGAGGATCCCTCTCCCAGGATGGACAGAGTTAGATGTCATGTGTACAGAATGAACATCATAACAGAGTTATAACACATTCAATGCACATGACAGAAATGGGTCCAGATTTAACCACGATCCACAGAAATCTGCGAGGCGAGGAGGCACAAAGACTTTGGGGATGGAGCAGAGTTAGTAATGTGCATTAATGGTGCATGAATTCATACAGAAGGAAAATAGGGAAGGATGTGCGTCAGTAGGGTCACGGCAGGAACCAGGAACCAGGAACCAGGAGGCAGATTCTATCTGCAATCCAATTGTAAAAACTTACAAGGTTCTATCAGTAAACCACACTTATATTTGCAATCTTCCGGTTCTAGTAAAACCCAAGGTGCTATTGCAATCTCTGGTTCTAAAAAAATCCAAGAGTTCATTCCAGTCCACATCTCTAGAAAACCCTACAGTTCTATCTACAAACTACCAGTTCTAGAAAGCCAAGTATTCTATTGACGACCTACCGATTGTATATAAAAAACAAGGTTATATCTGCGATCCATCAGCTTATAAATGAATAAATAAAACAAGGTTATATCTGCGATCTATCAGTTTATAAATGAATAAATAAAACAAGGTTATATCTGCAATCTACCAGTAGCAGAAAAACCCAAGCTACCTTCACGATCCACAGTTCTGGTAACCACCATTAAAAAGTGACTCAGGAGAACCTTGAAGCTAAGTTGTATCAGCATGCGGCACATTACCTCAATACTCCAGGTGCGATTCCAACCTCTGTACTCTCTCCCCCGTTTCCACTTTGCCTCTATCAAATAAAAGAAGAAAAAAAGACATAAGGTACCTGTGTAGCTTTTAAATATTTACATTTAGCGTGCCTATTATTTTGACCAGTAAAAGTAAACTTCACTGCATATCAGTTTTGCTATTTAGGAAGTGAAAACTTTAAAGCTCAATAGCTCAAAACTACTCCGACCACAGAGAGAACCTTCTAATTCTCAGACAATGAGATGAGCTGCCTACACGGAGCAGACGCACTGAAGATGCTCCTTAATGGCTAAACTAATGGAGGCGCCAGCAGAGATACAGGGAGGCGGGATGGGAAGCGTTGTTCATGATAATGATAGAGGACAACAGAATATGGCCCTCAGACCATCAAGAGCTAAGCATCCAGTGCACAAGAAACAAACACATTCAGACACACAAACACACAAACACTCAAACATACACATACACATACACATAAACTAAGCAAACACATAAGCGCCCTGGCGTGCCGCGCAACCTTTAGGCTGTTGTCAACAAGGCAAAGAAAAGACACTAATGAGACCTGGCTCCCAGCATCCTTTGCACAATGAAACCAACACATTTAGAGGCTAGTTAATGACTCACTCTCTCTCTCTCTCTCTTTCTCTCTCTCTCTCTCTCTCTCTCTCTGGCGTCTACATGTGTGTTTGGTCTCCTGAACACCACTGAGGTCTAACGTTGCCTCTGACATTTGGACAGAGCGTAGCGTGCGCGCTGTGCAGCACAGATCCAGACACATTCAGACATTTGCCTCCCTTCAGCTGCACCGTGGACACCCGAGGTCTGCATGCTGCATCTGCACCGTTACAGACATGTGTTAGACATAGATCACATTTACGGAGTGGTGCATATATACAGTTAGGGCCATAAGTATTTGGACTGTGATTTCAAATTCAACATGTTGAATCATCTCCGGACCTTTTTATCTGCTTAACGTGTCGTGGAGTAACGAGGGAACAGGCCACACCTGGCCATGTGGGGGACTGTGTAAAAATGGCTGTAACTCCTAAACAGTTAATGCCATATTTTTCTTATATCCATTGACATAAAGCTGGAAGTCTACACTTCAACCATATTGACTGCTTTATTTAAAATCCATTGTAGTCGTGTAAATAGGCAAAATAAAAAAAATCATGTCACAGTCCAAATACTTATGGCCCTGACTGTATATATGTGGACACTTTGGTCCTAATACTGTGAGACCCTTTGAGAACAAAACACTGTTCCTGTCTCTACATATACCATTAATATGTATTTCATAGTCTTATTTTACTTTCTCTGTTATACATTTATATAATTAAAACATTTGCTTTGCTTAGATAATTAACTTCTAGCATTGGCAACAAATCCTCGAAAACTCGGAATCCTCGCGCGGAATCAGACCAACAGAATAACTATTGAAGAAGCCCATCTTCTTCCTGATGGACCCGTTAACTTATGTAGATCATACAGAGGCATGTTGTATAAACTGTGAAAAGTTCCTCACAGTAACTTATATGTAAGAGCAGCAGTGTACAGGGCTGAATGGATAAGCTGTTGTTTGTCAAGAAATTGTTCCGGCATGCAACACCCCTTAAAAATAATAATAATAATAATATTTTGCAGAGCCAGGCGAGCCATGTCCCCCTGCAATTTGAAGAGTCCCACCAGTAGTAACACCGTTAACATGCGATGAAAACGTGGACCCACTTTTATTGCAGTTGCTGTACTTGTTATAGTTTATAGTTCTTCATAATACTGCTCATCATTAAGTCTGTGGGAGTGAGTTCAGCCTGCAGGAAGAGGGAGGAGATGTTATGATAAGCTGATCGCAGACGCAGAGATCAAACAGGAAGTGCCGCCTTGTTGTGGCGAGCCCGGAGGTGTGCCGGGACACTCCAAGACTGCTTTCTTTATAAAGCCCGGAGTGCAACTGTGAAACAGGATACATGGAAAAAAACACACACTAAGACACGTGTGTGTGTGTGTGTGTGTGTGTGTGTGCGCGTAGCAAAGCAGTCCTAACAAACCGCAGTTCCTCAGCACAGAGCATCAGTGTGTGTGGCTGTGTGGCCCGTTCCTCCCCGGAAAAATCCCCCTCATTATTGCAACGCACAGGATGGCTCCATTTTTACATAATTATGCAAATATTATTTCATGACACAAGAGGTGTGCTTTTTCTAATGTACTTGCCGCATTAAGCACTTCACACGGTTAAATCAGGGAACGACTTCTGCCAGATTTCTCCTCACTCTTGCACTGACGCACATTAGTTTACAGTGGAACAGACAGATAAAGCAGCCAGAAAGTTGGCTTTTACCAGATGACTTTCTATTGAATTAAGCCAAGTGTGTATGTGTGCATTTGTGTGTGTGTATGTGTGTGTGTGTGTGTGTGTGTGTGTATTAGTGTGGCTGCACAGGCAAGCCCGGAGCGGTGATGGAAACATATTAGTATATAAGTGAACAGCATGGATACTGTAGAAGTATTTCCACAGTCTGAAAATAGGAAACAGATGAGGTCTCGTCAGAAGTGAATATTTGGAAGGGGAGCTCATTGGCAGTCAATCGCGGGACACACATGATTCCATTTTCCTCTCTAGCAACATGATGAGCGTTTGTGTGTGTGTGTTTGTGTGTTTGTGAGTTTGGGGATATGATGATAAGTATTCACTCTTTTCTCATTTTTCATTCCTGACCTTTGACCAGGGTCTGTAATGTAGGTCAAGGCTGAGTTGGCAGGAGGAATAAGGCCACTTTCCTGATATATGTATGTATTATTGAAGCAGTAACTGCACGGCAGGTTTATATATGGACCACTGCAACTACTGAAGCAGATCTAAATTTTAAATCTAATATTCATTGGGTGGCAAGAGGTTGGCAAGGAGACTTTAACTTGTAGAGCATCTTTCTAGTGTGGACCGCTCAGAGCGCTTTGACACTAGATGACATCATTCACACACTGATGGGAGGAGCTACCATGCAAGGTGCCACTTGCACATCACAACTAACTAACATTCACACACCGTAGGCTGTCATTTGGGGTTTAAGTGTCTTGCTCAAGGACACATCATGGACTAGTGGAGCCGGGCATGGAACCGTTGATCCTCTGATTGAAGGTCGACCCGCTCAACCCCTGAGCCACAGTCACCACGTTGAATAGAAAAACATTAAAGATAGCATTAGAAATCAAATAGTTCTATTCCCAATTAGGCTCATTCAGAAAAAAAAATGACATTTAACTATTCCAAATGGTGGCCATAACATTAATAACAATGAATATATATATAAGAAAAAAAATGCAATTTGACACTCTCCAGTGCTAAGCTTTGAATGCACTGTAACTATTAGGCCTACAAAAAAAAACAAACACGCTTCAACAGAACAACCCGCCATATCCATCTGCAGACATTTTGTGTTTCTAGTCGAGGAAGTTGGCAACCCTACACACACATTTAGCAGGAAAAGAAGCAATGCACCGTGTAGTGCAGCCCGGACCAGGTGAGGCTGCACAGAGAGCTACTGGGGCTTCTGGCCGCTGCAGGGACACATCGGTCCGTTCCCAAAGTCCTCTCGTTGCTCGGGCTCCACCTGAGGAAAGGGGCGGGGAGCGTCATCTCATTCACTTGCACTCAGACATCAGAGTTTCACTCGTTTCAATTTCCAACCCGCCACAACTTTTCAAAAATGTATTTCTTATTTAGATTGTCCAAAACTGGGCTGGCAGCTGGGGTGGCATATTTTTAGGGATTGGCGGTTGCCCCGCCGTGAAACTGCTAAACTACTTCAGGGACAGTGCTGGGGACCCGTGCAATGTATTTAAAGAAGTAGATTAAAAAAAGGTCCCCAAACCAGACCCTCTCTTCCCCTACGCTATGCCTTGAGACTCTGTCCGTGGAAATCACAAACAGAACCGTTGAGGGACAGCGCTGGCGAAGGGCGACGCCCACTGGGAACGTGTTTGACTTTGGGTATACAGACACGGTTCTCACTGATACTTTACAAGGATCAGATGACCGTAGCAACAACTCTGGTACCCCATATCGCCGCAGTATCCCCCATAGAACTCCACAGGGGACATGTTTGTAAGCCTTCTCCAAAACCATAAGTCCCCCCAACAGCCCTGCAATGGTAAAGCGCTGATCCACTGTTCAACGGCCAGCATGGAATTAACAAAGCTCCTCCTGGATCTGTGTTTCGACAATCGCTCGGGGCACCGCTTGCCGCTAAAGAGCTTTTTGACTACCTCAGCGTCCAACTGCCACTACTGGATAGTTTTTCCCTCTTAGGCCTTTCACAAAGATTTAAAGGAGAAAACCTCTGAAGGGGAAATCACTTTGGTTGAACTGCTTATGCAACCTGTGATGAAGGGTCCCCAGTGAATATTGTTTCTCTTTAAATGTGCAGTGCATAATGTACACTGTGGCTCTCTTCATTGCTTTGTCTTTCTATTTCCTTATTTTATGAAAGAAGGCTATACATGTGTTGCAAGGGATGATATTAGACAAATGAAGACAACATTCTGAGTTCAAAAAGTTTAAGTGGGAGATTCTCCTGAAACCGATGTGATACAACCAGCTAGCTTCATTCTCCACATAATTGTTTGGTTTGTTGAAACTCAAGATAATCTTTGGCTGGGTGCAGAGTCCAGCTTGCACACAGCAAATGTGAGTATACTCATGGTAAAATACAGTAAAACACATTGGAAGAGCTTGCAGTTCAAGTAGGTTCAATACAATATTGTTCAGTAGACCTAGTACAAGTGCACAATGTCAAATTCCCTAAAACATGAGACAAATGTGCAAATTCAGCAAGGGGTGGGGTGAGGGTGTGACCCTGTAGGCTACGATTAACTATGTATTTCATAATTTAACTGCGCTTTGGACAAATTATTGCTTGTAGAGAATTTTAGTGGCTTGTGGGAGTCTAAAGCGCCCTGCTGAGGGAAGCGTTTCAAATTGTGGCTACAATGGATGGGATGGCTCACTTGTTACGTCTAGAACTTTCTTTGTGGTATTCAGAACATGCTGCTGCTTGATTGCATCTGCGGCGTCCCTGAATTGATTGGTATACACTGAACATAATGAAGGCCATGGAATGGTATCTTAGGGCGCCTGCATTTACAATGGTCAATTCTGTCACTTTTCCAATTAAGGTCACTTTGTGGATGGTCAGACAGAAAATCCCTAATCCTCACAATTCGACCACCATTCAGCCCTAGATCCAGAAGCCTCTACAGAAGGATATGTGTTTTCATTGTATTAAAAGCTGAATTAGCAAATAAAAAATATGAGTAGTTTGTGGCCACTGTATCAACTAAAGTTTGGGTTGCAAAATAAGCACCTCTGGGGTTTGTTTATGGAAACTGTAGGGGTCAAGATATGAGGAAACAGATGATGTTATGAGCTTAGATAGGAAAGCTACCATACTTTTGCACAGAATAGAGGTAAGCGCTATTGGCCTAAAATCATTTTAAAGGCTACCTCCGGATTTCTCGGGTACAGACACTATATTTGAATTAATGTGGCTGGTAAGTATTGATAATTGATGATCATGTAATATCTATTACATGAGACATCCACTGACAGACAATCTAGACAAATGGACCCGACGCATTATTTTAAATTGAATGATGCTGTGTCGAGCATGATGAAATGAAATTTACCTTCAGATCTTTCTGCCTTCACTCTATCGAGACAGGGAGTCTCCATGCATGAGAGTTTCTAAAACTAGAAATAATGCTTTTACGGCTAGCGACCGCACATTTGACAGGGCAGTGATCGGTAAAGCAGTTCAACAGCCACGTCTTCGGAGTCTTACTTTTACACCTCCTCTAGATTTTCTTTTCTTAGTTTAGAACCATATTCTTGTCCTGAGATTCTTGATCAGACCAGCGCAGTCATCTGCTACATTTGGAAGCAGGCTGCCGATTTTTGCATGAGGTTGGAGGGATAATAGATGCTTTTCTTTAATCAAAATATACAAATGCGTTGGACAATGTGAAGAACAGGGTCAGGGCCTCCCCCAATCGGCTGCTGGTGATGTTTGTCATTCTAACTAGTCAAAGCGGCTAAAAATGACGAGCTGCTACCTGCATGTTTTCACTAGTAATGTGATTGGAGAATCTGTGTATTTTTCCAAACAGGAACCAGGTCCAAAATGGAACTCAACCTTAATCTTTATCAACAGTAAAATGGAAGAATTAAAACATTATGACAGCTCTTCAGTTCACCTTTAAGATACATACTTTTCTCTGGATCACAGGGCTCGTCTTTACTCTTTTGAAGTGCTTTGGGTGTCATTTTGTTCTGTTCATTCTCCTTGTAAGGAGATTATCCCACACCAACACCAGAATTCCATTTGCCAAAAGAGGAGATAGGGGCTCTCCTCTGTTGCAGCCACACGTTGTGGTTTTCAGATGAAGACAGCTGGTTTATTTGGTAGCACGCTGGTTTCTGACACTGCAGGAAGAGATGAAGGCTGCTGTGAGGTCAGTAGATCTCATATAAGGAAAGAGCAAGCACACTGAAAAAAAAAACAGATAGCACGGATGAAAGCTGCAGCAGCATAATGTGGAAGAGAACAAAATGTGAAAAGCTCGCTGCAAAAGAAACTGGGACAGCTGAGCATGGAAAGAGTTCAGGGATGGTGGATGTAATATTTTCTTTTCACAATGCGAGAGAAAGAGATAGAGGAAGGGGTGAAAAGAAGGGAAATGGCTATTTCTGTGGAGATTGCAGCTCACTGTGACACAGCACACGCACTCTCTGACCAGAGCGAGGAAGATGGAGAGAGCAAAGGAGGGCAAAGTTTGCAAAATCCTTCACTCCGGGGACTGAAAAGACGGAGAGAGAGGGATGGAGTAGAAGGAAAGCAGAGGACAGAGATTAGTGGCGGGGGCTAACCCAGGGGACAGCCGAGTGGCCTGCCAGTGGAAATGCATCATGGGTATTATATTGTGGTTGTGTGTTTTGGCTTGGAAAGTGAGAGACCATTTATAATTCAGGGTGACTAGTACCACCCGAGGCAGACACTCTCAATCTAGCTTAACTCTCTTTCCCTTTCTTCTATTCTTTCGCTTCTCCTCCCCCCCATCCTCCTCCTCCTCCTCTTGTTTTTCCTCGTTTTTCTCCCCCAGAAGCGTCTCACTGTCGCTCTCTGTCTCATTGTTATCTTGTGTTTGTTCGCCTTTTTTTCTCCAGAGCCATTTCTCTAACACTGACTCGGTCTCTCCCCTCCAGTTTTGGCTGTGTGGAATAAAACAAGTCTGCGTATAATGTCTGATAAAACATCTCTGAGCTCAGAACAGAGGGAACAGGAAACAGCCATGGTGCTCAGTGTAGCTCAATGAGCGCCACTGGGTCCAGAGCTTAGCCATCACTCCATGGCCTCATTGCGGTCTTTGACAAAAAGAAAGAGTTATATATATTGATAAGCCTTTAAAGGCTAACTTAACAGAACATTGAAAAATAGAACACACTCCTCGCCTCAACCTTTAGTTCGAGTGCTGTTATGTGCTGTACTTTTACCACGAGCTGTTGTAGGTTTACACGTTTAGAAAACCAAACTGGAGCAGGAACAGGAATTGGCTGCTGGTAAACGAGGAACAACAGAGAAAAGAGATAGTAATGGCATTTCAGTACCACAATTACAAGTGCAGATAATGAAGATGTATGGAAAGTGATTGCAAACTAAATCAATGTCAACCCCATTGTCAGGCCCACTGGCCTCAGTGGGGAGAGCGGGTCGTCTTTTAACCACAGGTAGGCGGTGCGATCTCTGGCCCGTGTCTGCATGTCCAAGTGTCCTTGAGTGAGACACTGAACCCCGAGTTGCTCCACAGGCGCTTTACAGCGGCCCACTGCTCCTAAAAGGGTTAATTGCACAGATTTTAATGCATTTTACATTTTTCAGTTTCGTTTTTTCTTTTATTCGTGTTTTCAGCCCAAATCATTTCTCAAAAGAAACAGAGGTCTAGGGTTGCAGAGTTGCACAATGCAATGCAGTTAGCTTATTTGCTAAACAAGAAAAACATGAAAAACTAATCAAAAACACTAGTGCATTCTTGTCAAGCAATTTTTTAATTTTGGTGGCGTTTGGTCTTGAAGGTCTGGCTGGGGGGTCAGCCAAGGTAGGTGATCGTCTTATGGTCCACCACTTCATCTAATCCCCACGCCTCCTTTGTTGATGAGTGTTGATCTCTGGTATGCGCTCCAGTAATAAACAAGAGAAAACAAGAGAAAACCAACGGGAGTCGCTGGTCTACTGCTGCCTCGTTCAGATGGCTTGATATAGTTATGGTGTGACTTTGGGTTTTTAAAAGATTTAGTGCTGATTCATAGATAACAGCTCAGGTTCACAGTCAGAAAGAGTGGTCTGATGGCAAGGTAAAGCGGTGAAAATATTCAAAAAAATTGCGTACACTGAAATTGATATTTATTTATTCTTAAGGTTTTATGTTTTCAGATTGTTTTGCTGCTGCCTCCGTCCACAGCAGTACTTTGCATTGCTCCCGCGCTGGTACTCCTTTCTGTTCCTACAAACTCCATCTACTGTAGTAATACACTGAATAAGAAGAAGTACATCATGTATTTTCAAGACATCACAACTATCCCTAAATCCCCACTACCTCCTCCACTAAGGGACCTTTTTGACACCCATCTCCAGCTCAGTAATAGCTGATTCACTTCCTGGTACTTTGTGGCACAGTACATTGTGTAAATTCCTTGAAAGCTAAGCAAAAATGAAAAACTCAGCAGAAACTAATATATGTGCTCAGACGCCTGAGAGACTACATTATTTATAACTCCGCACATATCCTCTTCTTATACAATGCCACACATGTGGTAGTGGGTTTAATGCTAATCTATGCCCAGAGTGGAAAAAATTGCCTTTAAGGACAGAAAAATAATAACCTCAGAAGTGATTATTATTATATTCTCTGAGGTGTTACTTTTAAGGACACTGCAGTCAGGTGTTGGTGTTGATGAGGGCAGGCTGATGAGACTGAGAGGAAGCAGCCCCTCTCCGCTGCATGTCTTCAGCAGTATAATCTGGCTCCAGTAAATGTGGCTGAAACCCGGAGTTGTCTAAACACTGTAAAATGTGTCCTCATTCACAGCATCCTTTGAGCACATATTATGGGATGCCGTTTTTTGCAGTTTGAATACAAGCAAAGAGAAGAAGGCACTTCTCTTTTTGACGCCCCTGGCTACCCAGAGGCGGAGACTAGATACCCAAGCTGAAACAGCAGCCTGTCGTCCTTCCTCGCCTCCGACTGCATCACGGACGGTGCTGGATGCAGGAAGAACAACAGATTTGCCGTGAACTCAGCTTTCTGGGTCAATATAGCACGCGCTGATTTATTGCGTAAATTGACTACATTTACCATCAACACTGATTTGACATCCAGATAAAAGGAAGTGGATTTTCCTGCAGACAGCAGGAATGAAATATTGAAATCATATCGAGTTTTCTATTTATTAGCAATCTTTGACCGAGAGTACAGACACAGGCTTAGTATTCACATGCACCAGAGTTTTTGCTAATTCACATAATTTATTTTAATTGGTTAATAAAGCTAATATGATCTAAACATTGTGAATCCTGCTTACAGCATGTTATGTGGCTGTAGAGGGCATTCTGGATCTGGAGCTCGTGGATTATCCAAAATAAGATGAATTTGTTTGAGTTTCTGATACTTTCGGTAGATTCAGTGGGGTTGAGGGGTAGATATAACCTGGGTTAGGAACCCATAGTGTCACTTAGTGTTTGGCAACGATACTACTTGGTTAGGTTTCGTTAAGGGTTAAATTAAGTTTTGGTACGTTAATTCCGTTATGTAGCCTACGATACGTCCGTTTGTCACATATGTCAAGTTCTTTACATAACATAATGTTGACTTTTGGTCTGTTTTTTTTTATTATGTCTTTCCTACATTGACATAGTAGCTATTTATACAAATCACCTGACTTCTGGAGGAGTTTACTCTGGGCTTCCAAAAACTGAAAGTGATGGGTTTACATGGCAGTTACTTGAAAGGGTTGTGGTATTTGACGCAGAGGGCTGTAACTAAACATCCATACTTGACGCCCTGTAAATAAAAGCAGGCTGTTTATTATTACTGTGGTCCTATTCATAAGTGAACGTAGTGTCCATCACTGTGTACCATTAAGACATTTATTACCGTCACAGAAAGCTGTTAAACTGAAAACAATTTTAACTGATTTAAATGCCAAGCTGTGTATTGAAACAAAATACAGGCCTTACACAATGCACAACATTTTTACCTAAAAAGATGCTCTGCATTCAGTTTTTTTGTGATCAAATTAGGGACACAATCATGTTATTACATTATGAATTGATTCTGGTCTCAGTCTCAGAGCATTTTAAAGCTGAAGTGGGAATTTTGTAAGCGAAATTGTTGTTAAATTCTCTTATCTTGGACTTCCTTATCTTGGGTTTGTGTCCCATTCCTTCAAACATAGGAAAGGGACACAATCAAACCCAAGATAAGCAAGTCCAGTTTCACACTATTTCACTGACCTACATGTGGCAGTGAGACACCCAGAAACGTAGCAATGCACCAACAAAGGCTGGCAAGAAGACTGTTAGCAAGTGGAGTTCCTCAGGGTTCTCCCCTTAGGGTCCATTCTTAAAAGTCATGGCACCTGATCCTGATTCCTCTGTTGTGCAGATGAAACACAAATGTACCTGATGTTGAAAACGAAATGATGCACCTCTCTAATGAACATTTTGTATCAAGGACATCAAAGCTTGGATGGCATTACATTTTATTTAAACTTTAATGAGAGTTAAATTGAGGTCCTGATATTTTAAGCATGTGCCTTTGATGCCCCTCATATGGACCCATGTTCCCTGGAACCATATGTAAAAACCTACCTGTTAAAGCTGTGAGGTAATGATAAAGGACAGGGGTTTTAAATTGGACAAGCAGATGAATGCAGTGATACAATCCGGCTTTTTCCAGCCGAGGCTGTTCCCTGAGGTCAAGTCCTCTCTCTGACCTTTAACAAACTTACGTCCCATCAAGTTCACTCAAGTCAGCTGAGCAGTTGCTGCTCGTTGTCCCTGTAGATGAAGGTTGGAGCACAGGGGAGACCAGGCCTTTGCAGCTTGAACCCCCAAACTCTGTACCGAGTTCCCTCCGCATGTTAGGCTGGCCCCGAGACTGCCTGTTTGTAAATCCTGTCCTGTCACACATTGCTATCCTCTGGCTTTAGTTCCCATTCTACATTATTGTCTTTTGTCATACATGTATTTCGGGTTTTTAGTGCTTTTTTTTTTATATGTTTTTTTGCTTCATTTTGATGTCACAGCACTTTTGGTCAGCTGCTGTTTTTTAAATGTGCTTTATAAATAAAGTGAAAATGTAAAAAAAAATGTTTTTATAATGAAGAAAAAGCTTTCAACAGGTCTCAAGAATACACACAACGGATACTATATTTTATTCACAGAGCGCAAACAGAAACTTTGTTTCATACATACACACTCACTTTAATGCTGTCCACTGATTCAGGTACCAGTTTTACTCATTTTCATATTTCTTCATGGATATCCAGATAAATACAAACAGAAGTTATTCCTCTGTTCTGTTTCATTCCTGCTGACTGTCATATAAATGAAGTAATGTTACAGGTTATTAGTAATTATGTATTATTTTTAGTCTATGGCATATATCAGTCTTTGGACAGTTTTGATCGTTGGCGATTCATGGGATTTATTGATATTGACACAATATTGGATATCACAAGACCTATTATTTTAGTCCAAGCCCACGCCCACACTCTCCTAGTGGTCCTTGTCCACCCCACACACCCGGAACCCCAACCCCCAATACAGCCAAGTGTGTCGGGCAAATTCACTTTCAATGGCCCCATTGTCTGGTTCCGTGGCTCTGCAGCAGGGAGCGCAAACAAAAGGCCAAGTTGTCCAAGGGCCTGTCTGCACATGGGACAAAAGGCCTCCAATGGCACATGCTTAATGTGTTGACAAATGTGTAGGAGGCTGTGTGGATGTGTCTTTTGTGGTCGGAAGCACTGGTAATATGGTTTATATAATGCAGCTGGGTGGCAGACGTGTCACAGCAGACGGGCAACAGGCTGATACAATAAGAAGCCAAAAGGGTCTAAAAAGTGGGCATCAGTATACTGCAACTTGTATATTAGAGCCACACACACACACACACACACACACTCTCTCACCATAACAGTGTTCAACAATAGGCTTTGAAGCTCTGTGTTATGACCCAAAATTGCTAGTGACCTATTTTCATTTACATTGGGGGTTAGACATGATGCAATCTGACATATTACAAACCTTACTTTGAGAACTAATCAATACTGCACCCTGTTTTAATATGAATTAGTTGATATAGAATGTTAAAACACCAGCTGTCTGCAGCCTCAAATCTAAAAATCTTTATGAAATAATATCAGCCTTCACAAACCCCGCTCTAGATAGATGATAAACTTGACCATTGGTTGTCATTAGCCTGGGCTTTGGGATGAGAGCTTCTTTTTTTTTTTAACCCTGTGACAGGAAGCATCTGCATCATGTGACTCCTGCTAATGGATGTACTGTAGGTAACACGGCTTTGTGTTGCGTTGCATTCATTTGCACATTAAAAGAATACGAATCAAAACAGGATGAATATGGAATAACACCAGTGTGACGCACTAATCTTGTCATTAGCATATTCCTGCACGTGTGGATACTGCGACCAAAGAGGGAAAGAACAACTTGAAACCGAAGGGAGGAAACTCGCTGCCGTCACGGGGCGGAGGAGCATTTCTGCAGCGTTCGTTGGGTACTAGTGAGTGAAGGGGTGCAGGTTTAATCTAGGCCATTTCACACATTCACTCATATTAACTAAAGCTTCTTCAGTAAAGCCAAGAACGTATGTTGATTAAACAAGCAATGCCTTATTAACTATTCTGACTCATTTCTGTCCCATCGACCCTGAAACATGTTTAACTTCATACAGAGGAAATGGCTTATTTTTAGCTTCCTAATGATATCAGTATTGTTTATTGGGCACCAGATATCAAGCAACATACGTCACTTTACATACTGACTGTCAACGAGTCATGATTTTGAGAAAAAGGCCTTCAGAGTTTGCAGTAACTTTTTTTTTTTAAATGTATTTTTTCAAATGAATCATGAACCATGAAACAAATTCATCTGGACTTTTTTTACACAAACACAGACACACACACAGTTGACTGTCCACTCTTTATCACTCTCATGCACGTGCACGCTCATACCCACGTGCACCCCCATGATCACGTGCACACTCATCAATTTAACTTGTGCATTTTGGTTATGTTTAATCAGATGCTTATGTGCACACACCTATGCCCATGTTCATATATATATGCACGCCCATATTCAAGCGCACTCTCATCGATTTAGAATATGATTGAAAAACAGATAAAAAAGAATGCTTGCATGAACACATTGCATGATAAACAGAACAATAAGAGAACTACTTGGCACACAAGGTTAAGATGAGGAAGATAAAGAAACCGCAAGTGAACATGCAAGAAACAGAATAGATAAAAGTACAATATCCAAAATTAAAAAAACAATAGAATACTGTGGGCCGAGATACCTTATTGTGATTATGAGTGCATTAATGGTGTGCAAATTAGTTTCTATGTCCCATTTATTGTCTCAATGTGCATATGGCCATCACACAAATGCGTCAACTGGGCTGCCGGAGGAGAGTCAGAGGAGAGTGGCAACGTTAATCAACGATATTCCTGGCGACTAAAGGGGAAGTTCGTTATGAAAAACGAAAATCTATATGGTTTTCTGAATGTTACTCTATCCTTGTGCCAATACAGGCGTGTGCAGAATGGGCATTCGTATCATACACAAGTATGGAGTAACTCAAATGCTGGAACCACGACGTCAGGTTAAGGTCAAGGAGAACTTGTTAGCAAACATCCATTTGTCTGCGGACGGAGTTAGCCACCGCGCTTGGCAGACACGGGACAGCGGGTTGTTGGTGGTAGCATAACTAAAGCATCTTGTTTTTGCTGCTGTAACATTATCATCTGGTCCAAACCTCAGCCCATGATTACAAGATATACAGAGTTTTCACATTATGACTTGGTCAAAGCGGTGCATGTACTGGTGCATGTACATGTACTGTTGCATGTACTGGTGCATGTACTGGTGCATGTTCCAGACCCTACAGCTGTGCTGATGTGTGTCCTGGGTAAAGTAAAGGAATGTTCCCCCAACACTGGACACTGTTTGGCCTCCGGAGCAATAGTTAAGAGATGAGGCGGCTGACCTGGAATCCTGGAAGAGGAGATGGAATTCTTTTGAATGTAATGGAAACGTTGCAGAGAGTCGTGGGACAAAGTACAGTTGGGAAACATAAAGAGTGACTTATTTGTTTGAGGTAGTAACTCTCTCTCCCTTCTCTCGGGTTCGTTCACTCTCGCACACGCTCAGACGGCAGCGTGATGATACTCCACAAACAGCTGGCTGGGCTGAAGGCAGAGGAAGAGAGAGAATGGAAGACAGCTTACCTCCAGAAGAAAAGAGAGATGGGCGAGCGATGGAAGCAATGGTCATTTTCCATCTCTTCCCTGTCTTCCCTTTTTTTTATAATGGTGTTCATGTGGAGCACTTTTATGCCTGGACCACAAAGGACACAGCAGAACAGACCCCTCTCCTCCTCTTTATCCCTCCATCCATCTCTCCACCCGCCGCCTCTCCACGTCTCCATCTTTGTCTCAACCACTGTAACCCCCTCCCGTACAAACGTCTCCCTGTAGACATCTGCAACCCTGCAAGAAAAAACATAATTCCTATTTTCACTGTCCCATTGCACAGAATGACCATAATACATCAACAGGGGGTTGATCGGGCTGTTAATCAATACCAATTAGTCATTGGTCGACAGCTGCTGAGGGTTGCGGTCTGTGCCGTGTGTATGGTCACATGTGGGTTACATCAGCTCTCCCACAGGGACACGCAGAGAGAAGAAGAAGTCTGGTTCTCAAACCCCAAAAACTAATGACAGCTCTGAATCACTCACTTTCTGTGACACACAGTACGATTGTAAATATGATTGATGGTTGATTATTGGAGCAGGTGGACTGAGGGTGTTCCAGTCGGGGTTGGTGGTGTAGACAGCCTGGAGATGGAATATAACAGCGGGTGGCGTTTCAAAGAATTCTTCTGATGAGGTGCTACTACCACAACCTCCATGGCTTCATATTCCTCTCCTCCCTCCTGCAGCTTCATGCATCCCTGAACATACACGTGTTTGTAACGCCTGTGTGGTGTGCAAAGACATGAGAAAGACCTGATATCATTATTCATTTAAATTGTGTTTAGAATGTCAACATTTACTTCTCTCTCCTTCTTTACTTTCTGTCTTTGTCCTCTCCATTCCTTTACCCCGCTCTCCTCTTTACCTTTTGTCTCTCTCTCTCCCCTGTCATTCTCCATCTTTCTCCTTTCCTTGCTATTACTTTACTCCCTTGCATCCTCCGCTCCTCACTCCTCCTTGTTGTCGATCCCATGCCTCCACCTTGCCTCCTTTCGTTTCCTACTTTGTCCCTTCCTCTCTTCTCCTTTACTCCTTACTTATTCTCCTTTTCCCTCCTCTCCTGTCACCTCTCCTCTTAGCCTTGTTTCTTCTCTCTTCTCTGTCACTTTACGCCTCCTTTGCTTGTCCTCTCTCCGTCCTTTTGGATTTTGTCCTCAAAACCTCCTTTTGATATAAATGATGTCCGGACATCCTCCACCAAAACTCTGGATGAAGAAGAGTAGAGTGATTTACGAAGTGGGATATCGCTGTCATTCAATTTCAGAGTCTCAGCTGCCATGATATCCTAATATAACACCTCCCTGCCTGTTTGAGTTGATATTGAACCTGCTCACCTTTTGCATATATCAGTGATGTGTTGCCTCGTTGAGACATTTATTACATCCTAACTTGTTTCTCCTCTCCTTTTTGTCCCTTTGCCTTTGTCTCCTCCTTCGCCCTCCATCAGTCTGTCCACATCCTCTTTGCCCTTTACTCCCGCGCTCGCTTCCATTTCACTTTATTTCCTCCCTCATTCCCCCCTCCCTCCCCTTCGCTGCTGCATCCCATCTCGTCCGCCCTTCGTCTGGTCTCCGTGCTCCTCAGCCGCTCCGACTAATTGTCTTATTCCCGGGACCGAAACCATCACAGACAATTAGCGCCAATGTCTTTTGCGGCAAAGGCCAGAGGAGATGAGGAGAGGTGTGTCTGGGATGCGTGATGCGAGGGAACAGCGGGGGTCTCCGAGTGCCCTTCTTACCAAATGCCAACATGCTCATTCAATTTCTCCTTCCCCTCTTTCTTTCTGCCTTTTGTTTTGAGATTTACATCATCATTACTGCAGCTTTGTCTGGCTCCTACAGGGGGAATGAGGTGTTCAGCTGGCGTGAGGTATTCTGCCTATTGTCTTTCTGAGCCTGAGGATCATCTGAGTGCTCAACTAAAAGCATCTTTGTCCGAGACAATGCACGGAACACAACTCACAAACAAAGCTCTTTTACCAACTGTTCCCTTATCATAAGAAGAAAGAAAGAAAAAAAAAACAATACAGTAAAGCCTTGTGTCCTGCTTTCTCTACTTTCCTGCATCTTAATTTATGGATGTTGGGTCTTGCCCGCCTGGCCTTGTCCTCCAGCCACCCAAACACAAAGATGTCTGGGAGCAAATGTAGGCCATGAGATACAGGGCCACCGGGCACAGAAGGCAGCCGAGGTGGATGGATGAATGGAGGGCTGGAAGAGATTTCTCCTCTCTCGCCTCAAATCACCAGCAACCTCCGACCGAACACCTTCCAGCACCCGCGCATACGTTTGCATACTAATTAGGTCAAACGTCTGCCTCCTTGGAAGACGGAGCGGGCGACTGTCTGTCCTTTTGTTTCTCCGCCCGTCTTTTATTTCCCACTAAAACATTAACATGGATGAATAAATGTCCTTGTCGGGTGTAGCCGGGCATGCTTTGCATACGAGAAGAAGACATAATAGATGACGAACATCACTGTCGTTATGGAGTTTGTTTCACTTCTTTATTGAATTTCACTGATGAAGGAGACTGCACGGACATAATCACGTTTGATTTATTTGCTTTTGTTCATTCTCCCATTGTTTGGACGACTTCATTTCATTCTTTTACTTCATTCTCCTCTTTGGTTCTAGCCCCAGAGGAGCCGGTTCCTCAAATGTAGTCTCAGTTTACGGATTAATGTTTTTAACCTCAACTGTGAACTGTGATGAGTTTCAACACTTCTGGGTAATTGGGCTATTACCAAATTTAGAGAGTCTTTAACTTTTAATCGAGCAGAGAAAATCGGCTGATCATTAAAATATTCTCTTGTGATGAACTGGAAGATGCTTATTATTGCATTTGAGATGGAAAAGCATGCTAACTGAAGCAGTTTGGGTTCAGTGACTTCCTGTCAACATTCCTAGGACAGCCTGGTGCAATGCCTCACACCAGGCTGTCCCGGCAGCCTGGGACAGGGCTGATGCAGGATCAGCTGACCACAGAGGAGGGAGCCACTGTCCATTTAAATCCTGCATTTCTACAACTCACCTACAACTAACCCGTCCTCATTCCCAACTCGTCACACATGGACGGCGAGTCTCACAGGGGACATAATGGTCTCCTGGGTGAAAGTCCTGTGTTTGTTTGACCCAAACCCTCCTCCCTACGAGGATTTCATATGACGTGGATGGGTTTACATTGGAATTAGTTGAAACCCTGCTGTGTCTCATACACACAAGAAAAGTCAGAGATTATGTTGCTTTACAGCTGATCCCGAACCAGGTCCTGGAATAACTACCGTGTCTCCTAAAATGTATTTTATACTACTATCTACTTCAGTCTACCCTCATGGATTCATATGGGCTGGACAAAACCGTTTGATCAAAAATTAAACACAACAACCTTCATGAAGGTAAGATGTATTGCATGGCCGTCGTGTTAGACTGCATCTAGCTGTGCCTAATAATCTGGAAACAAATAGAAACAGCAAACAAGGTACAAGCAACACATTGACTCTCTGCCCATCTGCCCGCCCTTTACGCCTGTGACATTTGTCATTATATTCATTCCGTTAAGTGTGTCAATGTGGGAAAATAAATTCACGCTCTGTCTTATCACTCGGGAAGTTATTCAACTGGCTCAACATCTCGTTCCCTGACTTTCCCAGGGATCAGATTAGGGCGGCTGGAGAGATAACAAGCGGAATCCAATTGACATTAAAATACCTCAGCCTCATATGGGAAAACAGAGAGGGGTTGGAGGAATGTCTTCCAGGGGCCCTCTGTTTAATTGCATTATTGTTAACGAAGTGCTGATGCAATTACAGGAAAGAGGCCCTCTTTCTCCATCTTCTCATGAGAGTCACGTTAGCTTCAGCCCGGACTGAGGTCATGAAATCACAGAACACTCATTCTACTCCTGTTCCTCTTCTTTCAAACACACTCACCGTCTCAGCGGCTTTGACGTTCGGCTTTCTGTGCGCCGCACGTCACCCTCCATCACCCTCCGTCATGCCACGTTGTCAGGAATAGAGCAGCGAGGTCTTCTGGATTCGTGCGCTTAAGCGGGCGACTTTGAGATGCGGTGATTGTTTGTTTATTTGAGTGTCGGAGGAGCGGTCGAGGCGCTGGTGGTGGGGGGGGGGGGCTTTTTTCATCATCCTACTCACTTCCTGGATTAGAGCGGGTATAATCATACAGAGCATGCATATTCATGAGCTGAGGATCTGAAAGAGAGCGAGCAAGACTGACAGGCAAAAGCAGACAGACAGGCAGAGCCACAAACACCACTCCACATATTCACATGCAGTCAGATTCAGGAGCAAACACCATGCACACATGGTTTATCAGAGATCCCGATGAGAACACAACGTGCTTACAGTAGCTCTATAATCAGTTTCTAATCATTTTCAGGAGACATTATGGAAGATATATTGCAGGAACCAGTGCATGGTATGCTTTGGATATTTCCGTTACAGTAAATAGCTTGACATTGAGAGATTATGTGTTGCTGTCAGAGCTCCTCCAACATGTGGCTACAGTCGATGATTCAGTGGCACAACCTAATTGGTTGGAATGTTGATGAGAAGTGGTCCAGTTTTTGTTCAGCTCATGTTGTTGTCTCCTAGCTGTGTCTTCTCCAAAAGAAAAAAAAAGAGAAATGAGTGGGTGTAAGTCACACAGTTTCCACTCAAGGACAGCCACTAATCCATAACCTCCAGCTGGGATATTATCTTTTACAAGACAACATATGTAAAGCCACTGACTTCCTGGCTAATGACTCGGAGGCTAATGATTATTATCACGAGCCATGAATGTGTCCTTTCTCATGCGTCAAAAAAAGACCCTTCTCACACAAAGTTATTGTGTTTTAAAATTGATTGAATCTGGCTTTCTAACAAAATCAAACCATACTAATATGTTCACTTTCACTTTCTTAATATCTTCAAAACATATCCTGAGTTAGGGGAGAGAGCGGGAAAGTAAGCACTGTATTATTGCTCTCCAGTCCCTGTAATGCTTCTTTCCAGGGGCATAAACATAGGCAGTGCAGCTGAACTGGGGCCCATGGGACGGGGGGCCCGTAGAGAGAACGGGTCCTACAACGATGGGATGGATGGAGAACAGGTCCTTGAGAGTGATTCCCATTGCTGCCTTGGAAGTATGCCGGTGTCCAAAGAAAGCTTTATGATATTTGGTGCCATTTGCTATAAATCCCTCAAAAGAGATACTCCATCTTCATCATGGTTTACCTTTTTTTGTTTAAAATAGTCAGTAGCACTGTATAACAAAATTATATGCTTACTCTACATAAACGATAAAAAATATGAAGAAAAACGTTGATAATTTTTTCACATACAGACATTCAATGATGAGTGCTGGGTATTATGTATGTTGATGTTGTCCAATGTCAAAGGGATATACTATATGGTAGCTAATTTAGGTGCAACATCTGTCAAGATGAGCACATCTGTAAGTGGAGCACATTAAAGGCATTTAAAATAAAAACTACAGTTTTAGTGATACTGAATCGAATTATGATAATACAGAGCCACTGATGCTCAAGAAAATGTATTCGATGTTTTACAGCCGTTACTTTTTTAATGATTGTGTATGAAGCTTAAGCTTTTTCAGCCAGGTATCAACAAATGGAGTCATTTTGTGCTTTTCATGTGATACTGCAATATTTGTGGTCACTACACCAACATTTCTTTCATCTACGTGAAAAACATTGAGTTGACTGCTCCTGCAAAGCACGGCCACAGCTTCCGTATCGACTGACAACGATGCTGGTCGAACAGATATGTGTTGCTGAGGATTGAGGTTAGATAGGGAAAAACAAAAACAAACAAAACAGAAGCAGAAAGTGAGCATTAATGAAGAGAAAAATAGGATAATAATTGGTGATTATCAAGCTACATGGCATGTCCTTTCCGAGAGGATAAATCATATCTACTCCAAGGACAGCCAGTAGAGAGTAGATATTATCCATTACAAGATAACATGCTGGCAAAGTCAAAGTCATTTACTTCCAAGCTAATGGCTTGTAGGCTAATGAGGAAACACTATGACTAGTGGTTTCCAGGCGACAACCTCCGGTTCTGAAAAGTGAAGCCAATGCAGAAGTGTCTTAAATGTGCATTCTCTTAAATGGCCATCTGGATGCAAAAAAAAGTCTGACTGCATAGAAGTCTATGAGAAAATAACTTCTTACTTGATTTATTGCCTCAGTAACTTAAAATGAATTTTCTCCCTTAGTTGCAACAGTGACAAGAATCGTGTCCTGTTACATATCCCATTCGATGACATTATTTGGCATGCTAGCTAAGACATGAAGTGTCAATGCTACAGGCCTGTAAATTAAGTAAAACTGAATTAATCGTTTCATCTCTCTCTCTCTCTCTCCGTAATCTTCCTGTCATATCTCCTCTGGAAGTAATAAAGGCGAAATGTGTCCCAGGAACAAGAGGTTTGACTCTAATAAGATGATGTGTTCGTAGGACTTGAAATTGAAGGTGTGAATGTGCCCTCAGATAATCTGGTGATTTATGAGTGAAGCGTGAACTCAAAGAAGACAACAGGTGATGTTCCTTCGACCAAAGCTTAAAGCACAAACAGATCCCTCTTTATTACCAAGCAAGCCTCTACATAGCAGCTGAAAATGTGAGCAGCATCATCCCCATAATACTCCTCTCATCTCCATCAGCAAGAAGCCCAGCAGTTTGTTAACAGCTGCAAGGTGGAGAATTGACTCACACCGAGGTCGAAGCTGCCCCCCCCCCCCCCGGTTTGAGGGTCCAGGAAACCCCTCATGATCCATCTCAGCGTTTTTTATGTTTTCTATATTGCACAGCTGTGCGAGAGACACACATGCAGCGTCCACTCTGCAAGATAAACACAGGTTCACAGTTCAGGGGGGTAAAGAAACATCTCTGCCCTTTAAAGTCTGTCTCCCTGTGTCTCATGGGTTTATACAGAGTCAGGGAGGGTTTGCGTGTCAGTGACAGGGGCCTGTGTGGGTATATTTATACCTCTTCTGTGAGTCACGGCAGGGGAATCACATTAGCTATGGCTGTACTGTCACCATAGGACTTCTCCAAAGGGCCCGCTCTCTCTCTCTCGACTGCTCCCCTATCTCCCTCTCTCCCGCTCTGTATTTAAACTAGCCAGGCCCCTTTATTTTAATCCGTGGAGGTCCTAGGAGAAGTCATGAAATATTTTCAGCTCCAGATGTCTCTAAATAAGCATTATGACATGGCGGCCGGTTAATGGCGTGTCATATCCTGCCAAGGCTAGGCAGCCTGTGTAAGCACTTCAGGGAGTTGTGGGAGGAAGGGGGCTGTTTGGGGACTGGCTGATGATAGCTATGGAGGAGTATTAGCCCACAAGCACTGAGAAATAGCTCAAGTGATGCTGTGGGCTCTGTCGCACTGCTGGTTACTCATGGTGTGGAGCTGCTGGCAGACTGTGCCACTACTTTTGGGAAGACTGATACCAAAAACCACCAAAGCATTAAAACATTGCTCCACAGTGCCATCAAGGACCAACATATCAACAGTCTAGCTATAAAATGAGACTATCTACAGAAGAACCTTCCTCTTTCAAATGAAAAGTTAAATTCATGAGCAATAAAACACAATATTGCTCATTTCAATTTACACTCAGAGGGTTTCTGATACATTTCATCATCATTTTACCTCAAAATCTGGGGAGAAGACTACACCACAATTATAAGCTTTGGGATACTGATTATTTAATATGTGAAGTATTTGAGGAACATTCAGGTTTATTTTAATTTGGATCTTATGTTCATAATTTCGGCAAACACTATTTGCCAAAGTAGTTAAATACGGGAACACGGTGACAACAGGGCAAGAAATACAATCAGTCACATGACCAGAAAGGGTTTTAAACTAACAGCAAACAGTTTTACCCAGATGCCCTAAACCAGTCATTCCCAAAGACTGGATCGGGACCCACAGGTGGGTCGGCATGAGATTTTATTAGCCAACTGCATTTTCTGAATAGTCTTTTATTTAACATTTATAGCTGCAGTTCACCTTCGAGCCACATTAATGTTTATATCGTTCTGATAACTGTAGTGTACTTATAACATTACATCTAATATGAAAGCAGTGTGCAAAATAAGTGGGTCTCGGGGAGTCCGAGGTCCGGGTATGGGGAGATTTGTTTAAATGATTGGAGGAAAAAAACAATAGCCTGTTAACTCCTCCAACAAATGTATGTTGTTTAGCTGATGGGAGGAAATGGTAAACACGAGACAACGTATTCAAAATAATGTAAGGTGACTCTGAAACACCGAAGTAAACCACTTCATTTGGAGGTTAAAACCAAATGTTCACCTTCACAGGTAAGTGTTCCCAAAACTACAATAGGTCCGGTAGGTTGAAGCAGTATTTCGTTCTGAACCTGAGCAACGTCCCCTCATACAACGGTTCATACGATATCTTACAAAAAGCTATTTATCGTGCAGCAACTAGGGCGATCAGTGCGCTGACGTTAGAGGATGGACGCCTGTGTTTCTTGCCTCTTCTGACTCCTGTTGAGCAGACAGTTAACCTGGTGAGTTGATATCATAATAGTAATGACACTACCTATTGGAAAGAAATATTCTCCCCACACATTGGTTTACAACCCCAAAGATCTACTAAACTACCTCCGAGAGGGCCCTGTGTCTTTAAAGAGATGTTGAAATGTCGAGTGGTAAATTGTTTGTTGGTTTAGTTTTGCAGATGTGTCATTATCCCTTTAATGTTAAGCCACAAAGCATTTTAGCTCGGCCTTTTAGGAGTTTTCCAGGTAAGCCTTTGCAAGTGAAAAATCGATATTGTCTCTTTCCATTCAAGCGTCTCCACCAACCCCCCCCCGCCACACACAACCCAAGTGCTAATATCACGGCCTGCTAAGCAGAACACACACACATACAGAAGAAAACACACACAGACACACACACACACACACACACACACACACGCACTGTGCATCTAGAAATGAGAGTTTTCTGAGCCGCTAGTCAGCGAGGTGCTGCTGCTTTATTATCTGCTTGGCTTGGTCCACTGGAAGGCAGCCGGCATACAGACCCCAGCACTCTCCATACCTCCCTCTCCGTCTTCTCTCTGACTCAGCTAAATCCACATAAAACACAAGTTACTTCCTGCAGACAGGAAAATAAAACAGCACTTTATTTTGAATCTCAGTCTCAATCTCAGACGTCAGCATGTAATTAGCCTAGCGTAGCATGAAGAAGTGGGGTGAAACAGCAGGTCTGGGTCGGTCCAAAGTGTCAAGTCGCTGCAGTTTTAAGTCAAGAAAAGTTTCCAGCACGATGCTGCCTCTGATGTTTTTACATCAGTGTGCTTCAGATTTGTTGGTTGGCATATTTTTCAACTTTGGACAGACCTAACTGTCTCGAGCTAGTTGCTGTCTTTATGCTAAGCTAGGCCAACCGCATCCTGACCTAAGCTCCATACATAACGCACGGTTATGAGATTGATGTTGATCTCCTCATCTCATTCTGAAAGTGTCAAAAGAATCGGTGTTCCTCAAAATGTTAAGCAATTTGCTCTCCAATGCACAAACTTATCTTGAGTAAAGAAAGGGATCCCAGTGGGACACTGTATCTTCTCCAACACTTGTTGACTGTTTGAACATTTCAAGTAGTCTATATTTAAGTGTTTATATTTCTATGGAAGCCCTTTTTTTCTACAAACTTAGACAAACAGCATAAAGTATCCAAAATAAACCTTAAGTGTTTCACACAGCTTTCAACTGCATCTTTTCATCAGCCAATGCGTGGGACTATTTATAGCAATGTTGCCATGTTGTGAGATTGCAGCAATGTCCTACTAAAAGTACAAAGTTATAAGAAGTGATTTAACGGGCCAGAGCTGTCAAAAATAAAATCCAAGATCTAACAAACCATCATTTTCTTTCAAATGGTATTATTGCATGTACATACAGGGAAACAATGCATTCTGGTATGAACAACAGTCTTTATTTCACAGTAGCATTTTGGACAGGAGGCTTAAAGTTGCTCTAAATCTGTGTCAATTTAAGGATTAGTGCACAGAATTTGAGAGAACCGTCACTTTGAATTCTCCCTGCTAAACAAATATGATAAAAGCTGTGCAGAGCAAAATGTAGACTCAGATTATCTGTGAGGATAATCTCTGTTTTTAATTGGATAATTTAATAACTGTCAGGAAAAGATTTTGAGATCCACTTGTTTTGATTGTCTTCTGATGGTTAGCTATGGGTGTCATTACATCATTAATTCCAGACCTGACGCCATGTACATGCAAGTGCACTCACACCTCACCTACGTCTCTGTACCACTGGAATGTGACTCATTGAGCTTTTGATCTAATAGCAAACCTGCCATGCACTGTTTTACATCATCTTAAAAGCTTCTACAGCATATGCGACTTACACATTTAAAGAAGCTTTAGTTACCGTTGAGGACACTATACGTTTTTGGCATCAAATTGTAAACACAACATGGAGTTCCCAGAGGGTTCAGTTTGGTCAGGGTTCAACAGTTCCCAACTTACACAGCCAGCAGACACAAAAACTACACTAGTATTCATTTGAAGTCGTGTTTGTGTTTACCAGACAAATATAAGTCCCATGTTCAGTCTCGTTTTAGCTATGGTTTGGTCTCCACCCACTCCTGAGAAAAATATCTGTCTTTTTGGCTGCTAATGTTCACCCTGTAGTAGTGGTGTAATGGGCCATAATTGATCCTTGATCAATATGGATCCCCACGATTCACACCTATCATAGTGTGAAGTAAGGGTTTACTGCCAATCGTTATCGGCCGATATTCAGTAAAAACATGCGAGCAGGAAGTCAGCATTAATGCTTTCCAGTGACAGAATCATGATAATGCTACATGGTGGACAACAATTCCTGCTGGTGGGGCTGCTGGAATCCTCACGCTGACAAAATAAAGTAAATCAATTAAATAATCCACCAGAATTTGAATGTGCTCTGAAATCACATTTTGATCTTCAATTTAGTAAATTCGCAGAAACTGAACAGTTAAATGAATGTAAAAGAAAAAACTGAAAAAATCCACATGATTAAACATATTTTACCTGCTTTCCTCTTTGGTTTGGTCTTGGATGCCAGTGTTTTTTTTCTTGGAGCCACCCTGTGGAACACCATAATCACATGTAAAATCATACATATTCACCACTGATTAAAAGATTATAAAATGAATCTCTCCAGTATGCTAACTGCTAATCCTAACCCCTGAGGAGTAAACAAGATCATGTTCAGCACAGATCAATAAACTCCCCAGAGTCAGACAGAGGCAGAGAGGAGAGGACAAAATGCCACACACACAACACTGATATGTCCATAATATGAATATGTATTCTGTATGATTTTATGTTACTGTCATCATTTCTTTTGAAGACATTTTAAGAAAAACATGGTGCCAATCGACCCATCGATAAGTCACGCCCCTCAAATGCAGATTGGCCAATCATAGCGCAGCATCCGCCAGCTCCGACCAGGGTCGGACAGCTATCCGGCTCTGCTCCATAGACTCATGCAATGATATCAGATTTTTTTTCATTTTCAGGCTAGTTTAGTGGATCTGGAGCTTGCCATGGTGGAACGTTGCGTAACAGTGATATTCATTACCCAGAGATGTTGGAAGGAGATAGAAGTTTCTATGTGAATACCTGTGAAGCTAACATTAGCACCGTGTGTGTTTGTGCTACACTGTGATCTGTAGCTTTAGCTTCTATCTTTATCTTTTTAACCCGTGTCCACTGCTGAATCAGTTTGACATCCTGGATTTATCCTGATAGAATATTGAACACATACTGTAGACCCTTCTGTCTGCTTCTATCTGAAATCGCTTTTTAGTGTTCCCCCCAAAAAAGCTACTAATAATATAATACTTCTTGTCACCCAAACCACAATCTTTTCATAAACATGAGCAAGTTGTTTCTTGTCAACACTGATTTTATCCTTTTGAAAAGAATATGCAGGACACGGGTGGAAACTCACATGTGCAAAACTGACTTTAGAGGGGTACATAGAGCATCATAGTTTGAAGCGGGGTGGTATTTGACGGGTTGGGAGTGAGAACGTGTTGCCATGTGTTGCCCTGGTCCAGACCCTAGATATGCTGCTGTAGGCCTAGACTGCTGGGGGGACATCTTAGGATACACAGGTTTCCATGGATCGTGGTTGCATCTGGACCCTGGTCCTGCCTCCTGCCTCCTGCCTCCTGCCTCCTGCCTCCTGCCTCCTGTCTCCTGCCTCCTGCCTCCTGCCTGTGATTTTGGGCTATACAAAATAAATTGAATTGAATATAATTGAATGAGTAGTCAGGGTTAGAACTGCAGGTCACGTGTGGAGGTGTTCCGATAGCCTACCTATGCCAGTATCATAAATGGCTCATATACAGCCTTAAATACTGGAGAGGGTATCGTGAGTACATGAGTCTATTCACTGGTCCGACAACACGTTATCATATCATTCATCAGCTCATTTCCAGCGACACAGGAACAACAACATTGATGCACAAGATTGGTGCTCGGGTCGTTCAGGTATGGGAAGCGATATGGAGAAGGGGAAATTGCTATTGGGACATCTCTAGTCATGTGACGCCCACTCTCCCTAAAAAACCTTTCCCCATACACTATTGTTAGAAGAGGAGTGGCTGTGAAACGTGAATACATTTTTCTGAGCATCACAAACTCACTGAAATAACTAGTCCAATGAAAATGTAAATGTCTTGAAGTCAATGACTTCCATGCCATTCAATGTACTTATGTGCTAATATAAGGGTTAACCACATCAAAAAGGGGTCACATGTATTGAGGTCATGATGTCTACTATTGTGAGTATGACGGTGTTTTGTGTTTGTGCTACATCTGAACTTTGTGTGACTCAGCCCTGTGTGTGTGTGTGTGTGTGTGTGTGTGTGTGCGCGCGCGTGTGTGTGTGTGTGTGTGTGTGTCAGATTATTCTCAGAGTTGAGTCATAGGTCATTAAGATGCTTGGCTGGCTTTCATGCTGACGGCCTCATAACTGGATGAGAAGCACTTGTCCTTCACTGTGGCTGCTCTCCATCTTGTAACGCACAACATAACATGACACACACACACACACACACACACACACACACACACACAGAGACAAACAGAGACAAACAGACAGAAAAAGGAGACACCACTCTACCTTGCCATTAACAACTGCCAAAACAACTTAAAATATACCAAAGAGAAACACAATCAAACTACATACACACACACACACACAGAGTGGACATTTTAAGAGGCAGGCTTAGGGAATGCACACAGATGAATAGCTTTAATAAAGAAACCAAGATGGATGGAAGAATGAAGTCGAACTGTGGAACGAAAGAGTGACGGAGACAGCACGATGCAGACGTCCTCTTTCAAAGTGCACTGTGTTCCTTTACTGTTTCTGGAGCCCTTCTCAAACATGCACTTCATTAAATATATGTGTTAGCAAAACATGTCAGTTTGTTTTTTGCCCATGTCACTGTTTTTGGAAGACTTGTGCAGAAAGACAATACATCAAGTTTTATAAGTATTATGTAGTTGTCAAAGAGAGTCTTTTCATTTTATCCAAGTGAAAAGAAATGTGTTTTCATATATTTTTAGCCCTGCAAGCTGCGTGGCTCTAGCAGTCAGTCTTCAGTCCATCTAAAATATCTTGACAGACCTTGAATGGATTGTTATGAAATTGTACGCACATTCATATTCCCCAGAAGATGAATCCTGGTATTATCTCTAACACCATTATCAGATTGACAATTTGGGTTTCTTGTGGAATGTGTTCAACAAGTATTGGATTAATTGAGATGAACTGTGGTACAATCGTGGTCCTCAGAGGATAAATAGTAATACATTATTCTGTTGGCCTCTGGAACCCTTTCAGAAGCTTCCACCTAGAATCCAACATAAAAGGGTTACACCAAGAACCATCTGTTAAAGGTTCCACCATGAACCTGGACCTATAATAGGTCCCAGAGAGAACCTTTCTATGGTGTAATGGTTCCATCCAGTACCTCTAAGGGTGCTGACAAGAACCCACCCAGGGCAACCTACCGATAACTGTTATATATTCTGAGGGTTCATCTTGAAGCCCACCAAGGGGAATCTGCCGAGAACCCTTTTGTTTTCTGAGGGTTTTATCTAGAACCCATGGGGGTTCTCCAGAGAACCCTTTTATATTCCAAAATGTTTAACTAGAACCAATCAAGGGTTCCTCAAGAGGCTCCCAACGGGCCAGGCCTGATGTGGTGCAGCTCAACACAAATCACAGTTGTTGGGGCTGTGGGCTGGAGAGTCTGTTAACACCGTGCTTTCAACAGTCCTGAAGGAGGTCTTTCTTGCTCAAAGGGTTTGTGAGTCTGAGCTGCTGCTACCTTCGGGGCAAACCCCTTCACTTTAATCAGCAGGGGGCAAGGAAGACACAGTCTCTTGGCTTGAGTCTTGAGGAGTTGGAGCATCTATTCACCAACAAACAAACTGTACACACACTGCAGCGCTACACCCACAGCTATAACGTACTGCTAGCTTCATACTCAGCGCCACACACATGCTCTCTGTGTCTCTTGACTCGAGGTCGACCCACAGTGGATTTTTAGAGGCTGATTTAATAACGATATAGTTTAGAGCAGGAAATAGCCAATTAATTAGCCAATGCCCCTCCACTGCAAAAAAAAGGGAAATCAATCTGAATGAACAATCCTTGACTCTATTACAGACTGTACAAACTGTTGAACTGAACATCTAACTCACAGTAATAAACACCTAAATCAATAGCCTATATGAATCTGATGAATGTGGATCAGTGAAAATAAAATTCAAGTAATACAGGCCTACCGAAATAAACAGCCAATATAAATCTCAAACTGAACATCGAAAAAAAAAGTTCATTAATAAATAAATCTGAAAGTGAAAGTGAACAAGTTTACGGTTTGCTTTACTTCTGTTGGCTACTTTAGTAGAGATTTAGTGTTAGAGTCAACTACAGCGTTTAAGTATGATGTTACTTCTGTTGCACGTCCCGTTACATTGTTAAGTGACTGTGAACTTCAGTGCAAACGGGTCAGATATGACTCGGTTAGCCTCCCACTTGTCCTGCCTGCCGCAAAATCAGCTGTTTACTGGAAAAGAATCATGGGCTTTTTGAGGTTTTCATGAAGTGGAGAAACAATTAGCTCTTATGTAGTCAACATCAAAAAACGTAATTCACAGTATGTCATGCATCTATGGCTTTAGCCCCGGTGCTCCCCCCCCCCCCCTCCCCCCTCCCCCCCTCTCCTGGTCTTGAAATACAAGTGCCTATTATTTTTTAGGAATAAAAACATCTTAAATACATGTATTGAAACAAAAACTACATGCTTAAGCCTGGCGGCCAGAAACCCTGGTTTATAGAGACCTCAACCGCAAGAGAGATGGCGTTGACCGTTCTGAAATGTTGCGTACAGGCTGCAGCTGGATTCACTGCCGGTTACAAAGCCAGAAAATCTCACTCTTTAAACGACCAAACGAATCTCACTTGGCCTCAATCGCTCTCTCCAGGCAGACCTGAAACTCCAAATAAATTCAGTTATGTAAATAATCTCTCAAACTGCCTCGCATTCTTCTCTGCTCCGTTAAATGAGCACGCTGAGTGACGAGGGCAGAACGCGGAATACAGCAGAAGAGAAAGGGCTCAGAGACGGTGCTGGGGCCAGATGAGAGACGGAGGCCATGAGGAGAAAAGAAAAGCCAACAGATAAAAGAGACATGAGCAAAGTGAGTGATGAATGGTGGGTGTATAGTAGTCGGAGAGAGGGAGAACTGACGGACCAGGACCTACAGTAAAGGCACGACAGAATGACAGGCGAATGAGAGGGGAAGAAAGAGACACAAGTCAGGGAAGAGAGCAATGAAAACGACAGCAGCGAGAGGAGAAAGAGATGCTTGACTGCTTGCGTCTTTTGTGCCTGGCCCGATGGCCCTCGGGCGGGCGGGATGATGGGCACATGAATCAGAAGCTGTCTGCCTGCAAATGGCAAAGAAAGAGCCTGTCAATTGTCACAAGAGAGAGAGAGAGAGAGAGAGGAAAAGGAGAGAGAGTAGTACAAAGACAAGACAAGAGGATAAGAAATATACAAACGACCCAGATGACAACACAGAACAGATCAAAACACACCATCAGAGGGGGAAGAAAAGTAGGAAGGAAGAGTAGGAATGAAGAAAGGAGAAACGAGGGAAGTAATGGGGGGATAGAAAGGGAGGAGAGAGAGAGGGAGGGAAGAGGAGATGGAAGAGAAGGCGGAAAGAGGATGGTGAGGAAAGGAAAAAGGAAAGAAGGAGGAAGATGAAACGAGAGGGGAGGAAAGGGCAGTAAAGGGGTGCAGGTGAGAGGGACCTAGAAGAGGAAGAGGGTGAGGAGGGGAGGGAAATGAGAGTGTGGACAGAAAGAAGAGGAGAAGACGTCTTTGTCTGGACATACATAGTTGACATATACACATATACACAAAAGTACAATGTAATGGAGAGTGGTAGAAATTGATGGGATGTGAAGAAGGATGAGGAGAAAAGAAGGGGGGAGGAAAGATGAGAGGGGAAGGAAAGGAGAAACATCTTGTACAACTTGTAACATCCCCTCCCTATCGTGAATACCTTCTCCATCCATTTCTGTGAAAGCACATAGGGATGGTGCATGGCATTCTCATACTACAGAGCCACTTTCTGTCTCACTTGCATCAGCGTAACACAAAAGTGCTTCAACTTCGAGGCTCTTCAGCAGGAGTTTTACATTTGCGGTTGGAAACACTTTGGTTTCAGCTCATACTCTGACTGCAAACAGTTAAGCTGATACTTATCGGCTCATAAAACCTGTTCCAACATGGGCCTCTAGTTTCACAGAGGTAACGTGGTGGTAACGGCCGATGACACAGCATTTAGACTGGCATGTTTACTGTGGCGATATAATGTCTAATTTGTAGTTACAGTGAAATAGGGGTGAGTATGAGGCTGTTTAATTTTATTTTACAGCTCTTGTACCCCTGGATTTATACAGTCATGAGGGTGCTTCCTCACAGATTGTTAATGCTTTGCCCTGTACTTCTACTAAAAAGTAAAGGCCTGGACCTCCTCCGTATGCAGACTTTGAAGCAGGCCCCTTCTATCCCATAGCTATGAGGCTGGTAACCACTGATGATGCTCATTCAATCGGTTGATATCATTTGAAGCCAGTGAAAAATAAAGTTACGATAATGTAACCCTAGTTCTATAAGCACTCTACTAGACTCTATGCATAATACTCTCCTCCAAACACAAGCACATATGTGGCCAATGAAAATTTGCTGGCCAATCAAGACGTGCCTACCTGAATGAAGCGGATCCCACAGTATATAAGGCAGCTCACACAGCTGTCTGGCATCTTTTTACCCTTCAGCAAATGGCTATTTGCCCACTGATCTGCTTCCTCCTTCGATTAAGTCGCCTACTCACACACCGCCAGCGGTGGGATCCCTTCTGACGTTCCAAAGTGATACTTTACTACGATGAGAGTGAGCTGGAGCTCGAGATGGATGACATCGAGACCCCCGATCCAGCTGACAACCTCAGCCGCCGCCGCCTCCAGTCGTCCCTGTTGGGACAACGAGAACATACTGTTACGTGTCAGGCGGGGGCAAAGCGCCTGTGCATGTGCTTGCTCCCCTCCTGCCTTGTTTTCTCCCCAGGTGCCAACAAGGTGATTGGTTTTCACCTGTGCAAGCCAGTCATGCCGCTCCTTGTTTTCACAGACTCCAAGCTGGCCTGTCAGCAGAGTGGGGCCCAGAATAAAAGGAGGAAGCCTGACGAGTTCACTCTCTACGTTTATGTTCTCTGCCAGCTTGAGCTCTGTTGCTGATAGCTTGGTAAGGTTTGTGGTGGGAGGTTGAGGACAGTAGGTGAGTTGGGAGTTCCCTTTTCATTTTACACACTTTCACGTTTGACTAGATACCTTCAGATTATTGTCCAGTGACATCCCTGTATTTGTTTTGGTGAAGCTATTTTTAGATAAACAAGTAAAGCCCTTTTGTTTCTTTGGTTTTCAGAGGGAGGAGTTAGCCAGGTCTAGGTTTGTTCTATTGATTTCTATTCGTTTCACACAACAACTTTGTCCCATACTCTCCCACATTGTTTGAGAACTTTTGTTTGAATGAAATCACCTTAATTCTTACTTCTACTCTTGACTCTTTCCAATTATTTGGTTGTCGTGTCTCAACTTTTTTTTTAAGACTGAAAAAGGGGATGTAACAATACACATAATAATTATAATTATAATTATTATTATTATTATTATAATAATTATTATAATGATAAAAGATCCTTTAAACAAAAAAAATTAATTTCCCCAAGAAAATATTTGAATCCGTAAGTCTTGCCATTCCTGTCTTGTTCCACAGTAATAATAATATTGTATAGGTGCTCAGTACTCAAAGTTATATATCTTTTTGAGTCCCTACCATCCTCCAAGATAAACAATATTATATATTTCCATGATTAATGTCTGCAAAATCTAATTGAGATTCGCATGGTGTAGTGAATAGCACATAGTAATGCTTGTAAAAGAGCCAGACATGCGGTAGTACGCCAGAATGCCAGCTCATATGACTTGTGATCCACAACCAAAATAACAAGAGAGGGAATTGTTTAACTCTGAGGTATTATACAGAGCTGAAAGCAACTTCAGAAAACAGCAATTAGTGGTCTATACCTGCACTGCCACCGTCTCCTTTCCACATCCTGCAAATGTTTATGCTCTTTCATTTTGTTTAAAGCCACGTTTGCAGCCAAACACAACCATTCATTTCTGAACAATTCACTGGTCAGAGCAGCCACCAGCAAAATATATCCTCATGCCCAGTCAGGCTGTTGGTTCACTTTGCACGCTATGACTTATTAAATTCATAGTTTTATCAAATATCAGGTTTAATATTCCTTGTTTATTTATCTGATCCTTCTTAGAGTAAAAACTCAATCAATGGGGTTTCTTTAATGGTAATTTATGTTGTAAGCTGACATGGAAACCTTATGTTTGTGAGGGTGAATTCAGTTAACTAATGAATTGACTGCTGTTAACAAGACTGGGGAGACAGTCTTATCACATGACTCTGACAGGGCAGGAACTGTGGTCTCTAACTGATAGGACTTGTTATCTTGTCTTGTAAATGATCACTACCCCAGGAAAAATAAGCAAATATGTTAAATCATTCTTAATATTACATGAACCCATGTACTTAAACAAATAGAGGAGAATCATAAAACCTGGATGTTATTTACGCAGCCTCGTACATCATTCCGCTCATTATAGTCAACAAGATAATTGCTGAGATCTGGAAAACTTTACGGAAACATTGCTAAAAACATTCAGAGAGAATAGAGCAGTTCAGCCAAATTTTTTTGGAGGGCGATATTTCTACCCAAACTCGCCCTAGTAAATAGAGCTATTCCTCAAGGCTTACAAGCCAAATTCTTGGTTGAACTTTGATCGACCATACCTACCGTAGTTGCGCTCACAGTTTTCCAACTGTGCAATGAGTGATTATCTACTGACATTTTGATTGTGCTAAACTATTTGCAATCTATCCAACAGGTCTTCTAAGAAAGGGAAAAAATTGTCATTGTTTTTCCACACAGTGCTGTCATGGTGTTACCCATGGCACAGTCAGTGCAAACTAGTGTATGCTGCCTGCTTTTGGTCCTTGGTGTCACAGTGTGAAATATACCAAATCAGTTTCACCCTTAACCCAATAGCGACAGCTCTCAGAAGGCGAAGCCTATATATTATAAAACACTAGTTATGTATTGTAACTGCAGATTCCAGGAGCATAAATCTAGACCTCTCAGTGGTGGGCCCCTCTGGCTCCACTAACGCCAGCTGAAGAAATGCTGCTTCAAATTGACAGCAGAAATATATGGTCGCACGGCTGCTGTATGTCACAAGTGCAGACGTAAGCGGTGGGAGGGGGGGTTGGGTGGGGGGGCTCGAAGACATAAAAAAATGTCTCGCCTGTGCATGCACACAGGGACTAACCCAATAGTGGCAGCACTTGGAGAAGTACTCCTCATATAATCTGGAGTTGCAATACGTAAGGAAAGTTTTTTGCTTGTCTTCTCGATTTGATTTTGCAATAAAATACAATGTGTTGGTCATGCTGTTTAAAGATGCACTCCCGGTTGTTTCACTAAATCACACACATGACTCAGAATTTCCATCCACCTCATTGAAAGTGTGGTGTACTTGTTAACTCTTTGACTGAGGACATTTGTTGATCTTTTGAAGGGGCTAAAACAAACTTGGAGCTGACATCTTTTGCAGCTGACTTGAAACTCCCAAATGTCATACCCTATAAATCTCTGATATCTGGGTCAAACAGAAGAAAACAGAATAAAGATAGAACTTTGTCTGCAGAGGAACCCATGATTATGTACTGTACTTAAGCTCCTTAGCTCCTAAGTCTTGATGCTCGTGCAAGTACAAAAAACATAAAATTGTCACCAAGGTCTGGAGAGAAACAATCAGAGCTGCCCACTCCCCCTCCTCTCTGCAAACACTGACTCTCTGCATGAGCCTCACATTCTTTTATCTCTCTCTCCCCTCCCTCCCTGTCTCTATATGTCTCTCACTCTATTCATGTCAGACTAATATGGCGCTCTGGCCTCGTTCCAGCACAGTCTCAGTGGAACAGCTGGTTTCAATTAGGTCCCCTTTTAGGTCCCTATGTGCACGTGCACATATACACACACTCGCACTCACCCTCACACACACTAAAGAAGAGTGGGGCGTCCTGCTTTCCTTGGCTCACCGCTCTGTTGACGGAGTAATTGAATCATTTGACCAAAATATTGGTGGTGCAGTGAAGCATCCAGCGCTGGCTGTGGTCACCGCTCTGTGTCTTTCCATTAGACTTGGCTGGTCAAGCTGTCGCTCAGCCTAATGGAACAGTAATGCGCTATACTAATGCAACGTGGATATGGAGTACGAAGCCATACCAGACTTTGGCTTACATGAACTGAATTAAACTGCAACACACATTGAAGTTAGAGACACTCATCCCTCTGATCAGTGTGGCTTTGTGTGGTGGTTGTTTAATTTTTGGTTTGTGTGTAATTTGTTCTGGGTCTTTTTTGCAAAAGAGATCTTGATCTGCCATTTCAGGAGTAGATGAAGCTTAACTAACTCAGTCTGTTTATAAGACTGACAATTTGTATTGGACATTGTAGATTTGATTGGATGGATAGCATATGTTGATAATTAGCCTTAAAGATATCCTTGTGCGTAACCCATATACCTAGATATATTAATTTTTTAGGGTTGACTTTAAAGGGAGCTGACCCAAAGTGCCTCCCTTCTATGGAAGTAATAGGCATAAGTTCACTTTTCTGAAGGTAGAATTTATATCAAGATATCCTTCCAAAATGTATTTGGGAGGACTTGAGAGAGGGTCAGATTTAAATAAAAACATGTCGTCTGCATATAGAGAAACTTTATGCTCTGTACCCGCCCAGTGAATCCCCTTGATCAACACATTCTCAATCCCAATTTGTCAGTGGCCCTAAGCTTCAAATTATAACACCCTTGGTATATCTCTAGCGTTAGGTTTTGACGTGGCAGTTTCAGCTCGTTACATGCATAGTGTCTTTTCAATATAAACTTTTGTCTTCACAGGAAGTGAAGTTTAGGTAACAAAACTACTTAGGTTTAGGAAAAGAGCACGGTTGCATTAACTTGACTTACTCGACTCCCATCATTACTGAGTGACCAACAACTCATATGAATAGAATTTGAATAACGGGCAACATTTTCAATGTTTTCTTTTAGTTTCGCACGTGACACGAACGGTGGTCTCCAGGACGAAAGTCCTGTGTTGGTTTGGTGCATACTGCAACCACGGGGATAGTGTATACAATTTTAAATGCTAATAATATAATCATTATCTGAATTTTGTGCCAAATTGAAATGCCTATTGGGTCTTGAAAAGACTCAAATGTCTTTTAGCATTGGGTGAAAGTATCAGCTCAGTGTCCCAGGTTGAGTGGCGAGGCACCATAAAAGATATGAAGTAAACAACTGATGTTGAAAATATTTTTTATAAAGCCTGTCTGGGTGAAATAATAGAGGATAATCTTCTTGAGGCGGCCTGCCAAGATCTTTGCAAAACTTTTACCATCTGTGTTCAAGAGTGACACAGGGCAGTAGGAACTGCAATTTGAAGGGGCTCTATCCTTTTTAAGTAACAGAGAGTCAAGTAAAGATTTCAAGGAAACAGATTATGTTTGTAAAACTGTCTAACCCCAGAGATTTTACACTTTGCATGGTTCAAATTGCTGAAGCTATCTCCATGACTGAAATATCCCTCTCAAGCTCAACAGCCAGTTCTACATCAAGGGAATATTAAATAAAATCTTCTAGGTCAGGGGGGTGAGTGGGTGAATCTGAAATGTAGAATTGTAGATAAAAAATTCGAGAAGAGATATAGATTTGTCCATCATCAGTGCATTTTAAACCTTGTTCATTATCAATTGCAAGCATGGTTTGATTGGCAGTTCTTTGGCGTAGCTGATGCGCAAGCATTCTACCTCATTTTTATATGGGCTTTGTCTTGATTTAGAAATGAGGTATTAAGCCTGTTGAGTAGACAGGAGAACAGACTTGGCCTACCATATATTATCTGCCATTTCACACTGTGTTTCGTTGAGTAGCCATTTCATCCCACCATGTTGACACACATATAATAATGAAGATTGGTCACGTCTGACTGATACCTGATCCGCTTAATAATGTCAGTATTGGGCCCATTAGGCACCCCTGAACTGCCAGATCAGATCGGTGCATCCCTAGTAGATGGCAATATTCTGCTGATTATTTCAATAAGCGTGCACATTATCTATCAGACTGAATTGAGAGATTAAATAGTAAAAACTGAGATCAAACTTTAATGATTCCTGTAGCTAAATTCGGTCATTGCACTAATGACAGTAGTAGGACATATTCAAATAAAAATGACTGAAAAGGAAAGACAGTATGAGCAATTAAATGTCAGGAGTACTCGGTTAAAGGGATAGTTTGGATGTTTTGAAGTTGGGTTGTATGAGGTACTTATTCATAGTCAGTGTGTTACTTACAAAAGAAAGCAGTTGGCACGCCCCCAGTTTGGTCTAGCAGACATGAGTACCAGCATTAAAGAAAAGCAATGTACTGTCAGCAAAACAAATTTTAGCCACCTAAATCAAAGGCTAACTTTAAAAAATCTTTACCAGTTTAAGTGTACGCTATATTTAGAATATATTTGACAATTTACCTTGCCATGAGACGGCTATACAGTCTACGTTTCCATTGGAGAACTGTAGCCGTTATATATGCTCTCGTCATTTTACCTTACAGAACATTGGGGTGTTCTTTGGTCAAAAACACAAACAAACTAACCATGCGTTTTCTTTCCAATAGAGTCTGGTGCCTTTGGCGAGAGCATGAATGGACAGCTTTAGTTCGCTGTCTGTTTTATTTGGCTAAAATAGGTTTAGCTGACGTCCCCATCCACAGCACTACATTGATTTGCTGCTGTGCTGTTGTCTTCTCCAAACTGTGGGCATGCTGACTGCTGTCTACTGTAGATAATACACTGGATAAGTACCTCATACAATCCCACTTCAAAAGATCCAAACTATCCATTTAAGTGGTGGAAGTTGAATGGATAGATAGCTGGATGGTATAGCGTGAACATGGTCAGTAACTTAAAAAGTAATATGGCTACAATATGTTTGGGTATATTGGAGTGCAGGAAAAGCCACAGGGTCACATAAATGTTAGTGTTGATGGGCACCATTAATATCCACAGCAATTTTCATGGAAATCAGAACACAAGCTTTAAAGGTAGTGTAGGGCAAATAGGAAGTTTGATATGATGGGGAAGCTTGAAAAAAATGTCTTCTATATATCATAATGTTCCTCCACATCCTCCACAGGTCATTATGAAGCAGATATCAATATTTTACTCCCTGGCTTTTATTTCTACACGGAAATATCAGACATATTAGGCCGATGGATGTACCGTCCCTGTGCTGCTTCCATTTGAATATTTCAGTAGGTTCACGAAAGAAGCTTTCTGAATTTTAGATGCAGGTTTTCAGATGAGATTCCCCTCCTCAACCTTTCTCATTTTCTTTCTTTCCACATTTCTAGTTCCCCCGACAGATGTGACACTAATTGATTTCTTTATTTTGCTTTTGTTCTTTCAACTATTTCTTCCTCCTTCGTCTTTTCTCCTACTTTGCTCCTCTTTCAGACATTTCTCCATCTCTGTGCCTATTTTGTACTCAGTTCTTTCTTTCCATTTCTTTCTACTGATGTATTTCCTGCAATGGATGTGACAGCAAGTGATTTTTCTTCCTTTCTTTCAGCTATTTCTCTCTGTGTGTCTTTACTCACTTCTTTCTTTGTCTCTCCTTCCACCCACTTGTGCCTCTTTATTTTTTTTCTGTAGTAAATGTGCTGATTTCCAGCAGTGGAGGAGGTAGAGAAGAGTGCAGATTGAATTGTAGGATGGCTAATAATTGCACTACACTGATTGCAATTTTACATTCAGTTTTCCGGAACAATCAGATTACGGAGTCTGTGTGTGTGTGTGTGTGTGTGTGTGTGTGTGTGTTTGTGTGTGTGTGTGTGTGTGTGTGTGTGTGTGTGTGTATGCCTGTGGGCGAATGTGTGTGCACCAGCCTGAGATAGTGCAGATGTCGGCAGAAAACCGCAGATCCGCAGCGGCGATCTCATCTCTGTTATCGGTGTAAAAGGATTGTGCAGCAGCTGACTTTGCATAAACAATGAGAGAGGGAAAAAAGATACTTTTTTCTCACTGCTTCCCAAATTAAATTTAAACAGGAACAAAAATGTAAACAACCATTGTCCAAGAGACAGACTATTCCTCATCCTGTTAATGTGGAAGACACATGTGGTGATTTGTGAGAGTTTGCATATCATAAATCTGCTCCACAGGTGCAAGGGAGTACACAGGGGCATAAATCCATGTTGTAAATACATGAGCACATATGTCAGGGGTGATAAATCTGTGGTGCTAACGTGATACTAATGTAAGCAGCTGCATTTGAGGAACACAAACGGGTTGGATTTGTGAAGGCAGACAAAACAACAAAGATTTCCATCAAATTTTTTAATATAATTATAGACTTACCAGCAAGGGTTTCTGGTTGGGTAATTGCTTCTGATGTTATTTTTGGATTGTACTGATGAACAACCAATCTTGCCTTCATAAGAGCTGGTATATTCCTTATAAGGCCATCACTTTTTACTAAGAATTTCAATACCATTTGAATTTTGGAACAATCTGATGTTTAATGTGGCAGCCTGGTCTCCTAATGTAGTTCCCATACAATTAAACTGCATACTTCATTATACAGTTGACAATGTGACAAAAGGGAAACATATTTTGGCAGAGATTACTTTTGTCATTGTCATATCAACAAATAAGTTTCCAATGATATTCTGTTGAAGTCCGCGTAGGGAGGTCAGGGTGGACGGTTCCGTGAAACCAGAAGTCAACGTTGACTCATTTTAATTCACGTCCGTAATTTACATAACGTAACAAATGTACTTATCTTCAGTCAAACCATGATGTTTTATCTAAACCTAACTATATAGTTTTGATGGGTTTTTGTTTTGTTTCGATTTAAACAGTAACCTTGTGTTTTAGTTATATGGGAACATTTAGTTGTAGGAGACAGGGTTGGATGGGGGGCCTTTCCTTAAATGCACCATCCATCTGATCCGGAGCATGTTCGGTTGCCCTCAGTGAAATAGGTAATGTTGTTCTTTGCACGAATGCTAACTGGAGAAACCTAACATGATCTGCTGAGTGAATAGCAATGACACCAAACCACCTGAAAAGTAATGGGAACCATTTTGAATTTGACAACCATACAAAAACCATGGATAAAGGTCAAGCTGCACTAACTCGTGTTGAATCTACAACTTATTGTTGGCTATGTGGCTTACCTTAAATCATTCAAAGAGGCTGTCCTTCCACCAAAAGAACAACCCATAGATCATTGGAACAAGAAGCTTATTACGTACCAAATTTATACACGTACATAACGTACTTAACTTACATACTTAACTTACGTACGTAACCCAGATTGACTTACGCATGTAACTTACGGTATAATTATGTTTTTCTACACCTAACCAGGTTTGTTTCCTAAACCTAACCAAAATGTGAGGGAAGGAACAAACCCCCTATGTGGTCTTATGGGTTGGGGGACTTGGTTCATTCAAATTATGTTTTTGAGAATCTGACAGCCGGCTTTCCTTCCTGTTGATTATGGTGACATTGTGCTCATCAACGTAATTTTTGAGGTCTAGAAAAGAGTCTCAACAAGAGTATGTTGGGGTGAGAAACATTAGCTTTCACACAATCAGGCAGGTTGTAAACTGACAGTTTATCCAGTTTGTATTTAATACTTCATGTGGAGTGCTCCCAAAATGTCAGTAATAATCCTGCTTTGCAAAGGAAAACTCTGTGCAGCCCAGCTTAGTACAGTAGGTCGGAGTTGAAGCAGAAAGCGGGTCTGTAAACTGTGATGAATGTTTACAACACAAAGTTTGGGAAATTATCGTACAGTTCATCTTTGATTTCTCTTCCAAATAAGTTTCACCGACCTCGGCGTTTGTTTACAACTCGTCTGATCGTCTGACTGCTCGTCTTTCTTGTCCCTTTGGACTTGTTTTTAGTGAGCCATCCATCCATTATCCAATCCACTTATCCTATTCAGGGGCGGGAGCCGATCCCAGCTGACATTGGGCGAAGGCAAGGTTCACCCAGGACAGGTCCCCAGACTCTTGCAGGGCTTTAGTGACGTCTCTTTGTTTTCAGTTCTTAACTTTGATTAAAATAGCTTTTGCTTCTGCCCCCGTTCCCTGCACAACATTGCTTTGCTCCCATGCTGGTGCTCCGGTCTGTTCCTCCAAACTCGAGAAGTTCCTCATACAACTTGAAATACCCACTTAAAACATCTCAACTCAAGTACTTGAGTAGATGTACTTAGTTACTTTCCACCGCTGCTCATCAAACCATTCAGTGAGCCCTGCTGTTCGCTATGGAAGCAACAGCATTGTGTTTCTTCAAAATTTTCATGTCATTTATCACCTGTTCGTATAAATAGGTGTATTATGGCGATTGTGGCTTAGTGGTGAGCAGGGTCGTTCTTCAATCAGAGGCTCGGTGGTTCGATCCCCGCCTCTGCTAGCCCATGTTGATGTGTCCTTGGGCAAGACACTTAACCCCAGATGTCTCCTGTAGCTGTGTGAATGGTAGCTACTCTTGATGGGCAGGTGGCACCTTAGCCCCTCCCATCAGCATATGAATGGGTGAATGATGTCATGTAGTGTTAAAGTGCTTTGAGTGGTCAGAAGACTGGCTGACCAGGTCCATTTATTACAAAGGCCACAATGCAATGCAACACCACCATTACCTAAACCAGAGGTGAATCAACAGACACAGTATACAAAAAAAGCATTTTTTTTCTTATGACCAGTGTCGTAATGGTCCCTTCCTCTGCACATATGTAAGCTTTCACGCACGCACACATCATTCCAGAGGTAGATGGCTGAGTTCCATATTTCACAAAACCCAAACTCTAGTCGTTATGTACAAAAGAGAGCAAGTGGAGATAGAGCGTAATGATACATGCTAGAACTCCTGTATGCTGTGGATTAAAGCCAGACGTCTCTCTTTGTCTCTCTGCAAATATCGCTCCACACACACACACAGAGACACACAGACACATATACACACAGACACACACACACACACAGACACACACACACACACACACAGACGGTGCACCAATGGCTGGCTGTTTGCTCGAAAGGATTTGCAGTGCGATTGTGCATTTTGGATTGTTGGAACCAAGCCAAACATAACACTTGGCGGCCCAAGAAACTAGCAGTACTGGGATTATTATTAATTGCACTCAATGAAATGGTCATATTGTCATTCCCAGTGCGTCAAATACAGACATTTCGTCTCGGCCCTCGGAATCTGATACCGACTCACAAGGCGACCTTCAGTGTCTGAATGAGACGCAGCAGGCTTTTCGAGCAACTGAGCTCTCCCCCTCGGAGCTTGGAAGCTAGATCTGAGTCTGTCCTGCTGGAGACCCTGCTGGAGACCCTGCTGGAGACACTGCAAGAGACCCCGCTGGAGGCCCCGCTGGAGGCCCCACTGGAAAATTAAATTAAGAATAACTACATATAAATGCCAATAAAAGCCAATCTTCTCTCTGATGGTCTCGTTTACTTATAAAGCCATTTAGAGGCATCAGTATTACATTACCATTGTTTTATTATGATGTAACTGAAGTTACGTAACAAACATGTTGTTTTTAACCCAAACCATGATCTTCTACCAAACATAACCAAGTAGTTTTGTTGCCTAAACCTGAGAGACTACAAGTGGTACCCAGTTGTGTGAAGCCAATGGGCCCTGAATGTACTTCTTTTTTAATATAAACATATCCTAAATATTCTTTGAAAAATAAAATCTTGACTCAAGGACCTCTTACTGGCTTTTTCCAACCACATCTTACAGTTTTCATCATCTTCAACAGTAGATGGAGTTTGCTCAGTTCTCGTGGGGATGGCTCAGTCTGGAATCCACATCTTTTATCCACTGATGTAGACTAGAAATAGATTGTGCATGAAAGCCCAGGAAAATGCTCACACCCAAAATATGAGGTTTTGTTTTGGAAAACTGGAATAACAATTGATTTTTTTTTTATATGGTCATAAAAATATGTTGCAAAAAGAGAATCATTCTTCAGTGAGACAAACTGTGGTCAAACTTATAGAAACAGGATGCCAATTTGTGCTTTTAATGTACTTTAGGACCAGGTCGCCCCAATATCTGGGGTCTTTTTTCTCCCTCCTCGTGGTTTCTCATTCCTCAAACCAACCAGAGGTCAACGCTCTCCCCTTTCCCTAAACAGGAGACGTTTGGAAGGAGAGCAAACCGGGAGGAATGCGAGGCATGTGAGCAGCACAGTGTGCGTCGAGGCATGCATGGGAGTTTTTATTTCGGAGGTCAAGATGTTGTCTGCGTACTATAAAATCCTCTGACCAAACATGAGTTTAGGCGCCTACCCTCCATGCACACACACACACACACACACACACACACACACACACACACACACACACACACACACACACACACACACACACACGTCAGCTGGGGTGGAGGAGGTCTGGGTCAGTAAAACAGCAGGAAGCACAGTGAGCAGCCAGAGAGAAGAGTCCTAACTATATTCATATTAACATTACTGAGCTGATATTGACCTGTAAGGTACAGAGTCAGAAGGGGACATATTTGACCATCAGCTTTTATTGTCTGTATGACGTTTTGGTTTTTTGTTTGGAGGCCATTGTTTCGAAGACAAGAGGATTGACAGAGGATGACAACTAATGCCACATGCATAAACTACGTAGGAAACACACCAGCGTACTTATTTTAACCTAAACCATTTTGAAAGGAGACTCTATGCATATAACGAATTAAATAAAATTTACCTTTACAGATACCAATATCATGAATCATAAATTTGCCAACAAGCAACTTCTTCTGTTCATGGACCAGCACATCAGAAGAGGAAGGAACCTCAGAGAGAGCAACAGAGGAGGGATCCCTCTCCCAGGATGGACAGAAGTCTGATAGATGTCACGTGTACAGAATACATAGTGATAACATTATTACTGCGGTGTATAATGAGTGACAATAACAGTTGATTTACATGTTGGACCTTCAGTATTTCATTTCTTCTGATTTCTATTTTGAACCTTCAAATGACTTGATCTGTTCCCATAAATGAATCATTTGTTTTTGTCAAAGACAAGACATGAGAGATGATGTGTAGCGTGGAGCACACGTTCTCATTTCCCTCCACGATCAAAATAAAAGGCACGGATCCAGACAGCCCGTTGACATCGTCCATCAGCAGCACACACATGCGCCCAACAGCCAAAGATGGCCAGCGAAGGGAAAACGGAGAGTTCGGGGGAGACAAAATAATTTGTGTGCACACAGTTTAAATGAAAGGTTTCGTACCAAACTGACTTTCAAACAGGAAGTACGAGCAGCCGGCACATTCGCTGGACAGTTGAGGTGACCTGCATCATCAGGGCTACATGGAGTCAGGATTCTAGTGACTGACGAAAAAATTCAAACGTTTTACGGTCAACAACTGTAAAATGCTGTGGAAACACGTTTACACCCTCACAGGAACCTGTGAGAACGTCACGGTTCAGAACCCCTTCAGCCGTGGACTGAGACCCCCGAGCAGAACCACAGAACGCCACAGGAAGTCTTTCTACCTGTGGCTATCAAACTAACTCCTCCCCCTTCTGCGGGAAGCACAGCTAAATAATAAACACACCATGTCCAAGATTACTTCTTTCAGCATCGTACAATATTACATTTCAATTCCACGTGCAATATTATGTTCATTAATCTATGTGCAATATAACGTTCTACTACTTTTTCAATATCATTGACAATATCTTTCTCAATATTACTTTTCTATTTTAGTTTCCTCTCGGCTCTGGTGTAGGTATCACTCCTTCCACACTTTATATTTTTACTCTTTTATTTCATCTTTGTTGTTGTATTTTATTTTTTCTATTTTAGTTGAAATGTTTTTATTTATTTACCTTACTCTTATTGCAATCGTGTTCTATACTGCAACGCTGTCAAAATTATTTATTTTACACTTCATGAATGTTATTCAATTATTCATACATGCCTCTATTTTTATTCTGCTGTTTTTTGCTCTTCTTCCATTGTAATCTCGAATAAAACTCTGGCACAAGAATTTCCTTTGGGATTAATAAAGTTCGAACTTATCTTATCCTATTAAAATGCATACGGCGACAAGTACCAAGTCCATGATGAATAATAAAATAAAAGGGATGTATGGGCACGAAAACAGGCGATCACAGAGTTACGCAAGTTACAAACAAACGTTGGTAATCTGCCTCACGCGTCGCTCCGCTGTGGAGAGGCGGAGGTCTTTCCTCCACGCAGGAACAAGCGAGCGGTGGCTCGCTGCTCTCCGAGTGTCTGAGGGGAGGCAGCGCTGATTAGCTCCGACTCTGTTTGGGTTCACAGGAGTGGAGCACAAATTGGAGCAGACCTCTAAAAATAGGACGTATTATTTACCCCTCCCGACATCCAGGTCTTTGTGTGTGTGCGCAAAGGCATGCTCTGCCTGCATCACACAACAAGTCATTCATGCACATAATAACAACACACACACACACGCGCGCGCACACACACACACACACACACACACACACACACACACACACACACACACACGGAGATGAAGAGAATATCCATTTCCTGTGAGAAGAGGCCTCCGGGCTGAATGTTGCTCTCTTCTTGAATAAATCTTTCATTTTTCATGCAGAGGCATTAGAGATTGCATTAGTGTTGCTTTTACCTGTGTACGTATGTGCGTGTGTGTGTGTGTGTGTGTGTGTGTGTGTGTGTGTGTGTATGTGTGTGTGTGTGACCATGCATACACTGCAGCCATGTTAGCGTGTGTATTTAGTGCACTGGTGCACATCGTACTCATGCGTCCTCACTGATATTTTCATAGACCACAAGCCAGATCCTGTGACCCCTGATCATCATATCTGTCCCGTCAGTAGCAGTGCCACGCATACTGCAGGCGGGTTGACCTCTGACCTCTGATTGATGCTTTGACCTCTGGCAGACTGCATGCATTTGGTGGTGAAAAGGGCATCTGTCTCACTCTCCTCAGACACCTTCTGTCTCTTTCACAGCAGCCCACACGGTTCAATGTTGCAGATTGACTACCCCTCCCCCCCCACTCTACATACGCACACACTCACACACACACACACAGCCAAGTGTGCAGCAGTGGGAAGTTAGCTGTAGGCACAATGCTACGGAGTGCTTTGTCGTAGCCAAGTTGTTGATTAGTTTTATATGATTAAGAATGTTCGAGGATGATTCAACGTGATGGTTTTTCATTCACACACAAGTCTGTCGAAGCAATCAGCGGAAAAAGCCAGAAATACTCAGAATCTTCTCGTCTCTTGATGACAAAACCAATGATTCAACTCAGTCTTCTTCAAAAACATTTTTTATATTTTTGTCGAAATTCTCATTACACGTTGACAGCAAATAATGAATAAATTGCTTTGACAACAACAAATAAGAAAATAATCCGGTATCTGCTCGTCACTGGAGACTTCCAGAGACCAGCTGCTATCTTAACAGCTGTACTAACAATAACCATGTTGGTTGTTTACATTCATCCTAATATATTTGGGGGAGGGGCTTTGGAGGGAGTCCTGAAGGGACGGTGCGGACAATGAGCAACTCTGGGTAAAAACAAATATCATCTATGTAAAGATCGAGTGTAGCAATATCTCCCTGAGCAGATTGAAGTCTCTCCCTCTGTGTTTATTATCAGAGCTCCTCCTCACTTTGTTAACGTAGCTCATGTTAGCGGTTACAGCTGGGAACGCCATCCAGACCGACAGCCTCGCTGTTGGAGCGCAGCACCTCCCTCCGGTTCCCCTTCAGGTAAACACTGCTAGCTCTGTCAGCACTTTCACCGTAGCTTGTACTGTTAGCGCCATTAGCACCGTTAGCCATGAGCCAACAGCTCGCCATCAACATGTTGAGAGCCATTGAGAGACAATCAAAATACTCCCAATCTCAGATATTGCACCATTAAGCGACGACCCGCTCTACACGCTGAGCCACAGCCACCCCACTTACATTCATATACAACTAATTTGCATCAACAAATGTGTTTTGTGGGAAATGTAATGGAAGCATGGATTACAATTTTATTAGCATTATGAGAAATGATTTACTCACTTCTAAACTATTTCATTTGTTTTCCTACAAGTATCTGCTTCTGGTAACTAAAGCACAATAGCAGTAATGTTTTTATGGTTACAATATGTTCAAGCAATTCAAAGCACTTGGTCTGGATTTACCAGTTTTTTTTATGGGATGACTAACAATAGGATGCAATTGTTTTTTTTAGGCTCCATGCAGCAACATTCTCTTTGATGTCTCTATTATTCTTTTCTTAATGTTTCAACTCCAGATGCATCAAACATTCTTAAGCTGCTCTTCCCAGGGCTGTGAATGTTGAGGCATGGCGGCGTGTGGCCGATTGTTTAATATTAGCAGAGGCACAGCTCTGGTCTGAAACTCCAAATGAGACGGTGTGAAAAAGAAGCTGGAATCCTGCAGTAGAGCTATAGAAATGTAGCTACCTAATTCGCTGCAGCTGTATGGTGCTGCTATGCGTCTTCACGTCGGCCATTGTGGAGAGGTCGAGGTCAGCTCATGTACAAATACAATGTGTAAGGAGAGATGAAGACTTCTCTACAAAATCAACTCCAACTCGCTTTATTCTGAATGATTTTCATGAAATTAAAAAATGTAGCTTGATACTAATCACATAGAGAAATGAAATTAGGTTACTGGGGGCGGAGCTTATGCGTTCTATGCCACAACATTAACCTACTTCATAAAGCCAAAATGTACTTAATCTCCCCGAAGCCCCCAGCTCAGGGGGCTCTCGGGTTACACTGGTTAGAAATTTAGGGGAACCCCTGGGAGAAAAAAATAAAAATAAAAAAGAATAATGATGCTGCATAGCAGATTAACAAGCAAAACCCGGGGTACAAGATCATCCAAGCCTTTTGTACATGCTCAAAACACAACTAATAAAGACCAACCAAATGCATAACCAAATATTCATATTCATATCTCGCCAGGGACTGGACTCGCTCGCCATATGTCGACCTACCGCGAGTTAGCTTTATGCTACATAGGCTTGCGACCACACAAACGAATGGCAATAACCCAGGGATTCCGCACATACTGCTCAAATCCCTATAAACCACAGCAGCAGCGATGTCTGAGCCAAAGAACACCAACCTCAGACAATTATGAAACCAGCAAAATATGAAAAACAGCCCCATACCTGATAATGAAACGCTGTAGAAAATAATATTTCCACTGGTGGTGCACTGAAATAGGCCCGTGTGAAACCTCTACTGAAAAATAAAGCTTCCACGGGTCTTTGTGACTGAAAATTTACATATGGGGGATGGTGAGCACCTAGGAAATGGCAGGCATCAAATTACCATAAGCTTGGCCTGACAGACTTGTATGGGCTAACAGTGCTGTCAATCTCATTTCGGCCAGTTTGGCTGAATCCCATAGGCTGAGACGGTTAAGAGGAGGTACCATTCAACCCTGTAGCTCATTCTGATGGGGAAGATCTTGATTGTGAGAGTCACTGCTCCCTGGGTTTGAGAAGAAAAATATGTTTTATATGGGGATTTCAGAGCAAAAAACATTATTTTAGCTTGGCGTTGTGTATGTTACTGCTGTATATGGATGTATTGAACATCATTATTGAAAAAAGAAGTGAATTATATAGTTTGGTACATAAAAATTGCAATTATTCAATAAATCCTAATTTTCAAAGACCTCGTCTGACCTGTCTGTACTAAAAACTATCTCATTTCTTTCTGCTTCACTTTATCAAAGTCAAACTCTGCAGAGAGAGCGTTCACTTATTGCGCAATTATTTAGACGAGTTTCAAACCTTCAACTGCATTACACTAAAGTGATGATCATCCTGAAAATGCTTTTTATTTTTAGGCGAACCTGAAATCTTTTAATTTTTTTCTGTTTTCCATCTTCATTTAGTTTTAACCAGTAACATATATACTGATATTTACACATCTAGACAAATCTCACAGTTATTACCTTTAATATAACACCAAAATTATTCAAATAGACTTTGTGGTTGCAGATATATACTCTTTTTAGTATGGGCATGCTTTTTTCGTGCGGAGGCCTCAAAAATAGGTTCGTTTTTTAAAAGGATTTATTAAAGTGTGAATAAGTTTAAAAAAAGTTACGGCCAAAATGTAGATTTCTATACTTATTACATTGTTATAAAGACGCCTGGTTGCTTGTTATTGTATTAACGATTAAATAAATTCCCTAATTACATAAACAAGACGATTTTTATTACAAGCCCCATTTTTCATTGTCACGACATGTCCACAGTTGCTGTAGTATGTAGCGCAGGAACATTTTTGGAGCACATAAATAGGGCTGCTACTAAAGTAGTAAACTAGTGTGCTCCAAAAACATATCCCTAAAGGATCCGGGCTCCCGAGAGGGACAAGGGACACATTCCTTCTCCCGGTCTCCTCCCCACATCCCGAGCAAGAATAGAAACTGGAATGAACACGCAGACTGGGGAGTCAACCCACGAATCACAGAGCGTCTGCCACAAACACACACACACACACACACACACACACAGAAAAAGTATATAAAGAATATATTTTTTAAATAGTTTAATTTATCCAGCGAAAATCCGCTCAGCTCATCTGCTCTTCCCCAATAATGCCCTGCTTCACTTTCCCACATATTCAGACTCAGTGCCGGCCAGTACAAAGAGTCTGGGGAGTGGGGGGGCAGTGACTTGTTCAAAAGCACCTCAACAGACAAGAGTAATAACATAACAACCATAACATATACTACCACTAGTCTGTTGACAAGTATGAAAGATGCTTTAGTGCTGCACAAATGAGTAAAATAAGTATTCATGAACATATATAATTAATAGCAACACACATTAATTAAAGGGCCAATGTGGAGCATTTCTGGGGGTCTATTGGCAGAAATAGAATAATATTCATGTGTGTTTTCATTAGCGTATAATTGTATGAAACTAAGTATCGTGTTTTTCGTTAGCTTAGAATGAGCCCTTAATATCTACAGAGGGAGCGGGTCCTCTTTATAGAGTTGCACCACCATGTTTCTACAGTGGCCCAGAACGGACAAACTGAACTCGGACTCTTGAGAAAGACTTTTGCTTTTTTACGTTACCTGAAGGCCGCCGTCGAATCTGCAGTAACACCGTGGTACCGCCGGCCGCCTTCTGACTTCGGTTGCTACAGTAGTGTTATTATGCTTAAGATGGCCTCTGGGCGAGGTGAGTGGCGTTACCACGTTTGCACTCGGCGGCTCACGTTACCATGGTGTTGTCTGGCTGCAGTGAGCGGAGGGTAGTCAGTTGGTTCCAACATTGTCCCTTTAAGACTGCACTGCAACTTTTATTCTATTTTTAGCTTTTTAATGTTTTACTGACTATTTTTATTGTTTAAATGAATGTTCTTAATTGTTTTTAAATGTTTTGATGCTTTACATGGTTTTATGTGAAGCACTTTGAATTGCCTTGTTGTTGAAATGTGCTCTACAAATAAACTTGCCTTGCCTTGCCTTGCCTAAGAGCAAACATATAAAAAGAGGCAAGAATCATAAAAGTAACCCATAAAACATTCCATTAAAATGGCACTAATCAATATTTTAAACGATGGTGTATTGTGAGAATTTCTAAAGTATGAGGTTTAAATCATGCTTCAGTTACAAAGTGCCAAGGCCACATAAAATCAATAGAAAGATACATGAATTGAGGTCAAAACTAAAGAACTTAAGCAGGAATCATAAAAATTACCCATAAAACCCATTAAAGCTGCACCAATTGACAGTGTTGTTTCACCAATCAATCATGTGACTGAGTAATGTGAACGCTGTTCATAGCAGCAAACCCACTCCACCAGCTCCACCAGCTCCACGGGCCTTTGGGCCTCCATCACCAACCAATATTACGTTTTCCTTCAGTTCTACAGTATAACATAGGAATTAATAAGGGCACATTGAATAGCAATAGATATTGGTGAATGAAGCAATGTTTGGGATATGTAACTCATCAATCTGGTTTCCACTGGCAGCAGGACTCTGGATAGACCCACCGCACACTCAACACACTCCCACCGCCGTTTGCGAAGCAGTCACGAGATGCAATCTATTGTTTCACAAAAATGTATCTTTTTTTTTTTTTTCCGGTATCTCTCGGAACGACTTCTTTTTCGGGATGACATTAGGTTACAAAAAAAAAGTAGGGTTAAGGCAACAAAACAACTCAGCCAAGTTGAGGAAAAACATCATGTTTGCCCTTCAAATAACTAGGTAGAGTCCGGTTTAGGTTTAGGCAACAACATGAATGTTAGGTCCAGGCCTTAAAACCACAACAAGGCTTTGGGACACATGGTGTGGAACACATGGTGTGGAACACCGGTGTTGTGGTTGAAAGTCCCGTGTGTGTTGGACCCGTATCCATATCCGTGGTCTTTGTCAATATTTCATACTCCGTCACTATCTCTGACTATTATCTGACCAAAACGAATTGTGTGTATCCTTCACTACTGTGTTTACTTGCCCGCAGTCTTCACTGTCTTCCCTGGTGCATTGCAGCGTACATTGTCGTGTTATTGCCGCCTGTAGATCAGTGGATCCGTGTTCATCAAAACGACGACTCACTCCATCGCATCACTAGAGGAACAAACGCTCTGTTGTCCAGACCACATAGTGACTGTGTTATGGACAAAGCCCCTCTGCTCTGCACACAGCGAAGTGGTTCATAATGTGGGCTTCGTATAATTCATCTCCTGTCCTCTGCTTGTCTTTGGGAACAACACAGATGACTTCAGTGTTCTTAATGTGGCCCCGGCTGCAGCAGCAGAGCCTCAATGTTAGTAAGCTCACTCTTTGGCTCCAACCGAAACGTTTCATCAGGAGCATTTTTGTGGTTGCTTTTTGGCTTCAAGTAAAACCTGAATGCAAACAATTTTGTTCAAAACTCCGTGAGACAATGCCTGTTTATGTTTCAGTCCAAACTATGTCATACCACTGTGTGTGTGTGTGTGTGTGTGTGTGTGTGTGTGTGTGTGTGTGTGTGCGTGCCACTCCAACAACAAGGTTAGAGCCGGTTTCACCAAAGCCACATAATAAGCAAACTAACGGTGGATGCAACTGTACACCGGCAACTGCCAAGATGTGTTTTTGTCAATGGAGTCTGGTGAGGTCAGACACCGGCTGGAGCAGCTTCTTCAAAGCGACCGTCAGCCGCTGAGTGTCTGTGACAGGGAACAAGCATCACCTGTATGAGTCCCCGTTTGAATAAACTAGTCCACGTCCAGATATGCGTTTATACAGTTATTTCCTATTTCAAAGTAAGAAAACAAAAACAAAGTCCAGGACATGAAGTTACTATGTGCAAAGGTGAACGTGGATCCCGAGGTATTTGCAGTCTAAATAAATAGATATAAGTATGCCGGTCCAACCCACGAGACATCGTACCATATGTGATTGGTGAGATGAGTGCTGGTGTCTGTTACTACAAGCTCCATCTACTGTAGACACACTGACTATGAAGACGTAGCTCAGACATCCACCCTTCAAAATGTCATATTTTTAAGTATGTATTTTGCATATGCATAGATATGGAAAATGTAGACCAGGCAACACAAAGTACCAATTTTATCTTAAAATAACCTTTATTGGTTAGTAATCCCCCCAAAAAAGTGAGAATTGACCATTCCTGTGTCCCACTTCCCTTAGTTACTGTTGCTAGGTAGGACAAACATGACGACACAGTTCAGCTGGGGGCCGTATCCACTTTCTGGGCGTCAGGGAATATCGAAGAAGAAGCTGTCAGAAGGTACTACAGTAGGCGATGCAGGGACATATTCACAATGATAACTTTTACTCAGGCAACTTTTACCATTCAGACGTTGGACGTTGCGTATTTCAACATAAATAACAGGAAAATGTACTGCGGGGCGGCACCTAGTCTAACAGAGATATACAGACACGCGTCAGCCCTCGCTCTTCATGTCATCCTAAATATCTGTTGAACGTTAACCACAGTCATGAACAGGAAGCCCACCTGGCGGACGTTGAGAATCAGGCTATGCAATGCGACTCACATCGTAACGTTCCCTTTGAACAGATGTAACATATCTGAAGATAACAGGGAGGGGAAGTTGACCCAAAGCTTGCTCAACTCTTTTGAGTGAAAAGAGGCGGGACTTAAGAAGGGTCAATTCAGTTTTCTCCACTTCCCCAAATCCAACAGGCGTCTCCAATGCTGCGTACCAAAAAACGACATACACAGTGAAGTGATAAAGAAATGGATCTTGGCAAAGAGGGACAATAGGAAAGTGTTTTCCTGTTTTAGCAGCAGATGCTGTGTATATAAATCAAGTGTTTTAGGGAGTGTACTGCAGTGAAGGGGGAGGGAGCAACACCACACATTGGAAAGCAAATTATCAAAGCCAAAAAATCTCAGCAGCTGGCCAAGTAATTGTGGAGTCACTGGCACTCATCAAGAGCCAAATCAACCCCATGCAGATGTATTAAGTTTAAATATGACCAATTTCCCATTTAAAAAAAGCATATTTCCCCTCAGCCCCAGACAGTCAGGGATCAGCAGCAGTAAGATGAACCGTCTTAAGGGATCCACAGTCAACACATGCAGGATTGTCTTCCTCCCAGCTCTGCGTATCGACAAGTGCCAGTGGGAGACGGTGCCATGTTTCTGTGCCTGAAGACACACTGCCAGTGTAAGTCTCAGATTGGGTCTCCAGAGCCGAGCGCTGGCTGTGGCTCTCCAGCATGCCATGTTCCTTACATCATTCAAAACCAATATTTGACTAGCTGCAGTCCCCAAACTCTGTGGCACTCCGGCGGTGGGTTTTTTGAAAAGAGAAAAAAGAGAGGCTGCAATTTGGGAGCGTCGGAGGAGCCGGAGCCGATCCCGCTGCAGCCGTCCTCCTTCATTTCCTCTTTTCTCCTTTCATGCTGCTTTTTATTTTCTTATTTTTGGGCAAGTTTTCATGTCTGTTGCACGTGTATCCCTTGGGTTTAGAGTGCTTTTCTGCTGAATGTGGCATAAAAAGCATGGACTTTATCAAGCTCTCTCTCTCTTACTCTCTCTGTCCTCTTTATTTTTCTCTCCCTGTGTGTGTGTGTCTATGTGTGTGTGTGTGTGTGTGTGTGTGTGTGTGTGTGTGTGTGTGTCAGTGTGTATTAAATGTAAGGTCTGGATCCAAGTTTGTGGCTGGAAACGCTTTCTCTAGCATAAAAAAAAAAAGATGGTAGGGGAGGGGAAGAGAGAAAGATGGAAAGATCAGAGAGAGAGACAGAAAGAGAATGAAAGAGAGAGAGAGAGAGAGAAATGTGAAACTAATCACACCATGGCGGCTCTCCCAGAATCATTCTGAACACATGCCCCGTGCCTGTTGGCCTTGTTCTGTGTGTGCTGCCTGTCTGAAGTCCACTCCGCGCACCGTTTGAATGCAGTGACAGTCTTACATATGCATCACTGTCTGTGTTCCTCATTAAAGTCGAGATGAAGAACAACATGTGTTTGCCATCATATCATTGTCGCTGTGAACCGTAACACGCAGTGTGACTCCAGCACAAGTACTCGTTGTTGTGCACACATGTGAGCACAATTAGCCGTAAGCCCCCGGTCATCGGTGGCATCAGCGGCTCCCTGAGAGCTGCGAACACCAGAGGAGAGGCATAAGGCTGTGGCGTACAGTAAAGTCCCTCGTGTCTGGTTGCCACTCATGAGAATTCCATGCAGTGCTGATGCCGCAGGATTTAAGTCCCCACAACTGTCAAAGGAAAAATAAAAATATGAAGATTTAAGTTGCTCCCGCTCACACACAGCATTTTGAGCAGAACCAGAAGGCATCCATTTAAATGGCGAATAGACTTGTACTTGTATCGCACCCTTCTCATCCTCCGACCCCTCCACGTACTTTAACAGTCATCATTCACCCATTCACAG